>BSDF01000024.1:4139140-4559140 GCA_027925045.1 Hypotaenidia okinawae
GTGCTGGGAAAGCCGAACACCGCTGCCTGACAGGCGTCCGTGTGTCCTGCCGGTGCAGTCAGAGGAAGTTTGATGCATTTGGAAAGCAGAAGGAAGCGTCTTGGCTACCGTGTGACTGCAGTGTGGAGATAGAGGGCAGCGGTGGCTGCACGGGCTGGGCTCGACCCACCGGCTGGGTTTCCCCCTCCAGGCGAGCGACAAGCGGAAGGCGCTGGAGGAGACGATGGCCATGAGCACCCAGTCCCTGGCCAGCGTGACCTACCAGATCAACAGCCTGGCCAACGCTTTCCTCCGGCTGCTGGACCTGCAGGCAGCCCAGCTGCGCAAGGTGGAGGCTGATATCGACTGCGTGGCTCAGGTAGGGCCGTGCTCTGACCTGAGAAGGGGATGGGCTCTGGGAAAGGGGATTTGGGCACCTCAGAGGGTGGGAAACTGGTGTCTGGGGTGATGTCCCAGTCTGGGCACTTGCAAATCCCAGAGAAGGGAATCACAGGAACTGCCCAGGAAACCTCAGAGGAGCTGAGGTGGAGTGATGGGACTTGGGCTGTTGGCTTGGCTGCCGTAGTGTCCCCTTGCTAGGGCCTGGCCTGGTTCTCTCAGAGCTTTGGGACACTGATGCAGAGTCCTGTGGCCCCCCGCCCTCTTCCCAGTACTTGGAAGCTGCCTGGAGCCTTTCCAACCATGGGAGGAGACAGGACCATGTGGTCACACTGGAAGCAGCGGGAAAACAGCTTATGGGTGGCCAAGCCTCACATGGCCTCCCACCCCCGGTCACTGCCGTGTCTCCCCAATCCCTGCTTTAGGAAGGGCCAGCTCTGCCATGGTGGCATCAAGGGCATTGCTTGTCCTGATGTTATGGAGCAGAGCAGGATCTGCCCTCGTGCCTTCAGCTGGGCCAAGGGGTTCAGGTTCAATCCTGATCCCTCCCTGTGACACTCCTCCCACCCCTTTCCCTTCCAGGCAGGGAGGATGAGGCTGGGAGGGGTGTTGGGACTTGGAGGGGGCAGCAGGAGGTGGGGACAACCTGTGATGGGGTGGTGGGGACAATGTCATCTCCACAGAGGGTTGACATGCACAAGGAGAAGGTGTCTCGCCGGGAGATCGGCTTGTTGACTGTCAGCAAGAAGTTCCCATCCTACCAGAAGATCATGTCCCCCCAAACCCACCCAGCCTGGAGCCCTACTACAGGAAGCCCCTCAACTTCAGCATCCTGGATGACATCGGCCACGGCATAAAGGTCAGCCCTGGGCAAGGGGCATGAGGGGGGCTTGGATGGGTGCTCTTGCTCTCGATGTCCCCAGCATTGCACTGATGGGCACATGGGTGGGCTCAAACTCCCCTCGATGGAGAAATGGGGTCTGTCCATGCCCTGCAGCCCATGTGGGGCGCACTCATCCTGCCTGGGGTCCACGGTCCCAGCTCAGGGAGGGGACACACGGTCTGATACAGCAAAGGGAAACTGAGGCACACAACGCTCAGCAAAGGCTGGCAGCGTTGCTGGGACTGGTACTGAGCCACAACGCTCTCACCCCCACGGCGCCTTTCCCAGCACCGAAACCGCTTGCGCAGGAAGGCGCCTTGCTGGGGAGGGGTGGTGGTGTGGTTTCGGCAGCCTCACAGGCACCAGTCCCCAGTGAAGCCTCCACGGGGCTGGAGGGGAAGTGGGAGTGCTGGGGCCGTGGTTCCCACGGTGGCGGGTGCCTCTCAGCCGCCTCTGCATCTCAGCTGGGTCTTTCCGCTCGGCTGCTCCCATCGTGGCGGGGGGAGGCCCAGCAGAGACCTCGGGGTGCTGCTTCCTGCAGCTGAGGGGTGGAAGGTCGCAGCTTTTAGGGGTGCAATGAGTTTGATGGTCATCTCTGGCTGCCCTCACCGTGTCTCCGTGTCTCCCTGCGCCCGCAGGACCACAGCACCCAGCTGTCCCGCACCGGCACCCTGTCTCGGAAGGGGATCAAGTCGTTGGCGCAGGCTGGAGGCACCTTGGGGTGAGGCTGCATGGGGGTGGGCGAGTGGGTGATGAGGGTGGGGGACACAGCCACCTGCCGCACTGCGGGGTCACCGCCGGGGTCCTGGCCCTGTACTGGGGAGTCAGCACCTGCTCTGCCCTCAGGAGAAGCACCCGGGTCCCCGAACCCATCCAGCCGCCCGTGGTTCCTGAGAACAAGCTCTCTGCGGCCTCCTCCACCGCCTCACTGGTATCCAGCAGGTACCGGCGCTGCCTGGGGGTTTGGGGGGACCGGGCTGGAGGGAGGTTCTTCTGCAAAGGGGTTGTGATGGAAGATCTGGGGTTTGGGGGGCATTTGCCAGATCTCCTGCCCATGGTGATCACGGCACATAGCACCCCGTCCTGGCACTGGGTGCGTGGCTGTTGGCAAAGAGTGGGGGGCAGAGACTGGCCCCCCCATCCTGACACTGCTGCTATTCCCCCTCCTCCAGCTCGAGCGGAGCTCCGGCAGCCCCTGGTGAAGGCATCCCTGCGCCACCACCGCCCCCCTCCTTGCCAGGGCCATCCCCACCACCCGCAGCTGCTGTCCCACCACCCCCACTGCTGCCAGGGGACCTAGCCATGCCCCCACCACCCTCAGAGGACCTGCCCATGCCCCCGCTGGACCTAGTGCCCCCAGGTGAGTGCTCGGTGGTCCTGGGATGCTCATCCTGGGAGGTTCTGGGGCCACGTTGACCTCTGCCCCCCCATGGGGCCCTTCGTTCCCCATTGATCTCTTGGGGGTTTTGCAGCCCTTGACAACCTTGAGGTGCTGCCACCACCAGCTTTGCCTGACTTTGAGGACATGACCCTGCCACCACCTCCTGCAGCAGAGGACCCTCCCTGGGCCCCTGAGAACTACCTGGAGAAAGGTACAGTGTATCCCCAGACCCCCCTCAGATCTCTCTGCCATGGTGCTTTTGGTTGAGCCCCTGCCCACAACCCCGGCACCGAGGGCCCTGTGTTGGCCAGGATGGGATGGTGAGCGATGCTGTGGTCTGCTCACGTCATCGTGGTGGTGGGCTGTCCCCTGGGGTGGCCTTGCTGGGCTCCATGCCCCCTCTCTTCCCTCCTCCTGCAGTGGTGGCCCTTTACCCCTACGAGCAGCAGAAGGACAATGAGCTCTCCTTCCAGCTCGGCGCCATCCTCTTCGTCACGCGGCGGTACTCAGACGGCTGGTATGAGGGTGTCATGGGAGAAGAAGCTGGTTTCTTCCCCAGCAATTACGTGGAGCCCTTCTGAGCACCGAGGCCAGGCAGCCCCCCTGCACCCCCAAACCCTGCATCCCCCATCTGGATGGGTCGCATCCTGCTCGGACTGGGCTGTGCTTCGCCTTTGAATTTTGGCTTTGCCCAGTTGGGATACCCCACAGCTCAGCCCTCGTGGGGGCAGACTGGGTGCCAGCAGCCACAGGATCCCCCAGCACCCAGAGCATCCTCCCCCAGCCCATCCCCTCTCCCCTCTGCCTTGTATTTACTTTTTTAATGGCAGCAGCTCTGGCTGATGCTGATGCTGGGGAGGTTCAGCACCGGGACTCAGCAACGCGCTGGGCTGATGTAAACACAGTGGGCAGCATGTTGGGATGCTCCTGGTGATGCTCCTGGTGATGCTCTTAGTGAGCATCCCAAACCACAGAGAGAGGTGACAGGGACCAAGGAGAAGGCAGCACCCATCACAGCCCCAGGACCCTGCCTGCTGTCCCCATGAGCTCAAAAGGCAGAGGAGGGATGAGACAGAGCCCCATCCCGCCCCAAAAGGGTCCTGGTAGGGTCATCCCCAACCTGCAGAGCAGCCCTTGGAGCCTGGACCCCGCTCTGCAGCTCCCCCCAGTGCCACCTCCCCCTTCCCTTCCCCTTCCCAAACCCAAGGATTGAGAAACAACACGTAGGTGTAACTGAGCACGCTGCCTCACACCCGGTGTATGTCCTGGCTACAACCAGCCCCCGTACCCGCAATATATCGCGATAGAGCTCTCTGTACATAACATTACTCTGCTTTTTTATTCCATGGCTTTAAGTTCCACACAGTTGAACAGGGTCTGGAGGAGGAAGAACAAAGTTTGGGGGGGGGGGAAAGGGGGTGCTGTTGGGGTGGGGGATGAAATAGAGGAACAACTCAGGGCTGCTTTGGTTATTTCCTCACTGCTCAGGATGCTGTCGGGGGTTCTAGGCTGTGCAGGAGATACAGCCGCCCTCAGGGGCTGGTAAGGCTGCAGAGAAACCCAGGAGAAGCCAACACCAGAGAGCAGCGAATACTGTCGGTTCCCCCCTGCAGAGTGCAATTAGAAGGGGTAATTAATACTGCAGTGGGGCAGAGGGGGGTGGGGTTGAGGGGGTTTGGCCTCTTGGGGACATGATGCCAGAAGTGCTACAGCACCGCATCTCCCCAGGGAGGTTGGGCACCAGGGCAGGAGGGGAATGGACCCCTGGGTGAATGGAGGGGTTGGTGGGAGACACGAGGAGATGACTGGTACTGGGTGAGGGCGAGGAGGAACCTGTCCACCCTGGGGAACGTGGGGGCTGGGTCGCCCTGGAAGCAGAGGATGGAGGTGGAAGGCAAGGGCAGGTCCTCCTCCCTGCCCAGGGCTGCGCTCGCCGTGCCCTGGGCGAGTAGGGATGGACACTAAAGGGTTTGGTTTTAAAGTCCCACCTCTCCAGAAGGTTTTTTGTCCCTCACATGGCAGTTTTTTCCAGAGAATAATGTCTCAAGGGACAACTGACTCCATCACAAGGCTCAGGAGCTGAGCCAAGAGCCGCCTGCCCAGGCGGGGTGCGGAGGGGAGGCCGGGAAGCACCAAGTCCCCAAATCACACTTCCAGTGGCTTCCCAAAGAGGCAAAGGAGCCTGTGAGTGTCAGGTTCAAGGCAGCAGCACCACAGCTCCTGGCGTGGCCGGGTGGGTGAGGGGGTGAAGGCAGGAGGAAGCATGTGCAGGACCCAGCCTGCCAGGAGCCAGCTGCTGGGCTTTTGGGAATTGCTCTTGTGAACCAACCAACCCACCCAAATCACCCTTAGTGTTGGCAAGCAGCCACGCTGAAGTAGATGGCCGAGCTGCATAGAGAAGGCTTCATCAGCACGGCAGGGGAAGGAGCAGGGGGACCTGGAGAAAGTGCTTTAATCACCTTGGGGAGGAGGAACTCAGGGAGCAAAGGCAGGAAAGCAGCTGGGGTGGGGGGCTGAGCGTGCAGAGCCAAGGAGCGTGGGGTACAGGACGTTACCCCCCTTCCCCCCAAGCTTCTCCTTTCCCAGCTGCTTAGAGTAAGAGAGTCTGTTCCCATCCTCAACACTTCTTCTTGAGAACCTCCTGGAGATAGCGGGCAACTTCTGCAGCCGACTCCCAGGGGACGACGGTGGCCTGGAAAGCTCCAGGCTGCTTCTTCTCCATCTCCTGGGTCATGCGGTGCATGGGGTAGCCTTTCCTTGGGAAAGCCACGTCGGCTGAAGTCAGAGTCGTGGAAGGGCAGAAGTCATTGGCCCCATCTCCCACGTAGAAGACCCTCTCGAATTCCACCTCCTCCCGGGCTCTCTCTGCCAGGTACTCGGTTAGGATCTTGCGTTTGCACATGTTGGCCGGGCAGTCAAGGCACTTGTGGCTGTGGTAGGGCCCCAGGGTGAAGTACCCCTTCTTGTCGAAGCCGGATGGGTTGCTGAAGATCTTACGGAAGAGGGAGTAGAACCCGGCTGCCCTCAGGCTGCACTCGATGCCGAACATGTTGGCGTCGGAGATGAGGATGATCTCGAAGAGCTCGTGGTGCTTGGAGAGGAACTGGAAGAGGTCCGGCATGCCAGGGGACAAGGGGATGTTCTCATAGACCGTCTTGAAGTCCCCCATCTTGACCCCCTGGTCCCCCATGTAGGCCAGGACGCGCTGCATGTACTCGTTGTAGAAGCCCTCGCGGAAGGTCTGGCGGATGTGCTCCGGGAGCACCTGGCCCGGCGCCGCCCGGACGATGGAGTCATCGCTGTTCTCGTTGACGATGGTCTCGTCGAAATCAAAGACCAGGAGGTACCTGGCTGGCCGGGGACTGGCCATACCAACGCCCTGCGAGGAGGGAGGAGAACGCCCCCCCCCCCGTTAGGTCAAGGCACTTTGCTTCAGCTCGGGCACAACCACAGCAGGGACAGGCCCACGGCCCCTCTGTCCTCACCCGGCCCTCAACCCGCCTGGGTTTGGGGTGTGTGGGGGTAATCCCCTGCTGATTTACCCCCCCCAGCCCGGCCCTAAGGCGTTTATCCTGCCTATAAAGGGATCGTTTGGTCACTGCTAATCCCATCCCCGCAGGCAAGGCGGTCACTGGGCCAGTGACCCCTCCCAGGGGACCTGGGGACAGTGCCAGCATTGGGGTGTTTAGTGCAGGGAGGGGCCTTGGGGAGGAGATTGGGGGGGGGGGGGGTTTGCTCCCCAGTCTGCTCCTGTCCCCCCTCTGTAAAGGGGTCTGTGTCCCTGTAGACGCGCCCCCCAAGAGAGAGGACAATGCTTTGCAGGGTGCAGTTCCCCCCAGGATTGGGCTCTGCAGGCACCACACGCACTGGAGAAGTTGGGGATAGCTCAGAGCCACCTCCTGCCCTGCCCTAAACCCAACACCAACCCTCTTCCATGACACAGTGCAAAGCTGGTGAGCCCCAGCCCAACCCTCCCTCCGTGCCCTCCCACTCAGCTCAATCCACGCTGGCTCCAGCAGCACCCACCCACCTCCCAGCTCCGCGGGATGGGGACCCAAGTCCTGCTCCTTGAGCAGAGAGGGGATGAGGGGGGATGAGGATGGCACTGACCTTAAACAGGCATGGCAGCCCAACGCCCTTGCAGCACCTTTTCATTGTAAGACCATCACTGTGCCGGCGCCGCGATGCTGAGGGCAGCGCTTAGGGCTGGCTGGGCTGCAAACCACAAAGAAGGGGAGGGTGTGGGGGGAAGAGTTTGGTTAGGGGCTTGGCTTCTCCCCAGCTGCCACGTCTCAGCACGGCAACAAGTGGCACGGCATGGCCAGGCTCTGCATCCAGCAGCCATCTCCCAGGCTTGGGACCTTCTGTACCAGGGACGGAGGAATTAAGAGTCTGCGGAGAGCAGAGCGAGGGGCAGAGCCCGTTTAATGCTTCTGATCCCTCTTAATTCCCCCCCAGCACCCGGGCTGTGCCACATGGGAAAGCAAGCCAGCAGCACAGCTCAGCTATAAACCCCAGTGACACAAGCCCTGGTCCAAAACTGCCCCAGTTTTCTTCCAGTATGATTAAGTTGGGGTGTTTTTTGGTTATTTTTTTTAAATGGAGTTTAAAAAAAAGCAGCTCCGAGGAGGATGCCAGGCTCCTACCCTGGAGTCATGCCAGAACCCAGGATACAGCTCCTGAATTCTGCTGACCTGCTGTGGTCCCCAGCAAGCAAAGCAGAGTGATGGCAAACCTCAACATCCCCCTTCCCCCCCCCCAAAACCCCACACTCTCACAGCCAAAGGCGGCTGGAAACATGGGCAGATGGAATAACCCAACTGGGACACTGGAAATTTTAACTGGGTAACCAGTAGCTCGGCTTAGCTTGGCACTAGGAGGATTTCAATGATTACAGGGTGGGGTTTTTTTTTGGTCACCAGCATGCCAACAGGAAGGGTATTTCAGCTGAAGGTGATTTGTGTGGGATGGGGCTGGTTTGAAGCCCAGCATCCAACTATTTCGGGCACAAATGTCCTTCATGACTCTGCTAAAATAACCCACGGCTGCAGCGTGGAGGTGACACTGCACAGGGAAGAGGGGACACGACGTGAAACCCCTGTGGGCAGCTCATCAAAGCACCTTGGTGTGAAACCTCCCAGCCAAACACTGGGGGTTTCTTTGGGGAAGCAGCCCTGGGGGTGGCTTTAACCACCGGGATTTTCAGTTCTGAACCAAGAGAAACAGAAGAAAAGAACCAGGAGTGAAGGAGGGAAGGACTGATTGTAATTTCTGCTGTTATTTGTAACGAGCTGCCAGCAGGGAGGGAATAATTTGGGTCTAAGCCTGAAGGAAATGTTGTGGTACCGGTGCAGCGGCACAGGGAGGGCTGGTTATCCCACTGCAGGTGGCTCCAAGAGGGGACGTGGACATGGGGAGGGGCCTGAAAAAGTTCTTCAGGGGGAAGAGTTTTGTGTTTTGCAGAACAGGAACAGCTGGCAGCACAGAGACTTGGACAGAGAGTCCCTTCAGTGGCTTTTTGGATGAGGTTCCTGGGACTCCATCCATCATCCACCCATCCATCCATCCACCCATCCATCCATCCATCCATCCCTCCATCCCTCCATCCCTCCCTCCTGGTTTAATGTTTTGTTCCATACACAACCCCCCTGACCCGTGAGCTG
This sequence comes from Hypotaenidia okinawae, assembly GCA_027925045.1. Lineage (NCBI taxonomy): Eukaryota > Metazoa > Chordata > Aves > Gruiformes > Rallidae > Hypotaenidia > Hypotaenidia okinawae. The sequence goes on from BSDF01000024.1 coordinate 4,147,446, forward strand.
GGGAACAGCCACTCTGGTCCCTTTTGGCTTCTTGTAGCTCCGACCAGCACAAGTTGGACGCAGCATCGGCCACGTCAATCTCTTCATCCTCAGCCCAGCTCCCCAGGAGCTCTGCCCTCCCCACTTCCCAGGGGCGGCTCCGCTCTCCAGGGCTAAATCCAGCTGCTCCCAAGAGCTGGAAATCAAAACCAGTTCCACTACCAGGCTCCTTGTCCCCAGCGCTCCTGCACAGAGCATCCCCCAGGCAGCAGCTTCCCTTCTGTGGGTCATACTGGGAGGAGAGGCCACTGGACCGTGTTTTTTGGTGGGATTTCGAAGGAAAACCCTAAGCCATGAAGTTGGTTTGGACAATTGCTGCTCCTGGCTACTGGCAGGAGATGGAGCATCCTTGCCACGGACCCACAAGAGCCGCTCTGGGCTCCCAGCCGTCCCCAGCACCGCGATTAACGGTACCAAAAGGAGCATCGCCTTCATGGAGAGGAATGATCACACCTGAAACCAGCGTGGATTAAGGTCTGGGATGGGACTTCTCATCACCAGCCTCCTGGGGCTGGTGGGCAAATTACACACACCCCCTCCCCCCTCATGTGCTGTTTTCCCTTGATACAGAACAGGGAGATACCGGCCCTGAGAGCGACTCCTGATAATCCAGCACTCATCCCCTCTGGCTGCAGGACAAGCAGCCACCTCAACCCCTGGCTCTGTCCCACGCAGGGGGGAGCAAAGATGAGAAAAGCACCCCCCAAAAAAAAAAAATCACTTAGCTGATCTCCCAGCCCTACTGTTCCCCCATCCAGCCAGGAGCCTGTGGGCACACCGTTAGCCGCGTGGGATGGAGCATCCGGCTCCATCGCGGGGGGGGGGGGCAGAGCTCTGAAATCCCTGCAGGACCCTGTCACCGCTCCCGGAGGAGCTATTTCTGCACAGAGATGACTCACCCGGCGGCTGCTGCTTCCCGGGAGCGCGTCCGACCACCTCCCGCAGAAAAGGGGCTCCCTCCAGGCGAAAAGCAGCGCGGCCGCGCCGCCGAGCATCCTGCAAAGCCTGGGCGTGGGACAGGGAACAAACCCGGGTATCTGCTGGTTAATCACCTCCAGCAGAGAGGCTTGAGCTAATTGACTTTGGGATGAGGGTCAAAACATGCGGGATAATGATTCCCCGGGGTAGTTTATCCCCAAAAATCTGTGTTCCCCCACCCCTCTGGCAATCCTTCCAGCCATCCCGGGGGGATCTTCTCTGAGGAAGGGCTGGAGCCCAGCGCCACTCGACGCCGCCCTCGATTATCCGCTCAGATCAGGGGAGCTCTGCCCCGCCGTGGGCTCTGCCCCGTCACGGGTTCAACACAGGGCGAGCTGCAGGGAGAGGAGCTACGCACCCACCCCTCTGCCACGGGATCCAGCCCCGTGTGTGAACCCCTGAGCGAGCCTGGATGGGGCTCAGCACCCAATTTCGGAGCCAGGAACTGCTGGGCTTGGAAAGCAAAGGGGCTCGGGGGCATTTCCCAATTGCCAGCAGAGCCCCCGGGGCTGGTTTGAATCACCGGCTGTACTCTGCCCTGGCTTGTTTTTAATGGTTTTAATGGTTTTAACCTTAAAACAAATAATTTGCGTGTTGCTGGGGTGCACAACGCGCTGGTTTGGGGTTTAACTCGAACCCAACCGCTCACCTGCCCATCCCTTTGAGGGCAAAGCAAGAGGACAGGGTCCAGCTGCCCCCAAAACCAGATCCCCTCGTGATCCCCAGGACGGGGCTGACGGTGCCACTGGCATCGCCCCCAGAATAACCCCCCATCCCCGGCCAGACACACACCTCCCGGAGCAGAACCAGACGAGGGAATTAAATAAATCCGAGGAGGGAAGAGCTCGGGGGGAAGGGGGGGTCTCAGCCAGCCCCAATCCTCTGCCGGGGTCCCACCTTCTGCCCCACGGGTCCCTCTTCACCCCAAATCCCCCAGGGTTGGGGGAATGGGAACACCCTCCCCGGGACCGGTCCCCTCGGGTTACGGGGGGTGATGTTCCCGTTTTTAACGGTGTTGGTTTCCCTGCGGATCCCGGATTCCGCTCCCCACACACCCCCTCCCGTCCCCCCCCCGGGGAGCCGCCGCTGAGCATCCGCAGCCCCTCGGGACCAGCCCGGTGTCAGCTCCCCGCGGTCGGTGGTGTCCGGGACCGGCAGCGGTTGATGCTCCAGCTCCGGTACCGCCTCAACCCGACGCCCGGGGGAGAGGGACTGGTGCAGACTCACGCACGGCCGCCCCTCCCCGGTACCGGCGGCAGCCGCAACGGGGCTGACTCACGCACGACCGGTACGCCAAGGATCCTGCTCGGTCGGTACATCCCGGTACAGGTACCAGCCGGACCGGCCCGTCGAGAGCTCAACAGCGTGGGGATCCCACCGGTACCGGTACCGACACCAGCCGCCCCGGGTGCCCGCAGTGTCCAGCGAAGACCCGCACCGGGCGGGCACCTCCCGGTACCGCCGCCAGCCCCCGACCAGATCGGCTTCTCCCGGCGCTGACACCAGCTGCACCGGTCCTCGGAGCCTCCTGCCAGGTCGGTACCTCCCGGTACCGGCCGCCCCGATGCGGAGTAACGCCTGATTAACCCGCGGAACGCTCCTTACCGGGTGGGAACCTCCCGGGAGCGCCCGGTTCGCTCCGGTACCGGCGGGCAGGGAGGGAGCCCGGCGGCTCGGGGCGGTGCGGGGCCGGTGCGGGGCCGCTGCCGGGGCTGCCGCCAGCGCGGCCCCTTTAAAGCGAAGCGGCCGGAGCCGCGGAGCCGCCGCCGCGGAACAACCGCAGTCCGCGCACGTCACCGCCCGCGCGCCCAATGGCAACGGCGCGCGGAGGGGGCGGGGCCTGGCAGAGACACGCCCACCCTTCACCGCGGGGTTGGGGGGGGGGTAAAGGCACCCGGGACCCCCCTCCCCCTCCCCCCAATTCCGCGTTACAAGAGACGTTTCGGGGGGGGGTGGGGATTTTGCCCCAACCCCCCCCAACCCCGGCCGAGGGGCTCCGACCCCCCCTCCCCAAACGCTCCCCCCAACCCCGGCCGAGGGGCTCCGACCCCCCCCTCCCCAAACGCTCCCCCCAACCCCGGCCGAGGGGCTCCGACCCCCCCCCCCCAAAACGCTCCCCCCAACCCCGGCCGAGGGGCTCCGACCCCTCCCCCCCAAACGCTCCCCCCAACCCCCCTTTTTCCCCCTTTCCACCCCCCCGCGGGAGGGAGGGGGGTCGGTGCCCCCTCCCCGTTACCGGGAAGAGCAGCTTCCCCCCGGGCAGCCCGAGTCACCCAGCCCCCGCCCGCAGCACCGGGGGGGCTGGTTGGGGGGTGTGGGGGGTGGGGAGGGAAGCTGGAGCTAATTTTAAGCGCTGGCTCGGCCCCCGCACCCAGAATTACAGGGTGTCCGGCCAGGGCAGCCCCAGCCAGCGCATCCACACCCCAAAATACTCCCCTGGGCTCCAGGGGGGCGGTTTAAAGTGGTGCCTTTGGGTTTCCAGGACGCCCCATGGGTGCGGGAAGGGGAGGGGGTTGGGGGGGGCTGGGGTATAAAAAGAAGAAGAAAAAAAGAAGGAAAAAAGAGAAACCAGAAGCGGGTTGTGGGGAGGGAGCAGCTCGGCCCTGGGAACACCCAGCCCAGGGACCACCCGAGGTGGGGTTTGTCCTGCTCTGTAATTAAAGTGCCCAGGAATGGAAGGAGCCCAAGTTAAAAGGGCTGGAAAAAGAAAGAAGGGTTGTTTTCTGCTCCCTCCCCTTGGAGGGGGACAGCAACAAAGTGCCACGTCGCCCCTGGGCTCAGGCTGTAGCCCCCAAAGTCCTGGTATTGCCCCTTTTTTCCCCAAATTCAGTTGGAGGTGAGAGCGGAGCCCTTTTTGGGGCAGCCCCCTTTTTGGGGCAGCCCCCTTTTGGGGCAGCCTGGGTCCCACCTGCTGCTGGACAGGGACCCCCCCGGACCCAGCGCTGGGGGGTGGCACCAGCCTCCCCCAAGAGACATCCCCCCCTTATCAAGAACACATGTTATCAGCTGTTTAGTTTGGGGGGATGCAGGAAAGGTTCCTCTGCCCAGTGGGGGCTGCACTGCTGACCACCCCCCCCAAGCTGTGTTCCCCCCTTTGGGGTTTGGCTACAGGCCAGGGGTCAGGGGGGTAAAGCCAGGGGGAAACTCAAAAAGGGCAAATTCTCTGCTTGCCTCCTGTCTCCTGCCCACGGAAAGGCAGCAGGGCAAAGATCATTCCGGAAACATCCCGGCTGGAGGAGTTTGGCCAAGGGTGAACCTGGATCCCGGTGATTTTCCACTCCCGGGAACCCCGAGAGCAGGTGAGGACAGCGCTGGGTGTGCTGGGCTGAGCGGGCTCCTGGGCTGGCAGCGCTCCCTGAGCTCAGGAGTGACATCCCCGGCCCCAGGAAGCACAGGGAGACACTTGGGGACACACAGGGACACACACACACAGGGACACACCACTCACCTTGGGATCCCCCCAACGAGCAGACTGCACTTAGAAGAGTAATCCAAAGCCCACACTGTCCTCACAGGCTGTCTGTCTGTCCTGTCCGTCCCCACCTGCTTTATTTCCATCCTACAGCACCTGGGTTCAGACTGGTTCAGCAGCAGCCGTGGTCTAAGAGACAGGTTTTTGGGGAAGGGGAGGGTGAAAGCAGAGGTTTCCTTTACCCTGAGGGGAGTTAAACCCAACAGCTCCAGCTTCAGGGCATGTGGATAAAGAAACCTGGCAGCTCCCAGCCTCCTCCCCCACCCAGCATCTCCCCCAGGGTATTTTTTACAGCAACAAATTATCAGTTGGTTCAGTATTTATGTGGTTAATATAAAAAACAACACCACCCCCCGCCCCCCAAAACCAGCAACCCAAGAGCTAAAGAAGCAAGACAACAAACTGCATTTCACTTCAGGGTGTGGGGTGACCTCCCCCAGGGCTCTTTTGGTGAGCCCTGTCCTGTCCTCACATCCCCTCAGCAATGGGGATGCCTGACCAGGAGGAGCAGCTGGCTCTGCTCACTGTGGGCTGCACCAGGATGAGCCGATGGCTCCAGGAGCTTCTCCTGGTGGCTTCAGGGTTGTAGTTAATGCTGGATTGTCCCTGAGGAAGGAACAAGGACTCAACAAGCCCCTGAGGAAGGAACAAGGACTTGTTAGAGGAGTGGTCAGGTCACCACCCATCAGGAGGCAGTGTTTGATGTGTTCTGGTAAAGCTCAGGAAACACAAGGAGCAGGATCAGGGTTTTATCAGGTGGGATAAGCCTCTGCTGAAGTGGTGTGAGATACACACTGATAACACCAGTTATCTCCACAGCCCCAGGCCAGCATCATCAGCAGCAGCAGGGAGTGGAGCAAGAGGATGCTCTGGGCAGCCACAGCCCTTTGTGGAACATCCAGCTGGAAACTCTACTCTCTCACATGGAAGTTTAATCTCGATCTGCTTCACCATAAACCCAGCCTAAACCCCCTCCTAACTCCTTGCCAGTTACCCAAGGTAAGAGCTGACACCCATCCTCACGGCAGCGGGCTCTGAAGAGACCAAGAGGTGACAGATCTCTGCAGCCTCGGGCTGCAGGGCAAATGCAGCAAGTTCTCAGGAGCAAAACTCTCCTGGCTCCATCTGGGTTCAGTTAATCAAGGAGCTTGGACCAATTCTGCAGGCAGGAGCCACGAAGAAGAGTCGCTGCAACCACAGTGTGGACTCAAGAGCCTTCGGTGGCACTACGGAAGGTAAGGAGAGCTGTGAAAGCTGGGAGGGGTCAGGGGACACCAGCAGTGAATCAGAGACAAGCTGCAAACTGGTTTTCTAACCCAGCAAGGTACTTGACACACGGATCCCGACGCTGGTGCCTGCCTTCATCCCCTTCATCTCCTTGGAGAAGCCGGCAGAGATCCGCTCCACTGAATCACAGAATCATAGAATTGTGGGGGTTGGAAGGGACCTCGAGAGATCATCGGGTCCAACCCCCTGCCAAAGCAGCTCCCTAGGACATTTCACTCAGATAGGCATCCAGACAGGGCTGGAATCTCTCCAGAGATGGAGACTCCACACCCCCTGGGCAGCCTGTCCCAGGGCTCCCTCACCCTCACTGTGAAAAAGTTCTTCCCCACGTTGGTGCAGAACTTCCTCTGCTCCAACTTGCAGCCATTGCCCCTTGTCCTGTCTCCACAGACACTGAAAAGGGGCTGGCTGATTCCCCTGCATCCCCTGCTTAAGATAATTGTAAACATTAATTAGGTCCCCCCTTAGTCTTCTCTTCTCAAGGCTGAACAGTCCCAATCTTCTCAGCCTTTCCTCATAGGGGAGGCTATGAGGCACCTCCTGGCTGCCCCTCCACGAAGTGTTCAGATCCTCCTGCGGATCTGTCGCCTCCTCAACAGAAAGGACAGGATTGAAGAACGTGGGAAGAGCCAAGAGCCACGGCAGCAGCACCACTTCACACGTTTGAGTTCATTTAAGCTGACCCAAGCCAGGATACATTCTCTTCTGTGACAACCTGATGCTCTGTGTGTGTTATCTCAGGCAGTGGGGCAGAGCAGGGGGATTACTGCATCAATGAAAACACACGCCTGAAGGGAGTTTTCCTTCACACAAGGTGATCCCCTCGTGTTCCAGCAGGAACAACAAGCTCCCTGAACACCAGGCGACTCAGGCCAAGTAGGAATTTTCCTATGGATTATCCCCCCACCCCATCGGTAAATTCAGGGTTTGGGGAAGGGGCACAAACTCCAACTCCAGGGAAGGTTTCCACACGCTTCCCAGGTTTCCTTGGTGATGGCTGATGAATCATTTCCCATTACAGACCTGCAGCTGGGATGGGCAGTTAGATAACACGCTGCCTTGACGCTCTCGTTTCTCCTTCCAGCCCCTGGGAACTAGGTCATTGCACAGCTTATAGCAAATCCCACCTCTCCCTTGGCACAGAGATTTCTTTTAGCACCCTCCAGAAACCAGCCCCTTGAAAGGGAGGTGCCAAAACCCCAGGGGTTACACAAGAACTGGAGTTACCAAACCAGAGTCTGAACTGGGCACGGAGATTCATGTTCAGCATCACAAGACCTTCAGACTATGAAGGATATCTGGGGGTAAGGGAAAGCTGATAGCTCCCTGCTTGGGCTGCCTGGGAAGGAATCGTTTTTCAGGCTGAACTAATTTTATGTGTCGTTATTCAGGGGAGGCTCCAGCTGAACCACGTTCTGTTCCCTGCTCCAGGGATTGGAAACACATCAGGAGATGAGCAAGATTCCCCCAGCTGCTGTTTGTTGCCATCACAGCTTCTTTTTTCCCCTGCATGAGGCTCAATATAACCCTGAAGTAAGAGAGGACTGATTATCATCTTCTTTAATTATAATATACACAACCCACTGTCTGGGGTGAGGGGTGGGGGGAAGAAAACCAACTATTGAACTTGGGAGAGGAAATTACGTAGAGAAATCTAAAAAGAACCAAAAAGGGAACCATGATCTTGTGGTCAGGGCAGCAGCCTGGATCAGAAACACCACGGAGCTCTGAGCCTGCTGTCACTCATGTCACGTCAGGCAGAGCTCTGGCTCCACAAAGGCCATTTACTCATCTGAGTATGATACTTATACAGTACACTTAATCACATGGGCTGCTCCAGCAGACACCTGAGTAACCACCACTGGACACCCCGAAGCAGTAACTCCTCTTTTACAGCAGTTCTGTTTAAATACACCTCCTGGTTTTCACAGAATCACCAGGTTGGAAAAGCCCTTTAAGATCATCAAGTCCAACTGTCCCCATCCTGTCCTAAACCATCTCTCTCAGCACCTCATCTCCCCTCTGTTCAACACCCCCAGGGCTGGGGACTCAGCCCCCTCCCTGGGCAGCCTGTGCCACAGCCCCACAGCTCTGCCAGGGAAGAACTTTGCCCTCCCAGCTGAGCTGAGCCTGCCCTGGCCCAGCTTGAGCCCACTGCCCCTTGTCCCATCTCCTGTCCCCTGGCTGAAGAGACCAGCTCCCAGCTCTCCTGGGAGGTAGCTGTGGGTGGTATCAAAGCTCACTGGGAATGTCACCTTCCCGGCAGAGGTGTGGAGCAGGAGGGAGGCCGGCAGTTTTCAGCGTGGAGATGAAAGCACGCCAAGATTCTACAGGGAAAGTGTCCAAACCCCAGCCCAGGGATCGCCCTGCACAGAGTCACCCAGGGAAGGAGGAGGCTGAATTCCTGTTTGAAGAGCAGAACTGGGAACTGTTTTGCAAGGCGCCGTCTGCATCCCGTTTTGCAAGCGCTCGGGCGTGCCAGCACAGGGCTGGGGAATGGTCCTGCAGCTCCCCATCCAGAGCCACAAACACCATCCAGAGCCACAAACACCATCCAGAGACACAAACACACCAGTCCTGGAGCTTGTACCCCCTCAAACCTCCAGCACAGGGCAGCAGCACACATGAAACACCGGGCAGGACAAAGTTAACCTCGTCCCCACTATCAGTTGCCCCTTGATTACTGTTCTCAAGGCAAAACAAGGGTTGAGGCAATCTGAAGGTGGAATTGCAAAATGAGAAAAGCCTGTCAACAGCAGCACTTAGCCATAACACACTGGGCTTTTGTTCAGGTCAAGCAGGAAAGAAGTGGAGCAACAACTCCAGGTCCTTGCTGTTGTTTTGGGGTCTGTGTTGCTGGTGGGGGGGGCTGCCAGCCCGTGGGGCGCTCTCCTGACTTCACTGTGGTTGTTCTTTTCACTCCTTGCTCCTCTCAGCTCTCACTGGACATCTAAAATGCTTCAACTCCAACAGGGATTCAGGAGACAGTGGCAAGGCTGAGATGTTTAGGTGCCCACACACCCAGCCTTCCCCTTCTTTTCATGTCTTACACAACTTTTACTGCTCCTTGCTGAGAAGTGGAGTTTCAACTTCAGAATGGAGCAACAACTCAGTTTTCATTACCTATCCATGCTGCAAGAAATGCTACTAATTAGTTACCACTGCATTAAAACAACAACCACCACCACCAAAAAAAGAGCCCCAATCCACTCCCTGGTCTCCCAAAACATTCCCTCAGCTGATTTTGGGATTACAGGTTGAAGAAGGAAAGGTGCAGCAGCACCACATCTCAGCAGCCTCAGCATTAGCAGCAAGTGATGCAGCACTCCTGAAAACTCTGAAGAAATTCAGTTTGGTTATCAAGCTGCAGTTGTATTAGGGTAAAAAACCAACCCTGAGACAGCCTGGAGATGCCCAAGTGGCTTTCTGAACCAATTTTCTGGCTGGATTGTGGTAAAGAACAAGGAGAGACAAAATCTCTGCTCCTGGGATGGCTTAATTCCTATACCTTCCACTCTAAACTGGGAAGAAATTCTAATTCTTGCAGCTCACCTGAGGAGCCTCCTGCTTTCCTACGGACAAGAACCCCCACAAATCTCTGTTTCTTCTGTCTGTAATTGATACAGGGAGGAAAACAGCCCCAGAAATGTCACTCTGTGACATTCCCTGATTTATTCCTGTGGACTCAGTGTATCTGGCCAGCAGGACCAGTAAGTGGCTTCTCTTTAGGGGTGATCATTAGAACAGCATTAACCCTCAACAGACCACACGTGTGTATCTTGAAACCACTCATTAGATTTTCATTCTTGGCCTCAATGCCTCCTACCCTTGGAAAGCACATTAGTTTGGTGGTGTATCAGAAAAACCAATCAATCCTACAGTCCCTGGAAGAGCTACGGGTGTTTCCCTACCAACCATTAAGACCAGACACCCTAACTGGTCAACTCAACCTTTGGGAAGCCAGGCACACCTAGCTCAGGAGAAGTTAAGATGTTTAGTTTCTTGGAAAGACATCCCCAACTGATGGGCACTGGCCTTGTTACAGCTGTCACCTCTGCACAGGGACAAGATTAGAAGTATCTATAGGGAGCTATGCTACTGCTGCACAGGCTGATGAAAGCCAACAGTAATGACCCTGATGTCCAGAGTCCCCCAGGTGAGAGGTAGTAATTATAGAACACTTCAACAAGGGACTTTTAGTCTGCTTCTGCACTCTGCCCAGGAGTTCAAGCAGGTGTTTTGGGAAAGGGGATTCAAACACAAAGGGAGTAAGAGCTGTCTTTCCTTTTTGGTGGCAGATTTGATAGGATTTCTCTGTTGTGGAAGTGTTTAAGCTGTGCCCTGTAAGGCTCCTGTGCTGCAGCACCTGGGGAAGAGCCTTAGACAACAGCTCCAGAATTACAAATTCAAGCAGCTATGACACAAACCCATTGGCAAGCTGAATTAGAGGGTGAAAGAAATATTTAGCAATATGGGAACAGAGGAGAAACTGCAAACATCCAGAGCAACTGCTGTTCTCAGGGAGCCGCCCCTGACTGCAGGGCCTGTGTACATCAGTTCTCAGTACACAGAGAGATGGGAACTGCATCCACTGTTGTGTGTGTGGAGGGCATGACTCAGGACCAAGGAAACCTCACCAGAAGACATGTGCCAACTCCAGCCTGTAAAAGCAGAATCAGCTGGAGGAAGTGGAAAGACTGATGGATTTCAAGAGAACAATACAGGGTGGATTTAAAAAAAATGGAGAATTACCCCTCCCAAACCACTAAATGCCTCCCAAATCTTTATCCTGGTGTAAAAAGGTACCACTGACAAGGCAGAAATGCCCATAAAACACACTGATTATTTCTGAGAGCAGAGGGTGATCCCTGTGATCTGTGACAAACTTATTCTTAGGCACCAGAATCAATTCCACCAGGTCAGTTCAGGCAGAAGTTACCCAGGGAGTTGGAAAGGAGTAATGAAATTAATGTAATTCTCATTTCTTATTCAGAATTGTATTAGGAGCTGAACAGCCCCAGCTCACTCAGCCTTTCCTCACAGGGGAGATGCTCCAGGCCCTTCAGCATCTCCCTGTCCCTCCTCTGGACTCTCTCCAGGAGATCCCTGGCTTTTTTATCCCAGGGAGCCCAGCACTGGACACAACACTCCAGCTGGGGCCTGAGCAGGGCAGAGTAGAGGGGGAAGATGGTGCTTATTAGATCCAGACTCATGAGGTTACAGCTAATGCTGTTAATTTCCAGAGAGTCAAACGGCAACTGCAAATTGTTGAAGGGAAGCTGTGATAAGGTTATCTGGGGTTACTCAGAAGAATACACAGTGCCAAACTCAGTATCTCTGACACAAAACCATCGTCCTTCAAAGCCACATGGCTGTCGGCTCTAACCAGGACGTGTGCCTCTGTGCTATGCTTCCCTAACCAGGGTGCAGAGGAGCAGAGCACACCCAGGCTTGAACTCTACATGAGCTTCCTGCTCAGCAGTATGCACTAGACCTAATATCAATCATTAAAGTCTATGCCCACTAAAAAAAAAAACCAGCCCACAACAAACATCATCATCAGCCTGTAAGGAGAGATCTGTAGACCTTTTACAGCCGTTTCTGAAGAACAGTGGAGCTCAAAGTTCAGAAGCAGATAAAAGAATGAAGTCAGGTTTTCTATGAAGAATCACTCATACCTTAATTACAGCACTGGATGGAACAGGCTGGAAAAAGGGGCAGCTCATTTTGTCTTGAAGAGAGGCAAGTGTTTCTTTAATTCACCTCCATCATCTCTCAGGTGCCCAGCCACACGTCCCAGGTTGTAAAACTTAGAAGCCAAAAACTACATCCATCTTCTACTTACAAGTGAGATATTCCTCATTAGCAGCTAAAAAAAGGCCTTGTTGAGCCACAGGTTTGTTTTTTTTTTAAATACCATTAGTCAACAGGAATAAGAAACCACAAAATAATCATTTAAACCTTTTGAGACCCTGAGCTGAAGTCCCCAAAACAAAAGAAATCTGACATTACGAGTGTTCTCGAGTGCCTCGCTGGCAGGTTGAGCGCTGCTTTATGCTTCTCTTGAGGGCACCTACAGACCCTGCAAGTAAGAAATCAGACCAAGCAATGTCAACACAATCCTTCCATGAACAAAAAGTGCCCAACAGTGTACCCCAAACTCCTAGCAAATGGTTCTGGACCCCGCTGATGGTCACACTGTTGTCGTTATGATGCGAAGAAACAGGCAACAAGTTAAATGTTACAAAAACACTTATCTTTACAGCTCAGAGGTAAACTTGGACTGTCACTTACTTGGATAAAACTGTCAAAGGGAAGCTTTAAACTTCATACCCTGAGCTTTTGAACTGCACAGCACGAGCTTTCCCTCCGGCTCTCTTCGATAAATTGAAGGTAACTATTATGTGCTCAACAAGGCAAAGACAAAACCAGCCCCTGGGCTGCCCTGTTGAGATATGAACCAATTTCCCAGTGATAGAAGCCCTAAATTCAGCTCAAAAGATTATTTCAGAAGCCTGTGCTTTAAGATTTGGTTGGGACAAGGTGGGTGACACACTGTTGATGTGTGCAGCAAGACAAGTTAGGCTGCTGAGGGAGTATCTGAGCTGGGTAAACAGGAGAGTCAATAATTCAGACAGGTATGACAATACAAAACCAAATCATCACCACACCTTTATCTGGAAAGATAAGTGAGTTGGAGATAATACAGTGAGCAAACAAGCTCCCACAGCTCATGCCTTCAGTGAGGGTAAGGCACTGTCTGTAGGACTAGCAGTCTGAACCTCTCCAGGGAGGATGCTGTGCTCTAAACTGCTCATCTTGGAATGCTGACCTCCCAACTGCACAACAGTCCTGTTGAATCTCCCCCTTCGAAAGGCAACATTAAAAGTTCAGCAAAGCTTTGCTGAAGGATGGCGTGCTTCAGTTGGGTTTTGGGGTTTTTTTTTGGGGGGGGGAAAGGAGAATTTATCCCATTTCTCAGAAACATTTTAAACCAAACCCAGAGTTGGTATAATTTGTCTTTGCTCTTCTTGAAGAAGGCACTTGAATGACACAAACTGACCCCTGAACACACTAAACACAGCAAAGCTAATACAAACCATCACTAGTTTATCAAAACAAGGAAAACACAGTAAACACACTTGGCTACATTCCTTAGTGTTGTCTGAACTATGTATGTGTGGCTCCAGCTCCACGGATTTGTTGAAGTGAAATGAGAAGCTGCAGCAAATCTCAGCCTCCTGCTTCCTACCTCTTGTAACACCTGCTTTCCCTCTTTTCCAAAGTAGGAACACTTCCTGAAGTATCATCACAGCCTGACACTTTTTGGACCAGCATGTCAGCTCTGGATACCTTTGTCCCAGGTAAGGTGGAGAATGTGTTGACATCGTGTCACGTTATAACAGACTGTTTAAGCAGGTTAAAGAGTTTAATCTTCTTCTATAGAAAGGAAAAGTTCATCAAGTCTTCAAAAGGGAAAATAAATAAATAAATACAAGGTGTATCATTGCTATGAACTAAGTAATAGAAAGAAAAACAAACCCCATCCCAGATTTTAGAGTTCTGAATAGCAGCCTAATACTGTAAATTTATTGAGAAAGAAAATCATTTTGCAAAACTGGAATACAATTGATATACCAAGAATTTTTCAGCATTGAAAAAGTCATTTAATAACAGGCCTGACCATAAAATAGTGGCACAACAGAAATGTAGGTTGCAAATGTGACGTGGAATGCATAGAACCTCCGGGGCGGACCAGCCACAGTAAATACAACAGTCAGAATAATGAGTGTAAATTCACTTTCATTAACTGGCTTTTTCTTCAAGGTAAAAGGGTGTATATAAATATTATAGATAAAACATTTAAAAAATGCTGGGTTGTTTGTTTGGTTGGTTTTTTTTTTTTTTTTTCCAGAAATGCTGGAAGGGGGGTTCAGCTCAGCCAAAAAAAGAATAAAAAGTGCCCTTTTGGGTTCCTAAAGTTTCCTATGCTTGTTATGATAAACCCATGAATGATTAAGGTGGTAGAAAATGATGAAAAACATCAACTAAGGAGCTAATTCTCAACAGACAGCAGACATGGTGTTTGAAAACACAGTGCTTAACAGCATTAACTTCAGGAAGTAACGCTAGGAAGAATTTCCATCATCTTAAAAACCAAATAATTAATCCTATTTAGCCACAAACCCCCCCAGTTCGTTACCGAGCAGAACGGCAAGTCAGGCATGTGCTGAGGAGGGAGGATCTCTGGATATACAGCCTGGTGGGATTCAATTTAAAAAGCAGCACAGGAGAGTAGGAATTTTAAGGAAAAGAGGACTTACAGTACATTGCCATGGGCCTCTGTCTTCACTGACGGTGGCAACAATTTCCTAGATTGCATAATGCTGCTATACTTAGCTTTAGTCGAAGAGAAATACAAACCTGAAAAAATAACAGCTACTCACTGGTTAAAACAGATACATTTGGCATTCCAGCCCACCAACCCTGCACTAACTTGTCATTTCCCCCTCATTGCCTCCCAGGATTATGAAACAGTGACATGCCTACAACTCAAAGTTTCCTATCCTACGACTGCCAGGCTTCGATTTGCCAAAAGAATGCCTACGACCCCTAGAATCATCCCATCATTTGATGCACGTTACGTTTATGGGATAGAGCTTCACATGGTACATATACAGTGCTATCAGCATTTTCTTAAACAACACAACCAAAACACCATTGTCTCATTCAAACTTCTCTTGTCACTCTTACAAGCAACCAGTCAGCAACACCACAGTGACGATCTCTCTCAGTTCCCCTCTCCTAACAACTCCGGGAATTCCAGAAAGCAATCTGAAGAGCAGCATTCCACATGATCCCCAACTTCAAATCATCCCATGAAAAGCCATCAGAACTGGCTCTCTGATGTAAAGAAAAGATGCTTGGCTGACTCTAGATACTCTCATTTCCTCTCTGCTGTCAGACCTCCCGTTCTCTTGCAGCTCTCTGCTCCCAAACTAGCAGCTCCTCTGTGTGTAAGGGGCTCATACCTCATACCTCACTCCAACTGAACTAACCAAAAACCTGGGGAGCAGGAATACGTTATCCCAATGTCCTTGTCCAAAAAGCTTAAGAGAACTGTGAAAAGGGAAAAGTTAAGGTTGAAAAAAAAAGGAAAGAAAGGAGAAAAACAAAAGCCCAACTAAAATAAATTACGTAAAGTTCTGAAATCAACATCACTTTTGAGGCAACCTTTCCAGAGACCTCTTGGGTTCCTTTCTTCTCTGAAGCACCTTTGAAGTTGTACAGTTGTAAGAATAACTTTAACTATAGAAGCTATATGCATCTTTTAAGAATCACATTTTTGATGATTATAAAAATTTATCTATTATACAACATAGGTCCAGCTACACTGAAAAAATTACACCGCTTATTGAAATACATTTCATTTTAGAAACAGACTACTAAATAGGTCTATACAAAAAACTCTAAAATAATTTCTGTAGTAAAATAAAGAGTGTGTTAGGAGAGCTACACAAACAAGAAGTTTTTTTGTCTTTCTTTATAATGCTCAAATATACTGTGATACGTGGCTGGCTCACTCCATAGCCGGCACCAAAAGCTGAAAAGAATCCGTTACGATACACAGTGATACAATTAATGCTCTGTATTAATCTCACAGCCTTCCCGATTAGTACAAAGAAAACCAGGCCTGTCTCCTCTTTGAGGAGAAGTCCAGGGTATAAAAGCAAGCATACCTCATCAGCTGATATGAAATTATAAAATTCCACAAGTCTCAGTATCTGAAATTTAGAAAAGTCACCAGTAAAACACAAGCAAATTGGGTTTGAGTCCTGTTGGTTCCCAGGTTCAAACGAGCGCTGCTGATCCAAAACAGGATTTTCCTTGTTTCTTAACCGATTCGAGGGGAAAATCAGGACAGTCTGCTGGGGGTAAGAGAAAGACAAAGCTCCTCTCCACCTAACCCTCTGTACTTCCATGAGGGCATGTTTCCATGTGCATAAAATGGGAAAACAGCTGGCAGGAAGCAGAGATGTTAGTGGTGCTGTGCTGAACTGTTTTTTTCTGCCAGGTGTCGCAGAAAGTTGTCCTCACTCTGGCCTCTGTGATTTAAAGGCTCACTCTTAAAAAGAGCTGGAGGTGGGGGTAAATGAGGAACCGGGGGGACCGGGAGGTGATGGGGATGGTGAGGATGAGGATGTAGGTGAAGGTGTGAATACGGGTGGTGAAGGGGCCGCGGAGGAAGCGTGCTCACTGGGTTCAGGTTGATGGGTGGAGTTGGGGTGGTGGGTGCGTTCACTACAGCAGGGATGGTGGCGGCGGGAGAGGTGGTGGACAGCGGGATCTGGACAGCAGTGGAGACGTTGGCGGGGCTGGTGACACGGAAGCACTTCTCCTTGTGCGCCTTGAGCATGTTGGAGAAGCGGAATCGCTGGCCACACACATCACATGGGTAGGGCTTCTCCCCTGTGTGAGTTCTGCGATGTCTCTTCATGTTTGGGCGGCTGGTGAAGCTTTTCCCACAGATTTCACAGATAAAGGGCTTCTCTCCTGTGGAGCAGAGATACAGCAATCAGGCACAGAACATCTGCTAGCGCTGCCTTCAGCGTGCTTCTGCAAACAAACTGCATCCTGCAAAAGCTACTGCGACTGCTACCTTCAGCAAACAGAGAGTCAGCTGTTCCACAGCAGTCCTCAGCCTTTGCAAAATCCTCTCTCACCTTTGGATTTTGATGCACAAGACAATTTTTGTAAGGTTTTGGCAAGGGGTTACTTCAGACCAAAATAACAAGGAGCAAGCCTAACCTCTCATTCCCCCCCAAGTGAATCACAGGCTTACAGTCAGGTGTTACAGTAAGGTAATGTATTACCCAACCTAGATTATCAGAAAGGAGAGGTTAACAGTTTTGATTCCAAGGAAGGGACTACAGCTGGAAGCATGGGAAAGTTTGGATCCTGGAGCTACTTGTGCACCTCCTGGAGGTACTCCAGGCCCCACCTGGAGTGTTGTGTCCAGTGCTGGGCTCCCTGGGATAAAAAGGACAGGGACCTCCTGGAGAGAGTCCAGAGGAGGGACAGGGAGATGCTGAAGGGCCTGGAGCATCTCCCCTGTGAGGAAAGGCAGAGTGAACTGGGGCTGTTCAGCCTGGAGAAAAGCAGCCTGAGAGGGGATCTGATCAATGGGGATCAATAGCTGAAGGGTGGGACACAGGGGGACATGGGTAGCCTCTTCTCAGTGTCTGTGGGAACAGGACAAGGGGTGATGGGCTCAAGTTGGAGCACGGGGAGTTCCACACCAACATGGGAAGAACTTCTTCCTGGTGAGGGAGCCCTGGGCCAGGCTGCCCAGGGGGTGTGGAGTCTCCTTCTCTGGAGAGATTCCAGCCCCATCTGGACACCAACCTGTGTGCCCAGTCCTAGGGACCCTGCTTTGGCAGGGGGTTGGACTCAATGATCTCTGGAGGTCCCTTCCCACCCCTACGATTCTGTGATTCTGTGATTTCCTTTGATCAGTTCTTACCAGTGTGTGTTTTCATGTGCTCATCAAAGTACTGCTTCATGTTGAAGTCTTTGCCACACCACTGGCACATGAACTGTTTGTGTCCGATGTGGATGCTCATGTGGGAACGCAGCTGGTATTTGTACTGAAACCTCTCATCACAGTTCTGCAACAGAAAAACAGCAACCCATGATTCTCAGGCATCAGGAAGCGAGGTGGTCACGGGACAGCATTCAAACACCCTACATGAAGGGGTAAAGAACACCTCAGCTAGCACACAGACCCTCACACAAACATGGAATTTAAATCATTTAGCAATAGTAGAATTTGTTCTGTGCTAGAAGGCGTAGGTGAGGAGTGTGGAACAGTCACAACCTTCAGTTGACATAGCCGTTGGCAAAAGCCCAGTGGAGACACGGTTGTGCCAACAGAAAAGTGCTTCTCTTGGCTGAAGTATCATTTGGAGGTTTTGCAGCTCTGCCAGGGATCTCCTGGACTACAGCATGCTTCCACTAGAGGACTCTGCTCACACAGCAACGCCAACAGCAGCTTATTTTAGAGCGAGCCAGCTATTATTTGGTGGTGTGAGGGAATGTCGTTCCCCAACAGACTTATCCTCAAGACTACTCAGGTTGCAATACCACCACCACCACGCATCAGGCTGGAGTTGTGCCCCACTCTGGAGACAGGGTGAGCCACGGGCCCTGCCCTGGACACACAAAAGGCTCTGCACCCCCTGTGCCTCCATCATGTGATACCCACAAGCATCCTCATCAGATGACCCAGACATTATCTGCCCCAGACACATGACTGGGTACGTGTGTCCCACACTGTCTCCTTCACGAGGGCAGGCATAAAGTTACAATGCACTCGAACCCATCAGTGAAATACTCTTCCCCCACCCCAAAACACATGTGGTTCAGGAAACTCAGAGCACTGTCTTACACGTCTCAAGGACCTAGTAGCTTGGAGCCAGGAGGACAGCAATTTTTCCCACAAGTAAAAATCAGTGATTTGTTTATTTTCACTGTCACCACTTCTTTCTGTTTCAAATTACTGGGCAGGACGAGGAGGATTAAGGTGATTTGCATCAGGCTTTGCTGTGAACACCGAGGGATTCAAACCCTGCAGCAGTGTGTGCTCACTGGGAAAGGCATGAGAGCCAGCAGGAAAAGCAAACCAAATACATCTCTGTTTGAACCAGTGCTGTGCTCTTTCCCCAAATTTTTTATGAAATTGCCCTTAATTTCCAAGTCAGGCAATTTGGTTTCCACCTACACACCCCACTTACAGCCTTACTAAATTTATGCCTCATGCTACTGCATCCAAGCACATTAACAGTTGCTGCCTCACCTCACATCTGAAAGGTTTCTCTCCAGAATGCTGCAGGGAATGTACTTTGAGAGACATGCTTCGCTTGAATGATTTTCCACAGGTTTCACATGTAAATGGCATGTCCTTTGTGTGTGCTGCAACACAAGAGAGCATTGGAGAGGGTCACTCAGATGCAAGCAGCTCTTGAACCATTTCTTCTCCCCAGGAAAATGATCAGTACTGCAGTTTCTAAGCATACATACAGATATATACGTTTTTGCTCACTGTCAGTACCAGAGACTCAAACATTTTGCTCAGGATAAGCCTCAGACAACTGGATTTGCCTTATTTTTTTCCCCTCAAAAGGGGCAATTATGAGGTAAGAACCACAAAGATGCATTATGAGGCCAAACCAGCAGAAGCACCGATCAGTAACTCACCAACCATGTGTTTCCGCACGTGGGCCATGGTATAGAACTTTTTTTCACAGATCTCACATGAGAATTTCTTTTCTGCATATCCGTGGACAATCTTGATATGTTCATGGAGGGACCAGAGCTTCTTGAATGACTTATTACAGGAAACACACTGAATGAATGGGATAAATAGAAGGAAGTTTGAGTTAGAAAGATTCAGTGATTCAGGTTTGTGGGGTTAAGCCACATTACCTTCCTCTTGCATGACAAAGAGAAGCCCAGAACAAGTCAAAATGCCATATACTGTCTCAGACTGCACTTCAGCTTACATTTACTGCTTGGTGCCTGAAGCAATTACACTAAGAGAAGCCAGATCAAGCAGGATTAGAGAGGACGTTTACATGCTGTGGTTTGGTGCCACCTGAAGAGCACCAGAGCCACTGCACTACCTTATTTCCAGAACCCAAGAGCACAGAGCTGGCTGCAGCCCTCGAGGAGCTAACCCAGAGAAGACAACGGCTTCACAGGCACCGATGCTGCTGGTGTGGGAAGAAGCCAATAGAGGTGGAGGAGGCCAACACCACCAAGATGCCTTAGACCCATCCGCACGTCCAGCCCTGACGTTCAGAAGAGCACGGTGACCCCTCAACCTCCAGGTCTAACAGCCCAGAAGCTTGGTCAAAGCTCTCTCATCCCTTCAGCTTTACACAGAAGGCAGCTTCCACCTTGCAGCTCTTAACCTTGTGGAGTCTGATACACAGCTCATCCAGCAAAGCTACTTGTCACCTCCATCTTCCACGTTCTGACTCTTCATTTGTACTTATCAGGAGCACTGTAGGTCTAAAACAACCACGGGCAAACATCATCTTCATCTCTTCCCACAACTACCATGAAACGTCCAGAAAGTCAGCGATGAGCTGGATCCAAAGGCTTTCATGCACATCATCTTTTCCTCCACAGTTAGTTCTCACTTAAAACTTGATTAAAAAAATAAATCCTTGTACAATTTTGTGAAAATTCCAGAATATTCTGAGCTGTGAAACTTGACAGTGGACTTGTGTGTGAGGATACAGAGTTGTTTTCATCTTTGAAGTGAAGAGGAAGGAACTGTGGCTTGTTATTCTTTGTTAGCTGTTGGTATGTTTGGGGTTTTGGTACATCCCCATTTTTCTGGCCATCAACTACCCTCCTTTCCTCAGGGTAAGGAGGGGCGCATGCTTTTCACTGTGGAACTAGCAAATACTATGCCTTCTGTCAACTTGAGTTGTTTCTCATCTGCTTCCACAGAGCTTCCATCTCCACAGTCCTGGAAACACTGGTAACTGCTCACCGTGCTGACTCTGAGGAGAGCATCTGTCTCTAAAAGTACCTATTGGAGGCATGTCAGGAACACATTGTAGTCTTTTTTGGGGAAAAAAAGACCCAAACACCCTAGAGAATAAAGCAAGGCTAAGAAATGATCAAAAAGCCTTTGATTTAAGGTTAAACAAGCCCTTGAAGCAGTCAGTCTACAATTTGATTGACCATCAGCAGCGAGTAATTTAGATCACTGAGAACTCCAACACGCAGAGTCTGAGGTGACAACAGAAATTCTGTGAAAGTGCCGATTTGGAATGGGTGAAACCCAAAAATTACCTGGAAAACCAGATATATTCCATCACTTAGATGAAAAATATAGAGAATATTTATCAGTTCAATCACCACTTAAACAGTGAAACCATTTTTTTCCCCCTAGACAAAGCTCCATATCCCTCTTGACATATTAAACCCTTTATTAATGTAAAGCTTTCATATTCCCTTACTCCTTTTGCCAAGTGTAATAAAAACAAATTAGCAGGCAGCTGTGAAACACATTCCAAATGTCAGGACAGACAAAAATAATAGTTGAGTGTATGCTTATACTGAGGATTTGAAGATGACTAGCAGTGCTTCTGGCACTGGAAATATTTGGGGAAGTTTCTGGATCTTATTCTTGTGGCACTGGATATAAAACACAACTTCTGTAATTTCTTCTTTGGCTATCACTTTTGGACAGAGGACTCAAACTCCTCAGAAGCACACGGGTGCGTGGATTAGAGGTTGCTTCTTCATTCCATACCCCACACAAACTGTTGGTGAATTCCTGTTTAACATCAAAAGGTTTTATGCTGTGAATGAGCCACCTGGACGACAGGGCATTCCTTAAATTTACATTTCAATATTCTCTGCTACACTCAACTTGGGAAGTATTTATTTCAAAAGCTGCAAGGACATACTGAAACGTTTATGCATTTTACTGACTATGCTCAAGACTCATTATAATCTTATATTATACTCCTTCCTTCAGTCTTCCTCCTATGAGCTGAAACATAAGGAAAAACAGCATAGCGTTACACAGAGCTGCATTTGAGTCTTACAGCAAAAAAGAAATGGCAATAAATATTTCATCCCTCTCCCACGCAGTGGGAATTGAATACCAATTCAGTTCAGCATTCAAACAAATCTTAAAACTTTCTGGTAGGACTGGCTGGACAGACAAAAACCTCATTGCCTGACAAACTCTCAGCTTTTCAGCTGCAAAAAAAAATCATCAAACTCAAGCTGCATCGTGTTGGCAGGAGGATTATTTCAGAAGTTAGTGGCAACACCGTGCCAGGTTTATCAAGGAATAAAAAACCCTCGCCAGATAAAACAACGCTGCCCCCAGTTCCATGAGAACACAGATTCCTATGAGCAAAACACAAACCACAGATGAATCAGAAACTCTGAAACTTTTTCCACAATTTAAACTTTAAAAAATGGTTCTATTACAACACAGGCTTCCATTGTTGTGTAAAATTAAAAGCTGCAAATCATCTGGTGAGAAAAAAAACAGAGATCTTTGTATTATCAGTGAGATTTACTGAGCTTTGTATGCTGGGAAAAGGGCAGGCTCCTGAACAGGTTTAGTTGCTGAATTCATATGCTTCCATGTGCATATGTGAAGACTACTGTAAATTGCCTGGACATAATTATCACAGGAGGATTAAAAGAGAGTTACACTTTAACATCGGTTCCAATCCTGACTCCACTAGTTTCTCTCTCACCTGCTTGCCTCTCTGGTGTTGTACAGATTTCTGATTCCAAAACCCACGACGTGCCATCAACGCCGTTCTCCTTTGAAATCTTACCTGGGTTACTACATGACTGAGTTTCAGGGCACTGAAACACTTTGAACTCTAAAGCTAGCCATAGCTGCAGGTGCTCAGCGCCTGAAGGAGGAGGGTACTTCACTGCAAATACACTTGTTTGCAGGCCAGTTACTCTTGAGTCTGACATTTGAAAAGTAGCTTTGCGTTCTCCTCAATGCAGTTAAATACCAGAGTAACTCTGCTAAAGCAGATGCCAGTTGTACACTCTGTTCCCTGCAATTTACTTCTTGGAAGACACCAAAGTGTTGATACGTAGAGACAAGGTCTCGGTCAGAACCTGGTCTGCGCAAAAGATTTCCCCCTCTGAAGTGTCCACTAGCTGTATCCAGGGCACGACAGAAGGTATGGAAATCTGGCAAGCAGGTGAGCAAACCTACCTGGATATTTTTTTCACAGTCTGTTTGCTGGTGAAGGGACAGCTCACTTTCTAGAACAAATTTCTTCCCACATTTGTCGCAGATCTGCATGCGCCTGTGAGTGATGTTCATGTGCTTCTCCAGGTACCAGCGTGTGTTAAACACCCTGGGGCACTTCTCACAGGTTAAAGTCTCCTTCTCTTCACACTTTGATTTCTGCACAGGTGCCTTGGGCTCCTTTGCAGCTTTCTTCTTACGCTTGGGGGGCTCCACACTCTTTCTACGACCCCTTGTAGTTCTGGGTGATGGGGAAGTTGTGGCTGCTGCAGCAGATGCAGCTCTCCTTGTTCTCCTTTGTGCAACACTAACTTTTTCCACTCTTTTCTCTTTTTTCTTCTGCCTCTCATTTTCCTCATCATCATTACTGTCTTCAGTGGCCTCTTCCCCACTGTCACCCTCCTCTTCCTCACTGCTGGTCTTAAGAACAGCAGTCTCTTTGGACTGGGAGGGGACACCCTTCTCCCCTTTTGACACATTTAATGTTTGGTTGTTAAGGTTTACCTCTACTATAATCTGCTCCCTTTTGTAAGTCACTTCATCTTCCTCCTCTTCTTCCTCCTCAGAGTCGTCAGAGTTCTCTCTATCTTCTTTCACAGCCCGGACCTCTCCTACCGATCTGTTCTCCCTGAAATATGGCTGCTCCTCTCTTTCATGGAGATGTGGTTTACTCATTTTGCTGTCCACCAACACAGAGTAAGGACTTCCTGACTCTCTCTTGTACACTTTGGTGGACAGATCAAGCTCCTGGCTGGCACCATGATAAAACGCGGGTGGCACTTGCCCACGGCGACTGTCCTCTTGCGCCATCCCTGCTACATGCGTGGCACAGTTTTCAACCAACTGTTGGCAAGAATTGGCTGTTTGACTCATTTGGGGGCCCTGATTCATTGAGCACCTTTAATCCCAGAAAAAAAACAAGTAAGCAGCTTTAACTCAGGGTGGACTTTCAAGACCGACGCCCGTTCCATCTACACAGAAGGAAGAGAATCTGATTCTCTGCTGATGTTTTAGCACTGGTGTGAAGGTCACAGAATTCTGGTATTATGGCAAGAGAAGAGCAGTAGTAATTATTCTTCTGAAGAAAGTTGCCAACGAACCGCTGAACATTTTATCTATAAAACACAACAGAGAAAATTAAGTCAATTAAAATAATAATTATTATTATTATTATTAAAAACCCTGCTAAAAACTCCAAATTCTTTTGAGTTTGTCCAACTGGGGGAATGCACAGGGTATGCTACTTG
The DNA here is from genome assembly GCA_027925045.1 of Hypotaenidia okinawae. Classification (NCBI taxonomy): domain Eukaryota; kingdom Metazoa; phylum Chordata; class Aves; order Gruiformes; family Rallidae; genus Hypotaenidia; species Hypotaenidia okinawae. The sequence continues at coordinate 4,171,285 of BSDF01000024.1, forward strand.
TGAGCTCTATCTGCTGGGGCTGGACTGCTCCACAGCAGTGTCTCAAACCAAAGGTGCAGCTAGGTACAAACACGTGCACCTTCTGTGGGGACCAGAACTGGTACTGCAACTCCCAAGATAGGGAAATCAAGGCATGCTGCTCGCTTCAGAATAAATATTCTCCACCCACCAAAGCACACCATCACCTGCCTCAATGCTGGGTCAAGATGCCATCCTGTGTCTTCCCTGGACACACGGGATGGCCCCAAGACTCTGCTCTACTCTCCATCAAACCAGGTGCACACCTACACAGAAATACCTCTTCTCCTCCTGCATCTCCCAAAGGGAGTCCATCCTTGCCCAGAAAGAGAACATATTACACTGAGCAACATTCCAGTGATGTAGATATGCATGAAGAATTTCAATGGAGATCTTTTCAACCTGCAGCACTAAATTAAATTAAGAACACCGTGTCCCCTGCTTGTTTCCACCTCAGAGATCCCTCATACAGCTTCTTGATTTAAGGCACTTATTCTTCTGTCTCATTCTCCCTTCCCCCAGCTATTTACTCCTCAATGCAGTAGCCAAACAATACTACATTTGCTCATCTAAATTTTACTTGCAGTTATCCAAGCTGGAATTTGACCAGGACACTCTTACTTCCTCTTGCAAAAAATGCCACATGATCCCTAATGAGTACAAGTAATCAAGCACTCACAGGTTTGGTTTTTTTAATGTATTTTTTCCCCTTTTCAGCAGGATAATTGCATTTTGGTAGCACAATATTGCAACGCCAAGGCTTTTGTCTGTGCAGATCAAGTCAGGAATACATTTGAACTCTTGACCAAATGGGACACTCAGAATTAGATCTGCAACTGCAGGGTGCAGAAGAGGAGAATTAAAGATAGAGTCTGAGACACATCCCATGACCAAGGGCCCTAACAGAAACTGGATGGATTGAGCAGCCAAGTATGAAGAAAAACTGGATCCCCACTACCAGAGTCTGAAAGTTTCCCTGCAGCTGTAAGCTTGGGCTAAGTCCAGCAGCCAGGTAAAACACACTTGGATTTCACAGAATCACAGGGTCTTTTTATTACTGGTATTCTTGGAACAACAATAAAAAGCAACCAACCTAAAGCAGTATTACAGACATGGATTTGTATGATAAATTTCCTTCTACATTGTACTGAGGTCAAATACTCTCCACAGTAAAAATGCAGTAACTCCCAACCAAAAAACTAATAGTTTCTATTTAACTATTCCACCAGAAATTTCCCCCTTTGAAGTGAATTTAATCGAACAGGAGATGAACCTATGTATGGTCATGGTGGTTTAAATAATGATAATTAAAAAAGACTGAATGGTTTCCTGCAATCATTGTGAAGTGACATGCTGGGAAAAATGACAGACCAATAACCAGTCATCTGATTACCTGCTTAAACAAACAGATCCTTGAACACTTCTCCAAAATTTCCAAACACACTCAAAAGGTGCCCTGAAGATGCCCAACGGAGTGATCGAGATGCAGACAGACTCACAGCACCACAGGCTCTATTCCTGCTGCACCAAACACGCTCCCATCCTCAGCAGGGTCCCAGGTCCCAGCTTCCCAGCTCCAGAGGCGAGGCAGGAAGGTGAGCACCAAGTCCCAGCTGGGCCAGGAAATACGTGGAGATGGGCTGTTAACATTGGCTTGTGATCACAAGTAAAATTCAGATGGAAAAGCTAGTAAATAATAAAATAAACTGGCTGTGATTGCAAGCCAAAATTAACAGCCCTATACCCCAGGAGGCCCTTAAAGGACAGGGCATGATGAAATCCAGTTTAGCTTTTTTTTTAACAACCTTTAATGAATTATTCAGAAGCCCAGAAAAATCATAATGTCATATATGATACCAAATTATTTCCTCAGCGTATTAAGCATCTCTGGCTCGTTGCAAGAGTAAATCAGGAAGGGTATCAGAATGGTGCTGCAAACAACTTGCCAGGAAAAGCAAGCTTTACCTTCACCTCCCATTTACTGACTGTTGAAATACTCCCTTTATGTACCTTGCCATCATTTCACTTCTGCTCATTTCAGGAATATTCTGCATAATAAAACCACTTTGTATGAACACTGTACCACTTCAAATAAAAAAAAACCCAACCAAACAACGGGCTTGTTCTGAGTTATCAAAGCTATATGGTCTTAAAACCACTTCACTCTGCAGAAGCAGTAACCTACTTTCACTTTGAACACACTGCCTGCTACCCTCAAGGGACCCACAACTTTCGAACAACACTATTTAACAGTCGAACAGCTGGTAAAGCAAAGCCCTCCTTATACATTTAATACCATCAACGCACTATAAGACTATAGAGAGTTCTAAGACAGAGTTTAAATCCTGCCCAAAATATTTTAATAGAGGATTCCTCCCTCCCCTTAAATTTCTAATCCCAAATACAAGTCAGCAGCGTTTGGGTGGGTTTATTTTTTGCTCTCCCCAACGAGGTGAATGCAGTTTTTTCAAAGCTGCTAAGCAGCTCGGGCTCACACAAGCCATACTAAGGAAAGGAGCAATACAGGATCTGATTAAAAGGTAAAAAGGGATCCAGAGTTTCAAAGCAGTCTTTGCAGAAGCTTACTGAGACACAGACCTGAGGAATAGCTTCATTCTGTACTTGTACCAGGTACGTGCCAGGCTTCGTAATCAAAGATCATACAAGAAAGGTCTGCAAGCCTACAAATATTAAAGGCTCAAACACATGAAAAAAAGAAAAAGTACAAACAACTTGCAGACAAATGTGTAGGTGGAGGAAGCATGTGTATGTGGGAGCAACACTTCATACAATGCTTTCGCTACTTCTGAAGAAAAACCACATTTCTTCACTTTATCTGTACTAAAAATAGCCATTTCTAGCAGAGGGTGCTAGCACAACGACCTGCCCCAAACTCCGGCTCCACACATGCCTTGAAATCAGCGCAGACCAAGGGCAATAAACTCAGAGGTTAATGACTTTAAATTACACGTCCTTAGTTTGCCCTCAGAGAGGGACCAGCCTGACAGTCTGGCCATCTCACGCTCTCATCTAACCTGCGCCAAGGACGAAGGATTCTGCCTTCTTGGCAAGCATCCACCAGGCAGCCACCACCGTAAGAGCCAAGCGCCGCTTCTTCCAGCTCTGGTAGTTAGCAGAGCGGTTGGTTGCAGAGTCATTTCTGGCTATCGAGGCTCCCTGTGTGCTGCCCGCAGCCTGCCTGGCCTACAGCTGTTTGCCTGCCAGCTCCCCAGACGGGCACTTCACTGCTCCTTCTTCCTGCCTGGATGTTTCTGGTGGCTCCTAGGAAAGGAAAGAAGCACTTTGGGCACTTTGCAACCAGCGATGACCCCACTGCTCCTGGTCAACGTGACAGTGGCCTGAATTGGTTTATTTATTTATTTTTAACCCATTTAATTGCTGCCCATAGAAAAGTTATCAATATTAGCTCTGAAAATTGACAGACGCCGGTCTAATTCACTTTGCTGTAGGTTGGCGAGTCTAGAAGCATTGCCTGCACAAGGGTGATTTGTCTACAGACACAAAGACAGCACTGTATCGATTTATTACTTAGCTAACATCTGGAAGTTCCCCCCTACTCTTCTCAGAAAGCCATAAGGACCAGAAAATTCCTTGGAAAAAAATAAAATACCCATGGCCTCAATTCACAAACCTGTGGGGTTTGCCACAGTTTTGTAGGCAGTGCAAGGAAAAAGAGGAAGGAGGGTAAGAGCTTGGGGCTTTCCTGCAGCTCACCTACATCTTGCATGAAAATACTATGAAAAATGAGATTGCAATAGTCAGCATCCAGTGTTAAAAATGCATTAATTTATTAGCCATCCATTATTTTCTTTCTTTGTTATAATACAGACTGTCAAGACAGGAACAGGTATTTTTCTTTCTGTTTACTAGACACTCGGACTAGATTTCACTTCCAGCTTGGCACAGAAGTTCTCACAACCTTAATATAGCTCACAAGACACCAAGACAAAATTATTTCTCCAAAAGCACCCAGCACCTAACACGTGGGGAAACCTGAGCCATGGCCAACACTGCAGCACTGAAATACCACACACTTCATACGAGCATCACAAATTATTTGCACACTCCCTTTACTGCACAAGACTCCTAATTTCACACAAGACAAGCCCTGAGAGTTAAGGCAAGAGCCCAAGGCCAGGTTTGATGGGGTTTTGGTCACCCTGGGCCCATGGAAGGAGGTGGCACTGGGTGGGCTTTGAGGTTCCTTCCCACCCAAACCAGTCTGGGATGCTCTGATAGGAACAGGTTCACATTTAGCTATATAGAAAAACAAGTTCAATAAGAAAGTTTGAGTATATTGAAATTTGAAATGTTATTTTCCATATTTTTAAAAAAAAGGCTTCTCTCAAACTACAGTTAAAGTTAAGAAAAAAAATTATAACTAAGTTATAATTAAAGGCAATGCCATTATGCATATTCATTAACAATCTGAAGCTTTCAAGGATCCTTAATCTCTTTGGCATGGAAGCTACAATCCAGCAGCTCCACGAACTCCTGGAGCAACCAGATTTGCACACAAGCAGAGAAACAACCATGTGCACAACTAAGTAATTTACATTATTTAAGATAATGCACCAATTTCAGACTAGTCAAGTAGTCGTTGAAGAAACTACACCCCAGAACAGCAAGTAGCAAGGCAGCGGTTACAGGTCAGGAGGGTTAATTAAATACAGCTCCCACATTATGCCCAACCTGGGACACAGTCTGGCTGCCACCCAAATTTCTAACCAAAACTGAAGCACCAGCTTCTCTGCTTCCTTTCTACTTGTCAGGTAGAAGATTCTAGTACAGCTAAAACCTATGTGAATTCAGAATGCACGTGTAGCTCAACCCTTTCACACTTACTAGTCACATTATCGGAGCCCCAATACTTCTCCTGTATCCAAATAAACTGGTGCATGTGTTTATTCTGAAAGGCTGGTAAGTGAATGCATCCTTCTGGTACATACAAATATAGAGGTAAATAAAGGCATGATTTTTCACCTAGCTTCTGTTAGTATTACTCAGTGTTGCCCATTAATCGATTTCAAGTCAGCAGATGGGACAGAAATACAATAAAATCAATCAGAAAATGATAATTTTCATTGCAGGTACCACTGGGCTTTAAGTATACTGCCCAGCACAAGGTTCTGCCTTTCCTAAAAATAACAAGAGAGTAATGCTTTCTCCCTACAGCTCTGCTCTGTGAAACCCTTGGCTGATGTGAATCCTGAACAGCATATTAGCAAGAAATGCTTGGAGATCGCAATGGGAAAACACAAAGTGTTTGACTAAAACGACCCAGTCACCTCCAGTTCAATCCATTAGCAGTATATCTCCCCCTCTACTCTGCCCTGGTCAGGCCCCACCTGGAGTATTGTGTCCAGTTCTGGGCTCCCTGGTATAAAAAGGACAGGGATCTCCTGGAAAGAGTCCAGAGAAGGGCTACGAAGATGCTGAAGGGCCTGGAGCATCTCCCCTATGAGGAAAGGCTGAGTGAGCTGGGACTGTTCAGCCTTGAGAAGACTAAGGGGGGACCTAATTAATGTTTATAATTATCTTAAGCAGGGGATGCAGGGGGAATCAGCCAGCCCCTTTTCAGTGGTCTGTGGAGATAGGACAAGGGGCAATGGCTGCAAGTTGGAGTAGAGGAAGTTCTGCACCAACATGGGGAAGAACTTCTTCACAGTGAGGGTGAGGGAGCCCTGGGACAGGCTGCCCAGGGGGTGTGGAGTCTCCTCTGGAGATACTCAAGACCCGTCTGGACGCCTATCTGAGTGAAATGTCCTAGGGAGCTGCTTTGGCAGGGGGGTTGGACCCCATGATCTCTCAAGGTCCCTTCCAACCCCTACAATTCTATGATTCTATGATTTCAGAGCACATAAACCCCAAAAGTTTCAATATACTCGCACAGTTTGAAGAACAGGTGCACGAAACACAACAGCGCACAGGCACAGCAATTCCCAGTCAGTGGGAAAGCACATCTGGTCCAAGTTACATCATGTCAGCGGATAGCAATCAGGGCCATCACACAAGAGAGAATTATTTATATCATCGTACAATCACTCCTTTCTTGTGTGGCTCAGCTGCTTTATATGCAAAAAAAACTGGGGGGGGGGGGAAGAAAAAGATGTTAAGTGGGGAGTTTTGTCTCAAGCCAGACCCACAGTCAGCACATCCTCGCAGCATTTTCATTTCTATGGGTAAGAAATGCCCATCTAAATGCAAAATAAAGAGAGTGACTGGTGCTAACGATCTATTCTGTCATCTGTTCCGAGGCAGGGACAGCTTGTAACACCCACCTACGGCATGGATGGTTATCTGCGGTGGGTTCCCACTTAGCAGAGCTCCAAAGGAAAGCAGGGAAGAGTAATCCTATCTACCGCATAGCAGGAGAGTTTGGTGCAGCTGACACAGACTTTGGGGACATGGTGTAATATGGCAAGAGGATATTTGGACACAGGAGTCACAATTCCTGGGCCTGTTCTGTGAAAAAAACCAGAAAAATCATTATACTCTGTTCACTGCAAGCTCAAAATTCACTCGAAACAGGTTTTCCCATTAACTCATAGAAAAGGTCAGGCATAAAGTGGTGTGTGGCACTGTGGCTTGTTTATTTTGGTGAAATTAAAGCTGTGCCACATATTTGGGCATCTCTGCCTCAAATGGATTAGTCTCGGTACAACTAAGCAAACTGACACGCACATCATAAAAAAAGCCAACAACACTGGCAGCAGCTCAAAGTGTTGCAGGGAGTCTTGGCAGGGAAACAAAAGACCAGAGAGTGAATAAATACTGCCCAACTCTCCGAGCGAAGGTCCAGGGAGAAGTCTGTTTGACAGGGTGGTGTATGGATGCCTGAAGATGTAGCAGGGCGTATAGACTGTCCCATCTTCCAGTTGTTTTTTGTGATTATCCCTAAAATAATCTATGATAGGTATCTTGCTAACTCAGCAGGCAACATATTTTCACTGTATGGAGCTGGCTATTTGCCTGTAAGTATTTAACAGGCTAATGGAAAATGAAGCAGACCATATTTCCAATTCCAGAAAAATGCCTTATATAACAACCTGGGGCTGAAACAGAAAAACTGTGATAAAAAAACCTTCGGGCTTTTTCCATTTCTCAAGATGAATTATTTGGCTGTATCTAGAAATCTGGTTTGAGGGACAAAGGCTTTCAAAACCAGCCATTTCCAGAACTATGAATCTGGAATTTTTTCAAGCATTATCTCCACAGAAAATAGTTTAAGAGGTTGCCATTTCAGAATTCTGCAGCATTATAATCCCTCAGCTTTTGCAATAAGCTGAAGAGTTTCTACTGGCTATGAACTCGTTCTAGATGTGACAGCTGTAAACTTCGACATTTTTCCTCTTACTAGGCAAAATCCTCTTCAAAGATGTTCTACTCCTCCATGACATACACTCAAATAAGCAGTCTAAGCCCTTCCTAATATCTTAAATATTAAAAAATTAAACACCTGAACTGAATTAGGCACTTCCTCCTGTTCAGATCCAGTGTTGCATCTCATCTGTACCTTTCCATGCAAAAAAGGGAAAGCAAGATTAAACCAAACCCAGGTAGTTCCCACTGAACAGCAGGTATTCACATCACATCTTTCACATTTATTGCTTTTCTGTGATTGCTTGATAACTTGAAGGGACATAAACGAAGCCAAGAAGCTTTACATGACATCAACAGATTAGCTGTCCCTTCAAATCTGTATACTCATCAAAACAGGTGCCAGAAGTTCAAAACTACCCACTGCTATGACACTGAAGGGCAATTGTTTCTCCTACTGGCCTACTCTTTGGTCCAAATCACTTCCTAGAGCTCTTCTTGTTCAGTGCCAAGACTGCTTTTTGGTTTAAAAACTCTTGCTTTCATCATTATCCGCTCACATATCCACCAGACTAGTAAAAACTAAGATTTTAAATCATCCATGTGCTAAGATTTTAAATAATCCATTTATTGCCACAGATACCAGTGATGACACTTCTTACTAAAGCTCACTAATTTAAGATTGCACATGTCTGCACTAATACAGGCTACACACAGGCACAGGAAAACTAGAAATCTACCATTAAGATCTCTACTGTTGTTTCCCAAAGTTAGCATTGCTCCTCCCAAAGCTAAGTGAGACACTAGAGATGTATCTGTATCTGTGTATACGTAGATGGAGATCAGTTGAGAGAGCTCCAAAAAAAAAAACCAACAACAACAAAGTAAATGGTGTGTCCACAAAGCAAAGCTGACAGGCTAACTTCTACCTGGACATTTATTCTGCATAGCTTCTACCTGGATGTTTATTCTGGAGGACAGCTGTTCTTCCTTGCTTTTAGCTGAGAGCATTAACTTAGCAAAGAACAATAAACTCCCGGAGCAAGCTCTAGAGACCTTTACAACAGTGGTTTGTATGTTACAGAAGGGTTCAGCTCAGGAAAAACTCATGGACAGGTTGAGGTATTTTGCTTACAGCTTTCTGCTGATCAGCCTGTGCTACACATCATGGCACGTAGCGTGCTCCTGCGTCATTTATCTTGTAGGCTGTAATAACAGGACATTTAAAATAACCTCATCTGAGGTGTGTGATGTTATACACACACTTTACAGGGTCCCTCAGTCACAGCTTAATGTAGTTTTTAAGAAACATTTAGATTCATCCCCAGTCTACCAGTTTATCTTAAAAAACCCCTGCTGCTAAATAGTTTGGAACTGTTCTGAGAGTGGTATGTAGTAGGAAAAAAAGGTTTAAATATTAAAATCTTCTTTGGCCTCATGGAAGTGTGAATCTGATCTCTCTAAAATAAAGTTTGCTCTTCTCACATCATTGGAATGTGCTTACGGATAGGTTTAAAATCCTCTCCCCATTTTTCATTTAGAGCTCTCTACACACACTAGATAATTTTGACTTTGAAATCAGCAACAAGTCTGTAAAAACCTCCACAGCAACAAAAAAACAACCCCAACCCTTGGAGCAGCTGCACAACTGTCCCCTGCACAGCAGCAGATGCACTAGCAGGGCTCACCATGCTCATACAGGTACGGGCTGTGGTGATGGAGCTTTCCCTTCTTTTCCTTACCTGGGCTTCTCTTAGTGTCTCTTCCTTTCAAGCTGCCCACAAAAACACACCCACATTTGCCTGGGGAGTTTCAGTTTTATAACTTGTAGCTTTTTAGAATCACCAAACACTACTCAGACCGAGCCCAGCTAACCTGCTGGTTAACACAAAGACGATGTGTGTGCTCAGACAAGCACAAATCACAGCAGAAGTTTCAGTAATCTCGTGTTGACAAAGCCTAAATGTGCCAATACCAAAACTACACTGTTTCTTCTTACACAATGTCACAACACTCCTGTAAACCCTGAGCAACTATTGGGTATGGTTATCTTCCACTACCAATTACCCATCTTGTTTGGAGCTCCTGAATCTCCTGAAACATTACACACAGAGTTTGTTTTAGATGTAAATGTAAACTTTTGGGAAAACAGAGCGTCTTGCTTTTATAATATTTACATGATTTGACAAGGCACATTTAGCAACACACAAATTTATCAGCTTCTGAGAAATGCTAACACCAAGTAATGATACTTCAAGAGAACTCCTCTGTGCACGTAACCCCCACCTCTGCAAGTGGGGACCACGTTCAGCACTCCCCCTGAAGTCACCTGGGTCAGGCATGGAGATGTAGAGCTGCTGCTCAGCAAGTTCATGTGAGATCAAAACAGGCACTGTCCCATGGCAGCAGCTCCTCTCAACCTTCACAGCTTTTACAGCTCCAATTCTCAAGCATAAATAACTCTTCCCACTGGTACAGTGGGTTTGATTCCCAGTTTTTTCCTCAAATTCCTTATGCAGGACACCTTATCTCCACCTTGTATTTAAATTTTGTTCTGAGCAAAGTGAGGACAATTATCAGTTAAGGCCAAAGTTATCTGTTCATTTTAATCTGCCCTGTGTCTGTGTGGCTGCCAAAGGAGGTAGTACCTCTTTCCCTATTTACATGCCAATGCTGGCATTCTTATGGTTGCAAGGATGCCTTGGGAAATCAGTCTGCCTGGAGAAGAACCATTCCTTGGGATAAACCTTCAGCTGGATAAGTTCTCTGAACCAGCTCACAGCGCAACTGCCCATTACAAGCTTTTCCTTCCCTGAAATAATTAGTTTTACAGGTGCAATCTGGCTTTCACTTTCCATAAAATACCAAGGTAAAAGAACCAGAAGCACAACAACAAATTTTTGGGAAAAAAAATATATCCAAGGATGATGCTGAAGAATTGAGGATATAAAAAAGAGCATGTTCTCAAGAACTTAGAGCAAACAGGAATTTTTCTCCAATGACTTGAGCCTTTGCATAGCTCATACTCTCACGTAAAAATAAGTTCCTAGTGATTCTGAAACTATTCTTAGATACAGGTTCTCTCTCCTTACCGACAGGTTATAATCTAAACCCACAGATTTCTCTCTAAGAACAATAGGATCGAGCTATGGGTTCAAGTCAACGACAATCAGACTGGTATAGGAAATTTTTTTTTAAAAAGGGCATTAGAAAATAGCATAATAAAGAAAGAGTAAGGTGATGGGAAGCCAAACAGGAAACCACAAGAATCAGGATGAGTTTAGAAAGGTACGAGAACAAAACAGTGGTGAAACAAAACTGCCTGGCAAAAAAAGTTACAATTAAATTCAGGACATCATTTTTCTCAGCCCTTTAAACTGCATGCAGCACAGCATTTCACTCTAATAGATTTTGTCCTGCAGATAGTATGTGTGAAATGAATGATTCAAGACATGCACGTTACAACAAGGATTCTCAACTAGAGTTTCTCAGCAGCCATTTCTACTATGACATGACACTGGTGATGAAGATGTGTCAGGGTATATTTCTGTCCCTGCTTTTAAAAGACTTCTGATGTCACATCTATATACCATGACTTGTATTTTCATCATGTCAAGCCTATTGGTGTCACAGTGAATTAAACAACTGTCCCAACACGCGTCCCTCATAAGGTGACATGCAGTTAAAACACCAGAAATCTAAGCACTGTGCATGCCACTCAACAGGGAACTCAGATCTTACTGCAGTGAGAAAGCACACAAAGCATACTGAGGAATGGCAACACATCCCACCCCATCATTTATGTGAGAAACACCTCAAATTTCCTAGCCTTATAAAGGAAAAAAAAAAAAGAGGAAGTTTCTGGCATCAAGGCCAGAGCTTCCATCATTGTAGGTGTACATCATAGGCTACTTGCTTAGAAAGGACAGGACCAGAAAGACACAGAAGTGTGGGCAGGAAGGAAGCTGCCACTCTAAAACATACCTGCATCAATCAGAAATCATAAATATTCCTGTTCATCAAATGTGCAGAAGTATTACAGTGCCACAGGTCGCTGACAGTCCCTGCCACGTGTTCGGATACCTGACAGTAACAGCATCAGGCTTTTCCTTAGGAACAGTCTGCCTTCTACCATTAAAATCACAGTCATCACCATGTAATTTGTTTTCAGACAGCACTATTAAGACACATTCCATAATTCCCTTTTCATCACATAAGCACTAAAAAAGGTTTAAGTAAGCATGACCTGCAAGCAACTGTGGAGCTCAGAACAGATTTTTTACTGTCTTCCACAAGACTTGTCAGCCATAGGAAAAGCCAAAGTTCCAGTGAGCCCCCTGCACCTGCAAGATTCAGCCAGGCTCCAACTCAAATATTTGCAACTTTGTGTACAGCATTCCCATAAAAGAAGGTATGTGGATCAATGGATGCTTGTCTGTAAATTTTCAACTATAAAAACTTCTGCTTGTAAAGGAGAAAAAAAATAAAAAGAAAAAAGCCCTATCACCTCATCCTACCAGGTCCTTGGTCTCTGCAGTAGCACCACAAATTCTCCTCTGAAATTCCAGCTGAAGAAACTTTCTGTTCATCTGTATTTAGTACCTGGGACAGAGTGAAATTGGCTTAGCAGGTTTTGGCTCAAATGTTAATATGGATCCTAATTCCACTCTCAATTAGCCTTGCCTTTCATATTACATTCCTAAAAATGACTTTGCCAGAGAAAGAATGGAGTTTCAAAGAGCAAGAGATCCACAAACAAGAGAGCAACACAGCATAGTGTGCTGGTAGTTGCTTAGCGTGGCTAAAATGTTTCTCTGGAGTGAAAACTACTGGTCTGAAACCTCCTCAGGGAAGGGTGTCTGAGAGTGTCAAGGAAACTAATGCAAGCTGCTTGTGTTAATGAGTTTAAGCTGCTGGCACCAGAGCTACAGCCAGGAGTTTCACTCCCTATGCAATTGTTTTTTCAGGAGGGAGGAGCAAACTAAAAATCACCAGTTCAAGATCATTTGGAAAATTAAGCATTTGTGAAGGTAATTTGGAAATTAGGTACTAGGAGTTTAGATTAGGATGTTTCAACCGAGCTAGGACAGGCTGGTTGTCATGCTGTCACTATGAGCTCCATGTGAATTCTACTTCAGAGTTCCAAGCAAACCCCACACACTTCCCAAAATACTGAAAATTAAGATGCTGCAAAGACCCAACATGGTAAATAATTTTACTAGCATGTAAGAGTAACTAACATACATGCTAACATATAAGAGTATGTGTTTAAACCAAGCCTGTAACTTCAAGGGCATGCTGTATTTTTAGTAAAATGCTCTTAAGAGGCATAAAATTTGTCACTTCTAGACAAAACATCCTTTTATGCCAACAGAGATTAGTTGGTCACCCCTGTGATACAGTAAGGGAGTTACTGCAAAGGTTTTAAAATACATAAACCCAGTATTTACAGCTGGATGCAAGGCACCTAGATCCACAAACAGAACAGGTTAAAATCTACACATTCCTACTGGAAAACACTGTCTGAAAGAATTCAGCCATGCTTCCTCAGCTCAGGGAAGCTCAAGACATTATAGGGTCACGTCAACTGCAGACAGTATCTGCTCATTGACTGCATTAATATTTGAAGTGTGTAACTTCATGGTAATAAAGTGACCTCCATGTGAAAATCCACCTTTATTCTAACTATTGAGAGGGAAACCCCCAAATTTTTCAGTTGATTCTGAGAAGACAGGTAACACTGATTTAGCAAAGTGTAAACTAGTAACTGTTTTAAAAACCAAAAGTACATTCTTTAAAATTTACTTCATCTTTTATTTAGAAGCCAAGACCTGGATCTTGCAGGGACAGCACTGTTTCACAGTGAAACACGTTAAGAGATCAGCTGCTCTGTGCTGGAGGAATTTAACCAAGTGGGAGAATGGTTATAAACTATTTTAATACATAATAAGCCACAGAATCAGGTTGTTAGATAACGTACCAATCTTCTCAATTGCTTGGTACCTCGTTCCAATTACATCTCTCTCTTTTGTGGGGTTCAGAGAGGAATTTATTCTGTGATAAGGCACACTATAGCGTGCTGCAGAGAAATAGGTCACTGATGACATGTAGTTTTGTAACCGCCTGAAATATACCTGTGCCTATCTCCGAGGTGCTGTTGGTACACCGCTCCTCCATCAGGCACTCAAACAGCATGTGATAGCAAGACTGGAAGATGGGATCTTGTTTACTGAAAATACCTCTTGAATGCAGTTGTACGCACTCTAAAGGACTCTTCCCAAGCTGCTCTTGCACTGACACCTCATGATCTAGGTGGTATGAGACCAGACTATGTTTGATCTATGAGCGGTTTCTTATACAGACTTTCATCTTTTGATGAAATTGCACCTCTAAGTCTGAAGTTTTCCACATTCTCTGATTCTGGTAATGAGAATAGAACCAGAACATCCCAATATTTTGCAACAGAACCTGACAAACTGCTTTTCTAATTTACCTCCTATATATGCACCTAAACCTTCACACACCACTGCTGAAGGATTTACTGTCCAGAAAACACCAGCCAAAGGCTTCCTGTAGCAGTATTAGAAAAACTAATAATATAATCAAGTCCTTTAAAATGAATTCACAAGTCTATAATGCCAACATCTCTTTTGATTGAAAGGTGTTGGTTTTTTTTTTACAAGCATTACAAATGCTAAGCCACAAAACAGATACTGATCTTAAATATAACTGATCTCAAATACTGCAAATAAAGGCTGAAGTAGCCCTAAGTGCTAGCCACCAAGTACTAGATAAAATTATAAATCAAACCTTAAGCCTCTGACATTCCATTACATACAATTGCTTAGGAAAACAAAAAGCCTTCATAATTTTGCACTCCTCTTTCAAACAAACACTCTCTGTAAGAAGCTTTCAAAATTTCTACCCTTCAACTGCATTATTTACACTGTGAGTTTACTCTGTATCTCAACTTTACTATCCACATCTAAATTTAATGTGCTGGCTGCCTGGGGCGGGGATGGAACTCTTCATCTGTTCAGCACGACCACCGTATTTCAAGCACTTTATTCATTTCTATAAAGCAGAAGAAAAAAATGCATCTTACACACAGGTAGACAGACAGATAAAGGGGTTTCAAATTGGTACTGATGAGAACACCAGACAGCAGAATACTACATCCTTTTAAAGTGACATTTTCCTACTCCACAGCCTTTTTAATCACACCAGCATCCACATCCCTGCATCTAGAAAACGCATTTTATTCACACACACCAGATACCTTATGAGAAAAGAGCATCCAACTTCTTCTACGCCCGAACAATCAGGCCACAGTCAATCAGCAACAGCGGCAAATCAAGGTGCACCAGACCACCCTTCACAAATCAGTGCTCACCCGGTGCATCTGCTTTATTCAGCGCACACACACACACACACACACCCCACCACCTATCATTCTCTTGATTCACCGCGCATACACCGCTGTCAACAAAGCATGTGCCAGTTGCCATTCCCAGAACAATACAGCTCAGGTCATCCCCTGAAAAGATAAAAACGCACATTCCTCGCATCCTTTATGTCCACAGCACTTCCCTCCCTTTGACTTAAATCACTTCTGCTGCACAAGGTGCCAAAACTCAGCTGCGATTAAGAGATACCTACATAATACTGTTAAGACCAAAGAGAAGCATTCCCTTGGAGCATCTCTTTTCATTCTAACAATACCTGTACCGAGACACCCACGGGACCCCAAAGTTGCACAAAAGGCAGTTAAAAATCAAAACAAGCCCCAAAACCCCAGGACACAACGTAGCCCTGAGAGCAAAGACATGGAGAAGATACCTAAGCAGAAGACTACGGAAGAGAGAAAACATCTGATTTATTCCGCTCCCCACCCCCAAACCCCTTTCAGGCACCCAGACCCAGAATCAGCTCCTGGAGAAAGTAACTGTTGGTTTCCTCACCTACCCAGTGACAACTCCAGTCCCAGAAACGAGCGCAGGCAGGACCCGCGTCCTCTCCTAACAATCGCGGAGAGCGCACCGCCGCGGCTGCACAATTAGCAAGTGACAAGGAGGAGGAAGGAGAAGGCTGCCAGGGACCCCCACACCTCCATGGCACCTCTCCACGGGAAAGGGGGTTGGAAAGCAAAGGCAGAAAACGGAGAGAGCAGCGGAAAGGCAGCCCCAGCACGGCCAAGCGCAGCAAGGATTTCTCTCCCCCTCCCGCACCGCCACTTGCTTCGAGCAACTCACCTTCCCTCCCCTCCCCCTCAGGCAGGTGGCACAGCCCCCTCCCGGCGGGGTGCCGCAGCCAGGGCAGACCCCCCCCCCCCCAGGCCCGCCGGCGGCATTCTTCCCCTGCCCGCTCCCCTCCACCCGCGGGGGGCTCCCCTGGCTGCACCCCCGACGCCCGGGGGGTGCCGTGCCCGCACCCTGCTCCTCCGCGGGGCTGCAGGCCGAGCACGACGCTCGTCTCGCCTCGCCTCACTCCCCCTTCCCTTCCCCGCCGCGCTCCGCTCCCTTGCAGGCCGGGAAGCGGCTCTACCCCGCTCCCTCCGTCACCCACCCCCGGGCTGGGCCTAGCGTTGGTCGGCGGCTGCCGCCAGGCCCGAAGAGAAGGGGGAAGGGGATCCCCAACCGAGCGGGCGGCCCGCACTCACCCAGGCCGATCCCCTCAGGGCCGCCCCCGCCGCCTTCCATGCCGGGCGGCGAGGGGAGGGGGCACAGGCGAGGCGGCGGAGGGCGGGTGGAGGAGGCGAGGCGGGAGGGCGGAGGGCAGGGCGGCCGGGGCCCTCCCTCTCTCCCTCCGCACGGCCCCCTCAGCCGCCGCCGCGGCGCTCGAGTAGCCGCCGCCTCAGGCTTGGGCTCGGGCTCAGGCCCAGGCCCCGCCGCCGGCGGACGCGGCTCCCGCTCCCCTCGGCCGCCGCCGCAGCGCTACGTGGCCGCCGCAGCCAGTCTCGCGAATCCGCCGCGCGGGCGCGCGCCGAGGAGGTGGCTGCCGCGCGCGCGGGGAGGGGGGTAAGCGGGGGGAGGTTGGTGGCGGAGTGCGCGTGTGCACGAGCAGGGGAGCGCGCGGGGCGGGGAGGGGGGGACAACCATAGGCTGAGGGGAGCGGGCCCGGCGCGCGGCGCCCAGGGGCGCATGCGCTGTCAGGCAGTTGCCTCGCTTTCGCGTGTCCCCCCCTTTCCCTTCCCTTCCCTTCCCCTCCCCTCCCCTCCCCTCCCGCCCGCTGTTCACCTCAGGCTGCGGCGGAGCCGGAGGGGAGCGCGGAGCGCAGGTGAGGCGCGCGGGGGGAGGGAGGGAAAGGGGGGCCGCGCATGCGCGGGGGCCGGCACCCCGCGGGGCTCAGGTGAGGCGGCGCTCGCGGAGGCCGGTCCGCGGCGGGAAGGCGGCGGCTCCCCTCAGCGGGGCCGACCGTTACTCCGCTGAGGTAATTACAGAGGCCGCCCTAATTGCAGTCAGCTGAGCCGGGCAAGCTGCGGCGAAGCGCTCCGCTGCGCTGCGGCTTAACCCCGGCCCACGCTTTGCCTTGCTCCACGGGCACCTCCGTCGCTCCGGTGAGAAAGCCCCTGGTCTGTGGCCCGGCCAGGCCGGGGGATAGCGGCCTCCTCCCCGGTTATCTCACGGATAACGCTGCCACCAGCGGCTGCCGTGAGGGAGCGGCAGCGGCCTCGGGATGGGAGGCGCCTGGGAAGGGCCGTGTGTCGCGTAGGGTGACAGCCGCCCCTCGGGAGCCAGGTAAGACCTTAAAGAAGGCCTCAGCATCCCTGGTTTACAGCAGCCAGAGGAGTCGGTCGCTTCTGTTATATCCTGCCAAACCCCAGCTCCCACTTGTTAAACCCCTCTCTCCCCTTAAAATACTAATAACTACTTAACTCTGGCCTGTGGTTTCTTGATTACACCCACCTGCAGGGCCCAGGCCTGATGTATGAGGGAGATGTGACAAGCAGTTTACCAGCAAAAAAGTGGGGTGGTTGTTTTTTTTTCAAGAGTTCCCTGTTGGTGGCAGGTGTGGGGCTCATGAAGGGATGTGGGGAGGGTCAGGGCTGCAGCTTTCCAGGCTGGCACAGCATTTCAAAGTGATACCACCAGTCCCAGGAAGCTGTGAAGCCGGCTCCATAGCCCTGAAAACCACTGCTGAGCACTGTGTAGGAGGGAAGAGCGCTGCTGTGGTTTAGGTTTGGCAGTGGTGAAAGAACTAGCCAGAGTAGCAGAAACACAAAAAGGAGGAAGGGCTTCAGTCTTTTTGGTAGTGAGCTGCTTCCCAGAGGCTTTAGGATATGTGCCATATAGCTTTGGTTCCCTCTTGCCCACTCTCAGCCTTGGGTTCCTGCTGTAGTCCCTTTTTTTTTAACCCTTTAGTCTGCAATCCCTTCTCTACCTGGAGTTTGTTTCCTCGTCTGCTTTGCCTGCTGCAACATGCTCCCCCCCGCCCCAAGTATAGGGCACTTGATAGATTCTATAGGCCTTTATCCCCCCAAAAAAGTCATGTTATTTGACCTACTCTTGGTTTTTGAACACATAACTGATAGGAGCTCCTGCTGCAGAGCAGGGATTGGGGCTTTCAGAGTCAAAGTTCATGATCAAATAAAAGGGGCAGGGTAGGCTGGCAAAGTCCCTTGGTGGGATCAGAACAGTGTTGACAGTTTTGTTCCTTGCCCCAGCAACTCCTGTTGTGGGGGCATGGGAAAGCAGCACACTTTGCTCTCACTAGCCCCATGGGAGCTGTTACTCGCTGGCTCAGCTCAGAGCAAGCTCTAGGCTGTTCTAATCTCCCCTGCGACTAGAAAGCAAAGGGACACAGCCAGGAGAGACTCTGGGCTGTGAGAGCATGGGCAGTGCTCCGTGTTAGCCCAACACCCTGTGCAACACAGCTGTTGTTTGAGGAAAATGGGAGGATGTCAGGGGATGTGACACTGCTTTTGGTTCAACTGTGTGCATGTGAAGGATGCCATGTAGTACAGCTTCCTGACTTGAAAAGGGAAGGAAGAAAAATGCTAGGGACCTTTTTTCTTGGAAGGTGAATGAACAAGACAGCAATGAGTGACAGAGCCCCTCTGCCACATGTGGGATTTCAGCAGAGGGACAACTGTGGGTGCTCTTGTCCAAAGGAACACAGATGAGGAATAAAACCATCAACTATTTCAGTACCCACAAAGACAAAACCGCTACTGGTGCCCACTCCTGGAACAAGAGCGGGCCAGGGCCTTGATGATCAATCTCTCCAGCTCAAGGAGAGCGTTATGCTCCCAGGCTGTTTTGCTGCTCCTTCTTCTCTGATATAATCTGTGGTTTTCTAACCTGGCTTCCTTACCCCTGAGCCCACAGTGTGAGGGTTGAAACGGCTACTGAAAGACTGCAAAGGTGTTTCCTAACAAAGATGCTCTGCATCCTCAGCTTCAGATGATGTTGGCATGGGTTATTTCACTGTCCCTCAAATCTTTGCAGAGATTAAAAGGAAGTGTTAAGTTCCTCTTTCTTCTCAGTGGACACCATCGTTCTGCAGAGGGAGAGTTAAAAAAAGTAAATAAATCAGGGACCAAGTGCAAATATCCTTGGATTCTGGAGGGCTTCTGACATGATGAAACAAAAGCACTTGTTCTCATGGCCCTGCTCTGTCCTGTCAGCATCCATGGTGACCTAGGCAGGAGACAGCTGCAAAGGAGAGTGGCTCTGTCTGGCCTTGCTGTGTGGTTTGGCTCCCAAATGCCCAGGGCACCCTGCAGTTGCACACTTCCTTCCCTGGGTGTTAAGCTAATGGAGGGCGACAGCTCCTCATGCCGCTCCCAAGGAGCAATCCAGCTGAGAGGGCTGGCTGTGGCACTCAGCCCTGTTCCCACAAAGCAGCCTGTTTCAGCTATTTACATCCCTCTCTTTGATCTAGCTTTTGACATGACAAGACAAGTCGGCCAGGTAAAGGGAAACAAACAAAATGCAGCAACAGCCCCACATCTCTGCTTGCACATGATCTGCTCCCTGGTGCACACCTGCCTCCCAGCCACAGATCCTTATCAGCCCTGCCATTTCCTTGCTGTCATCTCTGCTTTCCCTCCCCACTGGGGTATAACGTCTTGGGGGGCAGCTTACTGCATCTTATTCCCTGCTCTAAGATGCTTTGATTATTTGTCTTTCTGGCATTTCCCTTCTCTAGAGTACAACCAGTGTGGGAACTGCCCTCACGTGTCCCCCTCACTGCATGCTGAGCCAGGGGATACAGATCTTTGTTTCCTCCCTGAACTGCTGCAGTGTTCAGCAAGCAGCTGTTTGCAGTTCACTCCAGAGGTAGCAGTGATACAGCAGTAGGTGACACTGTCCCTCCCAAAACAAGATATATCTTTTTTGGGGTTTTTTTTTGCTGAGCTGATTAGGGTCATTTGGGGTGAAAAGTACAGTAAAAGTGTGAGAATTTTCTGGGCTGGGGCTACAGACTCAGCACAGTGTTACCCACCTCAGGTGGGGTTTTTTTTTCTAGAGGACTAGATGCTCTAGACTTGCTGAGAGCAAGCATAATGACTAAGAGTGCTCTTGAGATGCAGCTAGCTCCATAGTGGGGACAGCCACTAGCACCAGCTGCAGAACAGTGTGTGTGGGGGAAGTCAAACAGGAAGTTTGAGAAGTCCTACTTTTATCAGTGGTTAATTTTCCTGTGGTGTGGGCAAGCTTCTTGGGTTTGCAAAGCTGGGTGTTCCTGGGCAGTCCCTGAGCTGTCTGCTTTATGTGGCTTCTAGGCAACAAACCAGGGCTGGAACCCTCCTGTAAGGGAGATGTCTGCCCAGTCTGGGGCCTGCAGACCCAGGTGAGCTGTGCTGCTGTGAGATGGGACCCAGGTTCCAAGAGTTCTTGGCTTTGCCCAGGCAGTGATGGCTCTCTGCTTTATCTGGACTCTGGCTGTGATGATTTCTTGGCCAACTCGGCAGCCGGTGAACCAGCCTTGCAGCCCTCTTTCTTCCTACAGCCACAGGGAGATGAAGTGCTTTCCTGCTGTCGTACCAGCCTCCTGCCATGGTAAAAGGTGACTCTTGGTGGCTTGTTGGCGCTGGTGACGGGCCTGGCTCTAAGCAGGGCCAAGTCAAACATCACTAACACTTCTCAGGTGCTTGTTCTGCTGAGGCCTCCACATCGTAACAGTTCTGTTTTGGGAACAGACTGAACCGAGCACAAATTGACACTTGTGAGAGAACAGTCAGCTGGGGCTCCTTCTTCTTCCCCAAGGGAGAAAGGCCCTTGGAACTAGGTGCTGCTCAAGGACCCTGCCCCACCAGGAAAACAAACCAAGGGCAAGAAGAGAAACTGAGGCGTGGACAGGGCACTGATACCTCGCTTCCCTGGTCTGCGACCCAACCAGTTGCTTCTCAGATTAATGCTTTATCTTTTAGATACCCTGCTATGTCCTGCAAGATCCAGGATCCTCTCAAGCAATGGGAAAGGAAGCAAAAGGGAAACAAAGGGGTTTTCCTGCTAGCTCTAGTCACAGGAAGCCCTGCACTGTCTGAGGGAACCACCACTACTGAATGCAGAGGTGCTGGGCTTTGAGACTGTACAGAGCAAAGTAGAAGTTCAAGCAGAGGAAATTCCTGTTCCCATTCTCCCTTCTCCTTTACTAGTTCAGTGTAAGGACAGAATTAAAGATTAACTGCCTCTAAATAATATTGCAGAGCTAATACCCACCAGCATCTCCTTATGACTAAGATTAGACCTTCAGAGCAGCAGGGTACAGGCAGAGTTGATGTGCAGTAACCACCTGAGCAGCACAACTCCAGGCTGATATACCCACTGGTGGTACCAGCAGCTTTAACTCAGCCCTTCTGACAAGGCACACTCAGTCTCTTTGGGAATCTTTGGTTTTCTGGGCTTTTTGTGCTTCTTTAATAAAGTAAAATACAGATTCTAAGATAGAGTGGTTGGACAAGGGGAGGATGGGAGTGAGGGAAGCTCACAGAACTGGGCTTTAATTTGTCGTCTGCTTAATCTGCTTTGGTATTATGCTGTTATCTCAGGTGGTTTTCTCAGCAGACTGCCTACATAAGGGAAGTCCTGAAGTTTGTGCTGGGGTGATTGTTGAAGGAAACATGGCCACAGAAGGCTGTGGGAGACATTTCTGTTCCTGCTGATCTGATCAGATCAGCATCAGCCCCTACCAAAGCAGTGCTGGTAGGGTCCATGTACCTTGGCTGGTGAGGAGCAAACTGATTTAACTGGAGTCCTTTCCATTCACACCCAGCCTAGCTCTTTTGGGTAGAACTTCAGCTGTGCTTGAGAGGAAGGTGCTGTGTGTGACAGAGGAAAGGGAGCTCCATTTGCCAGCTTTGCAGAAGGTCAATGCAAGACTTAGCCCATGAAAGTCATGTTTGAATTAGTGTTTCTGGGATAGACTCACCTTGTTCAGGCTTAACCCCTGCTTCCTTCCTGCTCTTGCCTCTGTTGAGTATTTTTAACCTACTGCCTCCAAGTCATCCTGCACACGCTCTTTCCTAGCCTCTTCCTGCCCCTACCAGCATGGGACACGAACACATCTTGCACCTGGCACTTTCCCCTGACTCCTCACTGCTGGCTTGCAGCTCAGTTTGGGACGCAGCTTCCCATCCTATGCACAGCTTTGGCTTGTCAGAGTTCAAGGATAACTCACTGCAGGTTTCTGATGCAGTCCAGGTCAGCAGTGTGGGGGGAACCCCAAATACTGTTTTAATAGCAGCAATTTTTATTGCTTTCTGTGGGTGGGGAGAGCAAGCCCAGCATGGCTGTGAGTATTATCAACCATATTTTTCTAAAGGCAGCAGATGCTTCACTGTCTCTTTTTGCATCCCCTAGCTAGAGTCCACTTTATATTCTCTGTCATTTACCCTGATACCTTTCTATCAGTGACAGTCCTCTCCTGCTTCACCAAGTAGAAGACCAAAGCAGGAGAAGTAAACCTGACCTACCTCAGAGTTAACACCAGTGTAAGTTAGGACTTGCTGGACTGTAGTCAGCGCAGTTCTGCTGATGGAAAACAGGCATACAAGGAACGTCTCAGCCCCCAGTGCTGCTCAGTGCCAGGCAAGGAATAATTAAACCAAATTTGGCCCTAAGAATTGCTCCCCATCTCCCAGCTGAGCTGAGCTCCTGCCTGGCTTAGGACATTGTTCCCTATCCACTTCCACAAGTGCTTTCTCCCCCCCACATCCTCTGTGTTTCAGGACAGAGGCATTTTCTGCTAGATCCACTTAGATATAAACAGCACAAAGGAAGCAATAAGGAAACTCCTCCCTATCCCTTGCTCTAACCACTTCAGACACGCTGCCAGCTTGCTGCAGGGTATAAATTATTACAAACTTGGGGAGCTCCCTTACCTGGGGAAGCTTCGGCTCGGGCGCATCAGCGGCTGTCAGGGAGCAGGTGCCCATTTCAGTGCAGCAGCTGTGCTGGAAACGACAACTGCTGCAGCATGCCTGTCCCTGTGGCTGCTTTCAGTCTCCTCTTCACAAGTCAGGTAGGCTGGTTATCTATTAGAGAGCACACAGGAGAGAGAGTGTGAACACTCAAGAGGAA
This sequence comes from Hypotaenidia okinawae, assembly GCA_027925045.1. Classification (NCBI taxonomy): domain Eukaryota; kingdom Metazoa; phylum Chordata; class Aves; order Gruiformes; family Rallidae; genus Hypotaenidia; species Hypotaenidia okinawae. The sequence goes on from BSDF01000024.1 coordinate 4,194,171, forward strand.
ATCAGACTGTTTCCTGTTTGTTTATTGTGAACAAAAGCTTGTTTGGCTGGTCTGAATGTTGCTAGCAGGCTGGCCCAGCTGCTGGGGGTGGTGCAGAGCTGAGCTTTTTCACTTGCATGAAAGGAAGAAGTAAGGCAAAGTCTCCCAGGAAGGGGAAAAAAAGAACAAAACCAAACCCAAACCAATAAAACCACACCTCTCTCAAGATTTGCAGCCGAACTACAGCGGTGGGCAGGAGGTTTCACCTTGGCTTGGTAGGGCTCTGATATGTCAATGTGGCAGCCAACTGCTGCTCTTTGGTCTTGAGCAGGAGATGGGTTCTGACAGCACAGGGCTGCAGTGGCCTCAGCAGGTCTCATATAGCCCATAACTAGCAGACTTTGCCCCCAGACTGGTCCCTGTAGCTTAGCTTTTGGGCTGTATTCTGAGAAATACAATTTAGTAAGAGTCTGTGCTGCCATTAATGAATTGCTCCAGGGCCACAAGACTATTTGGCTTCAGATTAAAAGCTGCCAAGCTTTTACCAACACAGGGCCCTCTAGTATGAGTTCATCATAGGAACATTCTGGACCTGAAAACTCAGTTCTAATGTCAAGCTAAAACAACATGCACCTCTGAAGCCATGCCTAGACTTTTGTTACTCCTATCTACTCTGAATTAGTAATAAACTAGGAGCAACCTTTATTGGGTGGGAGAGGAGGGATGTGCAAAGGACTGTGAGGAGATGCTGCAAGGCCAAGCCACCCCTGGGACCAGGATTAGAGACAGGGGTTTGCAGGTTTGTGTTCTAGCTTAGGCTGGAGGAGTTAAAACCTGGAGCTGGAGATGCTAACCAGAGTGAAATGGGAGTAAGAGCTTTACTGGGCCAGCCTGGCACAGGGACTGAGCCCTGATACCTGCCTGCCAGGCAGCTCACCCGCCTCTCCCGGAGACCGCTATTGTGTTTGCCCTTATCCAGTCCAGTCCATGCGTGCTCCGGGCAGGGCAGGGCGACCTCCCTGCTCACCTGTCCCCGAGGAGGCCGAGGGCCGGGACACCCTTTGGTCCCCGTCACCCTTCCCGTGCGCAGAGCAGGATTGCTGCTGCCACCTGCTGGGAGAGCAGCCCGGCTGCCGGCTCCAGCCTGCCGCCTCCTCCTCCTCCTCCTCCCCCCAAGGGCCTTCCTCACGGCCAGCAGCACAGATCCAGCCTCATCACTCACCCAGAACACACACCCGGCCCCAAAGCTTCGCTATTAGGTGTAACAGTTTGTTGATGTGATGCTGGTGGGAGTCAGCTCTGGGGAGGGAGAGCCTGACAGAAGGATGTGTATTCCTGACTAGTGAACACCCAGGGGCAGAGCCTTTCTCTGAGTAGTTTTGGGGCTGTTTTAGCTGTGTTGGTTAAGGAAGTGTGTGCTTACCCCAGCCTTGCTGGGGAAACACGGCCTTTATGAATCACGTTGTCTTTCCTCCAGAGAAAACCAGTTTGAAACTAACTAGGTAGAGGAGTAAAAGTTGGCAAATATAGTAAATTCAGAGTGTTTTGTGTGAACAGGTGGCAAAAATGAAGATAAACTGACCACAGACACCATTCCTCTCCCCACAGCAGGAGTTTTAGCATGGCTGCAACCCTTAATAAGCAGCAGAAAACCCACAGAGCAGAGAGCTGGTCTATCTGTCCAGTGCAGGAAATTATTCAGGTGGATTTGTACCGTTTGTTTTGGGTGGTGGGAAGCCAGGCGTGACAGCCAGAGCCTGGGCCCACTGGCTTCTGTCTTCACAGAAACAAACCTGAGGGTTCTTCACCTTCCTTTCAGTGGTATCATCCAGCTGCCTCCTGTCCCAGTCACAGCTTACCTTTGGTGGCATGTGATGGTCATGAAGTACTCTGCCACAGCCAGTGGTTGCTCCTCCAGGCCTGGTCACAGGACAGCCCCTCTCTTGCTCTCTCTGAGGACGAGAGGAAACGGGGAGATCTGTTTCTGGAGCATCTCCAGCACCTTCACAGGCATGAGAGTTACAGAGAGCAGGCAGCTCTTGTGATAGCTTTGCCCTGGAGCTGGTAGCCAGCCCCTCATTGGCCAGCAGAGCAGGAGGTGACACTCACAGGACACCAGGCTGATGAAGCCATTACACAGGCTCTCAGGGAGGGCAGATCAGAACCTGCACAACAAACCTCAGTTCTCTCTGCCCTCAGCACAACACCACATGCCTTGTGTCTCTCTCTTGTTTCTCCATCCCAGGTTGGGCTCCACTTCCACGAACGAGTTTTTGTTCCTGGATTATTAAGAGCAACAAGGTTGGAAATGCCAGAGAGGGTGGGGATGCCTTGTTTGCTGGAGCAGCGAGGGCAGCCTGCCTTCATGTTACCCAAGCCTGAAGCTCTATTGCCCTGACAAGTAGAGCACTGAGAGCAAGTGCTCACACCCTGCTAACACCTCCTGAACGCTGTGAGGGAAGGGCCAGCATCCTGGGAAGCAGAGTCCAGCCTTGGCCAGGAACGTGTAGTGAAGGACTGGCCTTCCTGGCAATCTCAGCTTTTTCTTTTTACATCAAGGAGTCAACACCTGAAAAGTTTGGCAGAGGATGCCAGGCAGTGCTCTCTTACCACTCCACAGCTCTCAGAGCAGCATCCAGCCAGCACGCAGAAGGCTGATTCCTCACCCCTCCTTTTGCAGCCCACATACAACCACATCCTGATTTTAGGGTCACCATTCCCATCTGGAGCTAGGTAGCTTGAAGGTCCACGTGGGCTACAAGGCTGAAGGGTGGCTATAAGGCATTTAAACAAGGGCTTCAGCTACAGGTTCAAGAGCAGCTTTGAAGTCTGGAGGATTCGTGGCAGCTTTAGGCATTAAGTGAAGCAGAGCGAGGGTAAAGGAGCAGTTAACAGCCAGGGAACATTTGTAAAAGGAATTACACCCAAAAGCAAAGGAAATGGTGATTAATCAGACCCAGGGGCCACTGTTGGAGCCTCAGACAACTCCTCCAGAGAGGCTGACAGCAAAAGCAGCAGGAAACACTCCACACTCTGCTGAAAATGCAGAGCTGGAAGGAGAGGTAATGCAGAGCCACAGAAGCTGAGGGGGAATTTCAGGCACACTGTTTTGAGTCCAACACCTGGTGCATGAAACAAACAGAAGAAATGCAGGAAACACTAAGGGGGCTCTAAAAGGAGCCTTGGGAGAAGAGTGGAAGCTTCCTTAGAAGTGTCTGAAGTGGTAAACCAGAAGAATAAAGAGCACTGGGGGGTGGGGAAAAGGTCTGGAAGTTATGGACCTGACTGCTCAGCTGCTTAAAATATTTTGCAAGCTCAGGCACCTCATCACTGCAGGAGCACAAAATACCCTGCCCAGCACAAAAAACAGGCAAGTCTTTCCCTTTTGCCAGAGGCAAAGGGCACCAGCCCAAAGTGGCTGCACGATGGTGAAATGAGCCCACCACTCCGAGCAGCTTTCCCAAGGGCTCAACATCCTCAGGGCAGGGATGACACCCACCTGCCTTGCTCAGGGATAACAAGACATTGTACAAGCACCCTGAGTGCAGGGTGGGGGTGTGCCAAGCTAGTGCCATGCCTTCAGACAGCTGCTGACAAGTTCACTGCAGGCTGCCTGGTACAACACACCCCTTTTCTTTCCAGCAGTACAGTGTTGCATCAAAAGGGCACCCTGGAAAATCTATCTCCATGCAGCAAATGGCAGCCTGAACCGTGCATGGAAAGCAATTAAAACCCTCCCAATAACTCTCAGCCTTACCTCCTGGTTGCCAGAATTCAGCTGAAAAACCGTATTTCAAGGTTTTAAGTTGTCAGGAGCAAGACCTATTTGTCTGTACCAAGTGACTTTTACCCAAATAATCTAGCACAAGCAAGAGGTCTCTTGCCCCACTGACCCAACCTTCATTCTTCTGAGACATTAAAAAAAACCCAACAAGCCCGTGCTGCTACGCTTGGGACCATGACATTTATTGAAGGCTGATTATACAATCTCACCCCTCACATCCTCCTCACAATTCAGCTTTTCTAAATAAAAAGAGCATTGATGTAACAGAGAATTCTGCCCATCTCCACCTGCCTGAGCCACAGGCACCGGTCATCCCCTCTCTGTCCCAGGTGCTGTGTGGAATAGGCCAACTGCCACTTTCACTGACCTTGGTCAGTGCTGCACAAGTGGCAGCAAACAGATCAGTGCGTGGCAGCAGGGGGAGATGTCCCATTTCCAACATGCTCATGAGAAGTATTTCCTGCAGAGGAAGTACCTTCTCCATGCCTGAAATCCTTCAGCTACACAAAGTGAATCTCTGCTGTTCTCACCCCCAGCCACAATCCACTTAATCTGTGCCTCCAGCTCTCAGTGCTGCGGTTCACACAGGCACAGCAGAGCCACCGTCCTCACAGCTGAGATGTCCTCTCTCAGCTGACACCTGGAAAAGAGACCAACTTGACTGAAGAGCATCCCTGTTCCATCATCCAGGACCTACAAGTCTGTACCAACCCTGGCTCAGCCAGCCTAAAGGCACCAAAGCATCGCCATGAAACCGGACTGACCCGGCACTCCTGGGGTCAGGGAGTCACCTGGGCTGTTTGTCCCAGGAGCCAAAGGATGAAAATTCTGCTCCTGTTGCTCAAACTGCCTGGAAAGGGGCAATTCTCAAACCTAGCTTAAAGGTCAGTGGAGCCACTGCTCTGACCATACATGGGAGGACTGTGGGCTTGTTGTCAAAAGGGTTTGGTTTTATTTGATTAAGAATTCAAAATGGGCTGAATTTTAGTTCCCTCTGCTTTTACCAGTAAAGGAAAAAGCAAAGATTCTTTTAGAAAGGGCTGATCTGGCCAAGGTGGAGGTGACACCAGGCTAGCTACAACTGCAGAGCCAGATTCACTGGGGCAGCTGGAGGAGCACAGACTGTCCGGAGGGCAGATAGGTGATGTTGCGGGACCGGGAGAGCTGGTACGCGATGTCTTCGGCTGCCTCCAGCTTACGCAGCTCAATCAGCCCATCGCCTGCAGTGGCCAACGAGTTGGCAATCAGCTCGGCTGCTTTTGAGTCTCCCTCAGCAGAGATGACAGCTGCTTTCTTCTGCTGCTCAGCCTGAAAGTAAATGGATGAGAAGGGGAATAAGCAACAGTGAAACAAGCTAAAGAGAAGACGCTCTTAGGTTTGAAACACAAATGCCCAGTTCTCCACCCTACTGTTCTTTGCCCCAGTAGCACAGCCAAGATAGAAGGTGATTCTGTTTTAAAGCTGTAGCCTGCAGACTGTTTTTCTGCCTACTGTAGAAAAAAAGGTTGAAAAACCATCTTGAAATTGCCTTATCAGTCTTAACCTCATGAAACATTAACCCACCTAAGGGCACTCCTGGTAGAAAATTGTCTATGAAAGGTTTGAGAACTTCAGAGGAGTTAAAACCAGGCCAGATAAACACTTCTAGTGTTTAATCATCCTGGATTCATTCTGGGTGTAGTTGCAGGTTTCTGCAATCTCAACAGACTGTGTTCTCACAGCAGTGTGGGGTACTTCAACACAAAGTTGGTTCTATGAATGCTCACAGAGATCCACAGTTATCTGAGACTACAGAGCCTTACAGGCAGTAACACTTCCAGGACACAGGGCCCCACACTGACAATGTCAAACACCAAACACCACACAAAGCTTCAGCCAGCCCTCTCCAGTGTCACGAACAGCAGGATCTCTTGGGTTGCAAATCTCAACCCTGAACCCCACTTTTAACTGACACGTCTTCCCCAAGCACTGTTTCCTCCCTCCCCAACGCAGACACCCCGTTCAGCACTCCAGGACTGTAAACACAGTATTAAAAGATAACCCCCCACACAAAGCCAACCTTATCTACCCAACAGTCACATGCTGGGGCCAAGAACTGTGTCAGCATTATGACTCCAAGTGACTTCATCAGTCAGATTCAGACAAGCTGTTCAGTGCAAGCTAGAGTGGGGAGGAGATCCCAGCAACCCTGAGTTTCTCAGCAGGACAAGGTACCTTTTCCACAATGAATCTGGCTCGCTCTGCTTCTTGCTGGGCCACTTGCTTCATTTCCACTGCCTCTGTGAACTCCTTGCCAAAGGTCAGATGGGTCTGTGGGGCAGAAACCAAGCCAAGTCCACATGGCTGAGAGCAGCACTGCCGTGACCCACACAGCTCCCACCTGTCTCAGCAGACCAGTAGCACCAGTACCTTTGGAGACCTCATGCTCTTCTGCCACCACTGCTTGCTCGAGCACTGGGCATAGGCATCCTGCTTGCCCCGTGCTCCCCTCCCAAGGCAGGAAAGCCAGCTGTCTGCACAGCTATCCTACACCTTTGAGCAGCCCAGGCTCAGAGCATGAGAGAGCTGTCCTGGGATGGGACAGGGGAAAGGTGCATTTCCTTCAGTGGTGTGTTGACTGGAAAGCACCAGAAACAAAGAGTCAACGCTCACATTTTGCAGAGACAAAGTCACCCTCCTGCAAAGACTTCCTCTAAGTTCAAAGCCAAATGAAAGAGCTTGTTTCCCTTTCCTCTGCACTGGCTTTTGAGGGAAGTCCCAGAAGAGTGAGGGAGAGGTGCACATATAAACCAGATTACAAGGGATTTAATTTACAAGGCTTATAGGGAGGTAGGAGGGGGAGGAAGGGAGAGCTCCCTCCTTGAATAGTCTTAGAAGATGACACTTTCTCCCTGTGTCTCAGGGTGCTGTGGAACAGCCATCACCTCTAAAGCAGTGTCCAGCCTGACCACCTACAGAAACATTTTCACTTTAACACTAAGAGCCCTGCAACAGTGAAGTCTGTCAACAAGCCTGAGCAGAGCAGCTTTCAAGGGCTTGTTCAAGGTCACTGAAGGCCAGTGGCAAAACCAGAGGTACCAACTGGAGCTGGAGTCACTACATCCCATCCAAGTGCAGACAGTCCCCGTGGCAGCTGAGCTTCCAGCCACTGATCCCCTTCACCACGTGCTCCAAAGAGCAATCTCAAAAAGGGAGAACTCTTACCAAGGACACATCATCCAGAATGAGCCCGAAGGTTGCTGCTCTCTCCGTGAGGTCCTCGCTCACTTGCCTTGAGACCAGCTCTCTCTGAGTAATCAATTCTCCAGCATCAAAGCGTGCCTGAAATCGGGATGGCCAACAGTGAGAAGAAAGCTCCAGAAAGGGACAGGTTCTCCACACCCTCCCTGACTTTGCACCTGCAAGCTCCAGATTTTAACCTGGTTCTCCCAAAGCCAGCACACACCCAGCTGCCTGAAGTAAGGGAAAGACCCAATGGCTGGGAATTTCAGTGTAAGCTGTGTATGAAATCTAAGGTCACAGAAGGAGTGACGATCCCCGTCTCCCCCTCTCTCAGCCTGGAGAGCAGAGCTAACAGCCAAGAGCAGCTAATGAAGAAACTTCATTCCATCCAGAGACTGTCCAACATCCATCGAGTCAGGCCAAGCAGTCAGCATGACCAAGACACAACCCATCAGTGTAGCTACAAATTGGCTTTTCAGGATGGCTCATGAGAGCCTGGGGGTGGAAAGAGAAGCCTTCTTCTGGAGCACAGCGTATTCCCCACTCCAGCAGGTCCCTCACTGCTAAAAAGAGAGGTAAAAAAGAGCACCCAGCCACTCTCATGCTGCCCTTACCACCACAGACTTGAGGATTTCAGTTGTGATTGAGGGCAGGACACGTTCATCATAGTCCTCTCCAATGCTGGTGAAAATCCGGGGTAACTGGGCAGTCACTGGTCTAAACAAGATACGCAGTGTGATGTTCACGTTCTGTAGATCTGCAGGAAGAGACACCCCAGTTTAGGGGCAAGTTGCAGGGACAGGAGACACCCCCAAGAGCTCCTCCCAGAGGAACTAAATGACAAATAATAAATATCCAAGCTTTTTTTTTTTTGCCAGGGAAGACTAACTATCCTTACTGCCCCTTCCACCTGGGATCCACATCCTCCTTACAGGTTAAGATTTAAGCTGTGCTTTGTTTGTGACACAGGGAATGATTTGCCCCACTGAAAAAGCAGGGATTTAAAAGGACTGAAGGGAAGGTCCCAGATATGGTCTGTAACTCAAGATCAAACCATTCCCAACTCTGTGCCAAACTGGACTCAGCACACATGGGATCTCCACATCCAAGGAATAAACTCCCACCTAAATTTATGGAGGATCCTAGAACCTTGACCGTGGTAAGACCTCTTCTCCTGTCTCCCCAGCTAAGCAGCAGCAGGACAAGCTATGCACACCATCCCCTGGCTCTCTTACCTGGTCCAAACACTCACCTTTGCTGCCAGTGATCACAGGAATGTTACGGGGCCGAGAGCGGCAGTCAAAGATGATGGGTTTCTGCACCCAGGGGATGAGGAAGTGGGTGCCTTCTCCTACCACTGTGTCCTGCACCCCACGGAATCGGTCAAAGATAACAGCTCTGTGACCTGCATCAACTGGAGGAGAAAACAGCATGTCACAGAGAAGATGGAGCTGTGATCCCCAGCCCCCCAGCCTGCTCCCAGTGGAACATCTCACTAGGAAACCCTCTTGCTTGTGCAAGGCACAAGGTGTAAAACAGCCCCCAGCAAGGCTGCGCTCCCCTGGTGCCACCAGCGATCAAAGCAGAGAGCAGCCCAGATGCAGTTAACAATAAACGAACTGGAAGCGCCCGGCTTCCCCCACTCACCGTTGTAGAGAGCAGAATTGACCACTCCGCCTGCAACGGCCAAGCCCAGGCCCAGCTTCCCAAGGCTTTCGAACACCTTCGCGGCCATGGCACCCGTCCAGCTCCGGCCCCTCCGCCGAGTCCCTCCTGCCAAAGTCCCGCCGGCCCCGCGTCAGGCGGGCAGGCCAGAGCCGGTTCCTCTAGCGGACCCACCCGCGGTCCCAGCGCTGCCCCCCGCCCCCGCGTACCTCCGCGGCCTCCCGCGTCTCCTCGCCTGGCTCGGAGCCCGAGGCCCCGCGGGGGCCGCCCCCGCCCGCCCCTGGTTCAGGCCACCCTGCGCTGCCCCGCGCCAGGCCCCTCCGTACCGCGAACGTGCCCTGGCCGCCTCCCGCAGCCCCGGCCCCTCTCCTCGCAGCCCCCGCGGCCTCCCACCCCCGGACGCGGCCCAGGACCCACCGCGCCCTCCCCGCCCTCTCGCCTCCCGCAGCTCCCCTGACCTCCACATGAATCCGCGGCCGCCCGCCCTAGCGCGCCTGCGCGCCGCGCTAAGACGGCTGCTCCTCATTGGCCCAGCGCTTCCCCCACAGCATTCTGGGACACGTAGTTTTACTGTCTTCCCAGCTGCCGGCCGACTTAACAGCTCCCGGCGAGCCCCGCGGCGTCCCGTTCGCTGAGCAAGGCCGCTTCCTATTGGCTGCAGCTTGCCGCAAGGCCTCTTGGGAGCTGTAGTCCCAGCGGAGCGCGGCCACGTGGGGCCGCCCCGGGCCCGGCCGGCGGCGCGGAGCGAAGCTGAGCTGTGTGAGCGCCCGGAGCGGGGCAGCGTGTGTCCGCTCCTCCGCCGCGGCACGGAACGGGCCTGGAGCCCAACACCGCCTGGGCAGAGGGCGCAGCGGGGCCTGCGGGGCGCGGCACGGAACGGGCCTGGAGCCGGGCGTGTTCGGAGACCGGTGGCGATGCCGAGGGGGGACCCGCGGGGCCCCGCCGCCTCCCCCGCCTGCCCGCGGCAGGGCCCCCGGGCCAGCCAGGCACCCGCCGTGCGCTTCGTCCCCTCTGGCGTGAGAAGCCAGGCAGACCCCAGAGCAGCCGCCCCCGCCCCGGGGCTGGCAGGGGACAAAGGGCCCTTATTCCCGGGCCGGGCCGGCAGCCCCGCGAGCGGGAGAGCCGGTGCCGCTAGAGGGAAGCAGCGCTCTCCCGTCAGTTCTCGGAACCCTGATTAAAGGGGAACAGCCCCCACCACTACCCCAAAGTCAGGGAGCCCCCGGGAAGCCGCCTACCCCCGTCCTGTCCCCACCGTGCCACCTCCCTGGGTGACGTGTCCCTCTGGTGTGACACGGCTGGGCATGGGGGACTCCGTCACGCACCCCCTCCCCAGGTCACCCCCTCCCCGACAGCATCTCGGGGTGAAAAGGGCGCTGAACCCCCTCCCTTGGAGCCCGGCTGATCCCCGGAGCAACCGGGGAGCATCCCGTTCCCCTCCTCCTGCTTTGTTCCACACGGGGAAACTGAGGCACGGAGCTGCTCAGCAACCCGGCAATCCCGTGCCACAGCCTCCTGGCTCCCCGCGCTGCCCTTTGAGGGGGGTGATGGACTGGGGGAGGGCCCGAACCCTGAGGGCAGGTCGCAGCCGATGTCCCCAAGCCCCAGCTCCCCCTTGTGCGCAGCCCTGTGTGTGCAGCATGGGGTGGCCACGCTGGGGCAGCTCCTGCCTCGGAAGGTCACCTCCTCCTTGGGGGGGTCCTCTGTGGCATGCGGGGTCCCCCCAGGTCCCTGGCACAGCTGTGCAGACAGATGTGCAGTAGAAGACCCATCCTGTGCCTGGCAAGGCCACAAAAGCTCTTTTGTGGCTCGGCAGCGCTGGGGAGTGGCTGCTGAGAGGAACAGGGTGAGGTGAAGGTGTTTGGTGGTGGCCAGACCTGTCAGGGACCCCAGAAACCCAGCTGAAATGGGGGTGCCCCACGGAGCCACACCCAAGCCCTCAAAGATACCCCGAGCAAGACCTGCTGCTCTGGGTGGCTCCCCAAACCCCTGAGGCACCGTGACCTCATCTTGGGGTGGGGTGGGGGGTGGGGGCAGCACATGGGAAGGGTAAGGCTGAATTTTGGGTGCTTCTTGCACCAACCCTCAGCCACCTGCAACTCATCCGTGATGAACCCCAGGAGCATCTGTCTCCAGCCCAGCCCACAGGACCAGCCCCCCACACAGCCCATCACCATCCCAACGCATCCCCCCACCAGCCTCTGGGCTCCCCCCTTTACTCTCCCCCTTCTCCCTCCCCAGGAGGACTTTTCCCCAGGAGGCTTCTATCTCCTTGCATCTAATCTAATCACACCATCCTAATTGGTGGCTATAAACACCAAGAGATTTATTCCCTTTTGACCTGAGATACACAGGGGGCACAATTCCAGCAGGAAACCTGGGATTTATGGAACTGGGGAGGGGGGAGGCAGGATTTTGTAGCCCCCCTTCCCCCCTTTGTGCCCAGCATCACCCCACGCTTTGCATGTCACAGCAGCCCTTGGGAGCGTGTTTGCTGCTGGCTTTGCTCAGCCCCCTGCCCTTTCCCTGGCTGTGGGGAATGAGTTTTTCCCTCGTTGATGTGAAATAAAAAGGCAAAAGGGGGGAAAAAAAGGCTGGTGGTGCTTGGGAAGGGGGAAGGGGGGGAAAGATTGGCTCAGGGCCTGGGATTTTAGGGTGGGGACCCCAGGAGTCGCCTGGTTGGAGCCGGTGACACCCGCCTGGCTCAGAAAATGGGTCCTTTGTGTGGGGAATTTCTGGTGGGTGATTCAGCCAGCGCTGGTGGTACTGGAGCCCTGATGCTCTGCGGGGGGGGACACACTGGGAAAGGGCTGCAGAGGGTGTGTTGGGTTGGTGTGGTGAGGTTTGGGTTAGGGGATGGGGGGTGGAGGGGCTTGAGGCTGGGGTGCCCCAAGCTGAGCCCATCAGTGGTTGGTGCTGGGGAGCAGAGTTATGGAAGGGGAGAGAAAAAAGGAGCGGTGGGTTCTCCCACCAGAGAAGGGAGAAGCTCTGCAGACACCCAGGTCAGTGAAGAAGGGGGAGGAGGAGGCGCCCCAGGTGCCAGAGAGAAAGGTTCCCCCCACTGAGAAGACCGTGGTGGAGTGGGTGTCCCCCCACAGCCCAAGGGGGGTGAAGATGGGTGATTCCCCTCAGCCCGTGGAGGTCCCCACGCTGGAGCAGGTGGAGACACCTGAAAGATGCTGTGACCTGGTGGGAAGCCTGTGCTGGAGCAAGCTCCTGGCAGGACCTGGAGAGAGGGACCCACACTGGAGAGGGTTTCCTTGGGGGGACCTGTGTCCCTGGGGGGACCAGGCTGGAGTTTTCCTGTGGCTAGGAAAGCCCAGGGCTGATGGTGGGCTACCTGGGCAGGTTTCAGGCCAGGACCATCTCCCAGTCCCGGCACCGTTGGTGTGGGAGCTGTTGCTGGACACTGACCATGTTTAAAGGTGGCTGGTGGCTCGTTGGGTTCGGGATGGAGACGAGGAGCTGAGCATCCCCCGGGCAGCCCAGAGCATCCTGTGCCCCAGGGCAGGGGGTGAGTGGCGGCTGTGGAGGTCACCCCCCAACAGCGCCGGGCTGAGACCCCTCTGTCAGGAGATGCCAACGAGCTGCACACCATGCTTGAGCCTTGGAACGAAGCCCCTGCTGTCTGTCCACACGGGGTCCTGCTGTCTGTCCATACAGGATCCTGCTGTCTGTCCATCACAGGATCCTGCTGTCTGTCCACATGGGATCCTGCTGTCTGTCCACATGGGATCCTGCTGTCTGTCCACACGGGATCCTGCTGTCTGTCCACACAGGATCCTGCTGTCTGTCCATCACAGGATCCTGCTGTCTGTCCATCACAGGATCCTGCTGTCTGTCCACACGGGATCCTGCTGTCTGTCCACACGGGATCCTGCTGTCTGTCCACATGGGATCCTGCTGTCTGTCCACATGGGATCCTGCTGTCTGTCCACCATGGGATCCTGCTGTCTGTCCACACGGGATCCTGCTGTCTGTCCACCACAGGGTCCTGCTGTCTGTCCACACGGGATCCTGCTGTCTGTCCACCACAGGGTCCTGCTGTCTGTCCACACGGGATCCTGCTGTCTGTCCACCACAGGGTCCTGCTGTCTGTCCACACGGGATCCTGCTGTCTGTCCACCACAGGGTCCTGCTGTCTGTCCACATGGGATCCTGCTGTCTGTCCATACAGGATCCTGCTGTCTGTCCATCACAGGATCCTGCTGTCTGTCCACATGGGATCCTGCTGTCTGTCCACACGGGATCCTGCTGTCTGTCCACACAGGATCCTGCTGTCTGTCCATCACAGGATCCTGCTGTCTGTCCACATGGGGTCCTGCTGTCTGTCCACACGGGATCCTGCTGTCTGTCCACATGGGATCCTGCTGTCTGTCCATCACAGGATCCTGCTGTCTGTCCACATGGGATCCTGCTGTCTGTCCACATGGGATCCTGCTGTCTGTCCACCATGGGATCCTGCTGTCTGTCCACACGGGATCCTGCTGTCTGTCCACATGGGATCCTGCTGTCTGTCCACATGGGATCCTGCTGTCTGTCCACATGGGATCCTGCTGTCTGTCCACCATGGGGTCCTGCTGTCTGTCCACCATGGGATCCTGCTGTCTGTCCACATGGGATCCTGCTGTCTGTCCACCATGGGGTCCTGCTGTCTGTCCACACGGGATCCTGCTGTCTGTCCACATGGGATCCTGCTGTCTGTCCACACAGGATCCTGCTGTCTGTCCACATGGGATCCTGCTGTCTGTCCACATGGGATCCTGCTGTCTGTCCACCATGGGATCCTGCTGTCTGTCCACACGGGATCCTGCTGTCTGTCCACATGGGATCCTGCTGTCTGTCCACATGGGATCCTGCTGTCTGTCCACATGGGATCCTGCTGTCTGTCCACCATGGGGTCCTGCTGTCTGTCCACCATGGGATCCTGCTGTCTGTCCACATGGGATCCTGCTGTCTGTCCACCACGGGGTCCTGCTGTCTGTCCACCACGGGGTCCTGCTGTCTGTCCACACGGGATCCTGCTGTCTGTCCACCACGGGGTCCTGCGGTCTGTCCACCACAGGGTCCTGCTGTCTGTCCACATGGGACATTCCTCCACTAGGCAAAGAACCGGCGACTTCAAGAAGTGGCTCATTGTCCTTGGCCAGCACAGCCAGGGCCAGACAGCCTGGCCCAGCTCCGGCCACCACGGCAGGAGAACAAAAACCCTCCTCTTCTCCAGCCCCCCACCCCCAGCCCAGCGCTGCTCCTGAAAAATTCATGGCATGAAGTTTGCAAAGTGGGGAGAGTCCAGCCAGCCTGGGGGGTGGGTGTGGGGCCATGGGGGGGATGTATGAGGGGGGCAGCAGCAGGGCCACCCCAGAGGAGAAGGGGATTTGGGCAGGGATGAGGATTCCCAGCCTGGAGCAGGGGTTTGGGTTGCAGGCAGCGGGACGGGCGTGATGCTGCTGCCCCATTCCCACCCACCCAGCTCCACACGGGGGTCCCAGCCCCACACCCAGCTCCTTAACCCAGTTAAGGCTCAATAAGCGTTTCAATCTAATTAGTTAAAGGACGTTAAAGCTCTGCCAGGAGGGGGCTCGGGGTGGAAACAGCCCTAATGTGATTTCAGCTGCCTTCCCTGCCACGATTGGCAAGTCAAGGGAAATCGAATTAGGGCTGGTTTGGGTCTGAACTCTGTCCACACAGACCTGTAATGCAGCTTAATTAATTTGCTTTCAAATCCAGCCTGTCTCTCATTTGCACAGCTCCACCCTGCCCACCCCAGAGAACCAAAACTCCCCCTTTAGGCAGGTGATGGGGGCCGGGCTGGGACCCCCAGGCAGGCACAGGGCTTGAGCATGGGTTTGGGGATGGAAAGTCCTGAAAGGTTTAGAGAAACCCAGGATTATCCCTAATCCCATCGAGCAATAATCTGGGGTCACACCTTGGGGGCAGCAGCCGCCTGCCCTGGGCTCCCCAGTGCCCAGCGAGCCGGGGCTGGAGCATCCTGTATCTCTGCTGCTGGGGGCCCAGCAGTGCCTGGGTGCTGGGATCAGGGGGTTTTGGGGCTCTCCTCGATGGTTATCACTGCTTCACAGAGTGAAGGAAGGGAGCAGCCAGCTGAAACCGGCTGCGTGAAACCCTGGGAAGGCTGCAGGGGCTGGGAACTGTCTGCCAGCAGCTCCGAGGGGGCTGAGGGCTGAGCCAGAGAAAACTGAGACTCCCCCTTCCCCAAACTCTTCCCCAGATCCTCCAGCTGCTCCCCATCCTCTCCCTCTGCCTTCCACCCAGCGAAAGGGCTGCCCCAAAACACCCCCAGGGGGGCAGCTGGAGGCTCCAGGGTGGGACATACCTCCCCTGCTGTGAGGAGGGGTCTCTCCTTCTTCCCTTCCTTCCCAACTCCCATTTGCTCTGCAAAGGTAAAACAGCCTCTCCATAACGGAGCTCCAATTAAAAGGGAGTTAATGACTTAATGAATCATAACCAAATCTGCTTGCATTAGCACGTGAACCGCTGACCCTCTCTGGTTGTGGCTACCAGCTCTTTAATTGCATGCCTTTTTATTTCCTTCCCAGCAAATTGGCTGCTCCTTAAGTGTGCTGGGGGAGGGAGCAGAGCTCTGCAGAGCTGAGGAGGAGGGGGGCACATAAAGCCCAGCCTGGAAGGACTGACACCACCCCCCTTGCACCCCATCCCTGCGCCTCCGTTCCCCCATGATGGGCGTTTGCAGTGCTGCAGGAAAGGGAGGCTTGAGTTAGAACCTAAACTGAGGGGGTTTTTGGGGTGCTGTGCAACCCCCAGATGAAGTTTGGGTGCTGCTGTAGCATCCCCACCAGCCCAGGAGGGCTGGAGTCTCCTCCTCATTAATTGCTTGTTAATTCCCCATGGCAGGGTGGGTGGGTTTCCTCTCCCCTGCCCACCCAGGGATGCCACAAGAGCATCCTCTAAGGGGCACCTTCTCATCCCCCTGCTTTGGGGGAGGGCACCCACAGACACCAGGAGGCACCCAGCCCACCCTGGGCTCCTTCCAATGTTTCCCCCTTGCCCTTCCTGGCACTGTCAGCGTTTCCCTTGCTCCCCCAAACACCAGCCCCCTGCACCCACCTGAAGGGCAGCACCCACCCGTGGGTGCTCCCTGGGGGCTTGGGGGAACCCTGGGACCCCTGTGAGGTGGGGGTGGGAAGAGCAACACTGACAATCTTGGGGGTGACGTGGACAGGGTTTGTTGGGGGGTCTCAGAAAAACCCTCCCAGGGGGGTTCATGTGGCTCAGTGTAAAGGAAGGGGGGGTCAGGCTGGGGGGATGCAGTTGGTGGGTCCCAGACCCAGACAGCCCCATCGCTGACCCCAGCTCGGGGCTCCCCCACCCTGAGCCCAAACCAGAGGAGAGGGACACATCCCCCAGGGAGACAGGGTCCTGCCCCCTCTCCCCTTCCAGCCCATCCTCCCCCTGGGGACAATGGCACTTCAGTCTGGCCTGGCAGCTGTCCTGTGGCCCCCAGGGCCCTTCCGCCCCTGGGGGGGGACCAGGGTGCCCCCCATCCCCCTGGGAACAGCCGGACCCAGCACCTCAGACCTGCTGCCCAGGGGGTTGTTTCCAGGGGAACTACCAGGGGGTCAGGAGAAGGTCTGGGATGTTTTAGTCTTCCTGGAACGTCCTTAATTGCTCATTTATTTAATGCAATTAGTCCCAGGTGCTTGTCCTTGTCTGCCTGACCCCCCCCAGGATGAGTCTCCAGCCCAGCCAGGTTACTGGGAGCTGTGGGTGTCCAGTCCCCTCTCACCCCTGAGCCAGGCTGCCACCACCCTCACCTTGGGCCACCCCCCCACCCCATCCCTGCCAAGCTCAGCTGGTCCCCTCCATCCCCCTGTGCCCGTGTGGCAGGATGGGGTGTAGGGGGGTGTGTACCCCACCGTGAGCCCCCCAAGATGCCCAACCGGGTGAGCACAGCCCCTCAGAGGGGCAGGACCAGCCTGAGCATCCCCAAACCCGGCATGAGCTCCCCGGGCCACCAGTGGCTGGACAGGTGATGCTGGGAGCAGGGACCATCTCTGGGCGGGGGGAGGGAGGAAAGAAAGCCTCCCCCTGCTTCTTTCCCTCCCCCACCCCCTCTCAGAGGAGGCAGGAACGCTGCTGGGTGGGGGGCACAATCTGGAGCTGTGTGGAAGCTGCTGAGGGGGTCAGGCAGCCCCGGGGTGTCCCATGGGCAGAGCGCTGGGGGGGACACACACACACAACCCCCTCTGCCCTGAGTCAGGGCAGGAATCCCCAGCAAGAGCCAAGGGGGGAGCTTGGGGTCACTGGGGGGGTGTGTATGTGTGTTACAGACATGGGGAGGGGGTTACCCACCCCCAGCTCCCTGTCCCCCTCTCTCCCCCCCATCCCTGTCCCACCGCTGCCTTTAGCAGCCCGTGGGGGTCTGGTGGCTGCTGCAGGTTTGAGTGGTCCATGAAGGTGCAGCAGGATGCAGGGGTTGGGGGTTCTGCTGCCCCCACCCCGTGTCCTGAGGAGCTTTCATGAAGCCAGGACATGGATGCAGCCACCAGCTCTTCCCCAGCTCCCCCACAGCCAAGGGGAAACCCTCAAATCCTCTCATCCAGTTAAGCCTTGTGGGCCCTGCCCCTCCCATAGATGGATGGCAGGGAGCTCTGCTCTCCCCTCTCCCAAAGCTGATCCTCCATTGCAAGCACTCCCCCAGCTCGGGCAGGAGGCTGCAGGGGAGGGGCTGGGTTGGGGGTGGGGGGGATGCTGAGCACCCAGAAAGATGCATCCTGGGGTTGGGGGGGGCAGATCCTGCCTGGACCATCAGGTGCTGGGCAGCATTAGGGGGTTCTTACTGTCCCAGCATCACTCAGGACGTGGAGTGTGATGGACCTGACCCAAGCACAAGCAGGACCTGGGGGGGAACCCTTACCCCCACCTTGGCCCCCTCCCCTTGCTCTTTCCCAGGGATGTGGCTCAGGAGCAGCCGTGTTCCATGACTGCTACAGGGGGTCTGGGATCTCCACCCCCACCCTGGGTTTGGGAGAGGAGAGGCCAGTGCTGAGCCCCCCCACCCCCCTGCCCAAAGCACCTTCGGGGCAGCTACTCTGGGAGCTGATCCATGTGGGAATGCTGATGGCAGTCAGGGCAGAGCTGTGCTGCCAGTTGCTGTGCACAGACACTGGGAGGCTTAAAGAAAAGCTGCTGAGTCAATAATAAAACCCCCAAAAATCCTGGAGGGAATTTTTGCCCTGATAGGAACGGGCCCCCCTTTTCCTCCCAGCCCCCCTCCCTCAAGCTTTCCCCACACCTCCCTGCCAGGGGGTCTGCACAGCACCAGGTTTGCTCCCCAGGGCCTTTGGATGGAGGTTTGGTGAGGGTTAATAACCACCCAGAGCTTAGCTGCCCAGAAGGCTGCAAAGGGGGAGCTGGGGGGGGCAGGTTTGGGGGTTCTCCCTGTGAGAGGGCGGTGGTGCCTCCCCCAGGTACGGTGCTCACCGTGGGGCACCCAGCACCCTCACTGGGGTTTATGCTGTAACCCCTCTGGGTGCCACCCAGCACGAGCCCTGCACACCCCCCAAATCCTTCCCCACTGCTATGAAGGTGACCCCAGAGCTGGGTGACACCAGTACGGCCAGTGGAGGGGATGAGGGGGTGGGGGGGTTCTTTTTCCAAATCAGTGGCAGCAACCAGGGTCCTCCAGAGCAAAACCATCTCCAGGATCTGAACTGGAGAGCTGATGCCCCTGGGACCACCACAGCCTGCAGCCCCTATGGATGGATGCCCTGCATCCCCAGCAGGGATGCTCTGGCAGCACACACCTGCCAGTGAAAACACATGTGGAAAGGGCTGTTCTTCCCCAGGAGACTCCCAAGCAGCCCTTGGCTCCTGGGAAACCACTGGAGGAAAACTAAGCCCAGGGCCCAAGGATCCCAAGCTGGCCAGGGTCTCTTCCCAGGGCGTTCCCATTGGTGGTACAAGGGATGGAGCTTTCAGCATCCTCTGTGCCCCGGGATGCTCAGGGCTGGAACTGCAGTGGGGTGTGTGCACAAATACAAACCCTCCCCCTCAGCTGCTCGGAGCTGTTGGCTGCATTAAGATCCCTCAGTGAGGGATGGAGATGCCTCTGTCTTCCCAGGCAGTGATTCAGCCCATCTCGGGTAGAAATTGTCCCCAGCAGATTCCTGTCCCTCTCCACTGGCTGAAAGGAGACCAGAGCAGCTGCATTATTCATAGAAGCATCCCAGCCTGACGCCCAGGGTAGAGATGCAGCTTCCAGAGCAGATGCTGAGCACCCAGTGCTGGTTCAAGCCTTGGGAGATCAGTCAGAGAGACCAAACCCAGGTTCATCTCCCCTGCTCCAGGAGCCTTCCCTTCATCCCTGCTACTGACAGGGGCTGTGTCATCCCACAAGCACCCCGGGGTTGCAATGAGGAGCAGCAGGATATGACTGGAGGGGCTTATTATCACCTACACATGGATTTAACAGCACAAAGCCTCCAGCATCCAGGCTGTGGGCTGCTGCAAGGGAAGCTCCAGCCCAGATTCCTGGAAGGCTTCAGCTTCTGAGCATCCCTTTGTAGGGATCCTGGAAGGGATGAATGAGCAGATGGGTGAATGAGGCTCCCTAGGAGGAAAGCAGCTCTGCTTCTCTGTTTCTGGGTCATCTGGTCAAGGCAAGGTCTCTGAGAGCTGGTTGAATAACTCCAGTGCATCTTCCAGCTTGAGGAAAGATAACAGCGATCCCACTCTGCTCCTCAGCTTGCTCCGGAGCAGGTTGCATATGGGGAGGGCAAGGAGACAGCCAGCGATGCTCCAGGACATAAATTAACCTCAGGGTTTCCTAATGGGACCCTGATTTATCTCCTGCCTCTGTCTGAACTAATTGAGTTCATTCCACTCGGTGATTCATGCCATGGAAATGGGTTCCAGAGAAAATGGGACCTCAAGCGGCTTCAGCAAATCCCTGGCTCTATTAGCCAGGGACCTGTAATGCTTTTAAAACAGGGAGAGTTTCAAAAGCAGCAGCCAGCCCCCAGCCCATCAGTCACTGCCAGTGGCCGCAGCTCAGGTTTCAGACCAGGCTGCCACGTCTGTCCGTCTGTCTGTCCATCCCTTCCCCGGCCAGGGCTGCTGGCAGCACCCAGAAGGCAAGATAACAGGGGGGTTTGCAGCCCCCAGCCAGGCTGGGAGCTGGCAGAAGGGGCTCAACCAGCCACCAGCACCCCTGGAACAGCAGCATATAGGTCCTCTGCACCTTCCCCTCTCAGGGGGTGAAGGAAAAGCCACCCCAAGGGGCTCTCACTGCCCCCAGATCAGCTCAGGAGCTGACACAGGGGCTTGGTTTAATGCCTGGCATCCGCTGCCGGGATGCTCATCCCCAGGCCCACCCTACATCTCAGCTGAGATGCACGCTGAGCATCACCCCCTTCTCCTCCTCCTCCTCCCTGCTGGCTTCAAGACCCCAAACCCCCTGGCTTTCCCAGGCTCAGCTCAGCTGATTCCATCCAACACCCCCCCCGCCCCAAACTCCAGCAGTGCCGGGGCTGCCCCCAGCCCTGCCCCCCGCCCCCCACACACGCCTGTGTGTTTGTTGTGCTGCTGGTGAGCAGTGAGCACACACAGGGGAGGCTTCTGGCGACAGGAGCAGTGGGTAATGGTTTGTTTGCTCTCTTGTTTGCTCTCAGCACGTCTCGTGCATCCCCGGGGAGTCTGAAGGCCTCGCAGCCCAGGCATCCCAGCCCTGTTCCCCTGAAGCAGCGAGGATGGAGCTGTGCAGCTCAGAGGCCTCAGAGGTGGTTTATAAAGATGTTAAACCCTCCCAGCATTCCCATTCCCCTGTCCCAACGGTGCTTCCAGCCCAGCCCAGCCCAGCCCAGCCCACAACTTCTCCGGGTCACCAAACCTGGGTGTGGAGCTCCAGGGGTTGGAGGGACCCACCTCCCCACCCATCCCGAGCTGCAGTCCCACCCAGAGCATCCCAGGGCTGGCTGCCTTGGACACGCTGGGTGGCCGTGGCACGGGCAGGAGATGCTCACCCCAGAGCAGGCATCGGTTCTCTGGGGTGGCTTTTCTCCTCCCCCTCTCCCCCAGCCTGCAGTTACAGATGCCAGCCGCGTTTCCCTGCCGCTGTCATGTCAGGGACCTCATTAAAACCCTTCTAGAAGCCAGAATAAAATTACCTTTCCCCAATTTCCTCCTGGTCCTCAGCGTTGTTTACTGACCTGGAGGCTTCCAGCAGGTCTGCTAGGCCCCGCGGGGACAGCGCTGCTCCCCCCATCACATCACCCCATCGGAGGCCGGTTTGCTGACCTTTAAGGAAGCTCTCCCCTGATTCCCAGAGCAGGAGGTGTTTGCAATGCACAGTTCCCTTCCTTTCCCTCCCTGGCTTTGCCCAATCCATCCTGGTGACTCCCCAGCCAACAGCTGCCAAACCCACCATGGAAAGAGGGAATCAGCTTGTTCAAGGGCAGAGCCTGGCAGGACAAGGGGATGGAGTGAAGCTGGAGGAGGGAAGGGGGAGAGGAGAGATTGGGGGGAAGTTCTGTGCAGAGAGAGTGGAGAGGGGCTGGAAGGGGCTGCCCAGAGAGGGGGTGGGTGCCCCGTCCCTGGGGGTGTCCAAGGCCAGGTTGGCTGGGGCCCTGGGCAACCTTGTGTAGCTCCAGGCCTGGAGGTTGGTGTCCCTGCCTGTGGTGAGGGGCTGGAATAGGCCCAGAGAGGTGGTGGGCTCACCATCCCTGGGGGGGCTTCAAAGGCCTGGAGATGGAGTCCTTCAGGACATGAGAAGGGGCTGCCCAGAGAGGGGGTGGGTGCCCCGTCCCTGGGGGTGTCCAAGGCCAGGTTGGCTGGGGTCAACCTCGTGTAGCTCCAGGCCTGGCGGTTGGTGTCCCTGCCTGTGGCAGGGGGTTGGAGCTCTGTGACCCTTGGGGTCCCTCCCAACCCAGACCAGTCTATGATTCTATGAAAGAGGTTTGTTCCCCCCCCAAAAAACCCAAACACTCCAACAGATGAGCTGAGGGGGCAGGAGCTGGGGTAGGGGCTGGGTGTGGGGACAACAGGGCTGCTAGCACCCTGTATATGAGACATGTATGGATGCTATACATGCAGCTGTGCCAGGGGAGCAGGAGTCAGGGCACAAAGCCCAGCAGGTCCCACCCAAAAGGGAAGAGGTGGGGGGGCAGCTCCCAGCCCATTTGGAGCCCGCTCCTGCAGATGCTCTGGGCTTTGTTGCAGAGGACCAGCCACTGGCTGATTTGCATGGGGAATGAAGGCAGCAATTAGTTTACCTCATCATCTCAGCAGACTGGGAAATTAGCTCCCTTCTGATTCAATCACAGTTGCTGGGAAGAGGCTCCAGGGACAAGGGGGGAAGCAACCGCTCCAGACCCAGGCTGGGCTCAGGCTGGTGGGGAGAGGAGAGCTGCCAGCCCAGCCTCACACCAGCACACCCTGCTCGCCTGCTGCAGCCCAGCCTTCACCCTGTGCCCTGCTCATTGCCAGGCTCAGCTCTACCAGCTCTCATGGATGAAACACAGGAGGCTCCAGCATCAGCTTCACCCATGGAAGAAGCCAGACCTGGCTCTGGTTCAGCATCACCCAGATCCTGCATCACCCCCCTGCCCCTGGGGTAACTCCCCAGGGGAGAGCAGATGCATTTACCCAGGTCTTCCCACTCCCAGCACAGAGCAGCAATTCTCCTTAAGGATTTCTTCCCCACAGGAATATTAATGAGCTGGGAAGCCACAGAAGAGCCCCTCTCCCCATTACCCCCCCCCCCAAACACTTCACCTCGCTGAGCACTTCGCTGCCAGGCGTGATCAGAGCTGCTCTGCAGGGAGATGGATGGAGATGCATTTCTCCCAACCACAGCACTGCTGGTTAATGCACCCTGCTGAGCCCCAGGAAGGGCCCACCACAACTCCAAAACACCCCCAACCTTCAACCCTTTCAAAGACCAGACTGAAAAAAGCCCAAACCCCACAAACCCACCCCAACACCCCAGAGAAGCCCTGCTTTCCTATCAGCTGTGATGCCTTTGCCCTCCCAGCACCACCTCCTGTCTCCCATCTACCTTAAAAGCCCCGAATTAGATCCAGCTGGGCTCCAACCTTGCAGGGCTTTCCATCTCCAGGCTTGCCTGGCTGTTGCTGGGGTCACCAGCTCAGGCTGTGAAGGTGCCCAGCATCCTCCAAAATGGGACATTTCAGAGAAATGAGAAATTCTGGGGGGGAAAGAATTAAGTGGAGGGGTCTCTATTGAGTGATGAAAAGGCTTAAACCCCAGGATGTCCCCAAACCAGTATCCTGGGGATGGCAGAGGGGAGGTGCAAGGATGGGTTTGGGGGGGTCCAGCCATCCAGCACCTCCTGGAGCAGCATGTGGGGCTGTGGGGGGCAGGGGGGCATTGCTCTGCTGGCTCCCCAGCTGGCTCTGCCCCACGGCTCTGGACAGCACCCCCGGGTTTCCCACCTCTCCTCCCAGCCCTCAGCCCCGTTCCAGCCCTCTCCACCCTCCCCAGGGGGTCCCTGCCCCTCTTTTGTGCACAGATGGGCAGAGGAGATGAAAAGGAGAGGATGCTGCAGCCGGGCGCTGGCTGCAGTTGCCATGGGGACAGTATCTGAGTGGCAGCTCCAGCTTCATTTGCAATCCTGGCCTCTCCCTCCCTTTTCTCCCTCTCCACTTCTCTGTGAGGAGCCCGACTTGGCAGCTCTGCCAGGGCCAAATCCTTCCCAGCACTGGGGGACCACTGGGTGGGTGCTGGAGGAAAGCACTGGGTGCTGGAGAGCATCCTGCCTGGCACGGCAGAGGGACGGAGGGAGGGATGGAGGGAGGGATGGGGTCTGCTGTGGTGAGCATGGGCTGGAGCATGGAGGAGGCAGGGAGGGGAATTGCAACCAAACAGCTCCCAAAGATCCATACCCCTTGAGAAAACAAAGGTTTGGGCTGCAGAGACCCAGCAGTCAGGGCTGCACCGACCCTGCAGGGTGGGAGAGCATCCCAAAGCCCAAAGTCACCCCAAATCCTGGGAGGGGAGGCACAGGCAGCACCCTTTGCCCTCACTAAGGGACCATCCATCAGGGCGACGGGGCTGGAGGAGCCACATCTGAGGAACCAACGGGGGTGACTTGAGACCCCACCCCCTGAGCTGACATCATCGACAGCCTCATTATCCCGGGAAAACTCTGGGTGTCTTTGTTTCCCCCTCAGTGCTCAAGCAGAGGGGAAGGAGCCCTCTGGCAGCACCAGCGCCCCGCGCTCTGCCTCAGCTCTGTGGTGTTTGGGTGGAGAAAAACGGGGGGACATTGGGGTTCCCTCTGCCTGGGTCTGCCCCACAGCCCTGGGAGCAGGCATCACCCCAGGCTTTAGCTGCTGTGATGGACAGGCACGGCCAGGGCCAGGCTGGAGCTCGTTAGGAAGCTGCAATCAGGCTGAGGTTATTTATTCCTTCCCTCTTCTTGGCTTGGAGGGAAATCTCAGCCTAAAGGCTTCATTCAGCCCCAGGAGGAGGGATTCCTCATCCCCCTTTTCCCAGCAGGGAAGGGATGCTGGGTTGGGAGAACTGGGAGGGGGGCATGGGGCTCTCTGTGGGGTGGAGGGGGCTCTCTGTGGGGATGGAGGGCTCTCTGTGGGTGGACGGGCTCTCTGTGGGGATGGAGCGGGCTCTCTGTGGGATGGAGCGGGCTCTCTGTGGGGATGGAGGGGCTCTCTGTGGGGTGGAGCGGGCTCTCTGTGGGGATGGAGCGGGCTCTCTGTGGGGATGGAGCGGGCTCTCTGTGGGGATGGAGCGGGCTCTCTGTGGGGTGGAGCGGGCTCTCTGTGGGATGGAGCGGGCTCTCTGTGGGGATGGAGGGGGCTCTCTGTGGGGATGGAGCGGGCTCTCTGTGGGATGGAGGGGGCTCTCTGTGGGGATGGAGCGGGCTCTCTGTGGGGATGGAGCGGGCTCTCTGTGGGGATGGAGCGGGCTCTCTGTGGGGATGGAGGGGGCTGTGGGAAGGGCAGTTCATTCACTCCAGCCCAGCCGGGGCAGGAAGAAAGGGGCAGCAGCTGGTGAAGGTTCACCTAGAGCAAACCCAAAGAGGGGACTCAGGGGACCCCCCTGGGAGGAAGGAGAACAAACAGAGCCGGAGTGTGGCAGCTGTTGTGTGTGTGTCCAGCAGATTCCAACCACGAGGCTGGCTCAGCCCCTCACCCCAGCACTGCTGGAGCTGCTCTGGGGAAGCTGGAACCTCCTCACACTCCAGGAAGGGGCTGGGACCCCCCTCCCCAGCTGCTGCCCCTTTCTTCCTGCCCCGAACCAGCCACCTCCCGGGCTCTGCTCGTGTCCAGAAACCCCCGGAAGGGGGAAATGAAGGTGATTAAAGTCCTGTAGCCTTTAGGGATGCAGGATGAGTGATGGGAGGCAGGTCAGGGGCAGCGATGGATCTCGCTGTCGGAAGAGGGGCAGGATGGGGGTGAGTGGACAAGGGTGAAGGTGCAGATGGTGGCTGCTGCGCTCCCGAGTCTGGTAGTCCCAAGTTTTTGGGAAGCAAAGATGGGAATTGCATCCCCAGGGAGGAGCTTCAGCAGTTTCCTGGTGGGCAGGGGCAGAGCTTTCCTGCCTGGATGCCCTCTGGCTTCGGGGCAGGATTTCGGACTGCATCAGCTGCCCAGCATGGCTGGATGTCCCTGTCCTCATGGCACCCTGCCAATGCATACAGAGCCCATACATCCCAGCCCTGGGACTGGCAGAGGAGAAAACACCCTGCTCTGCAAAGCCACATTCCCAGTTTGCACCAATTGATGAACAGAGCCCCAGCATCTCTGAGCACTTGGCAAACGAGCAGCTGATCCTTCCAGACATCAGTGAGAGAGGCAAGGATCAGCTTCCTGCTGTACACGTGGGGAAACTGAGGCACAGCAGAGTTACTGACTAATATTTCTAGGGTAATCACTACTAATATTTCTAGGGTAATCACTGATACCATCCCTGCTTCTGGGGGGAATCATGTCTGGACTACACCCCCCTGGAAAACAGCTGGGAAAGCATCCCCTGGTTGGACTAGCTGCTGGTTGTAGGTCCCTTCCAATGGGAATTTCATTTCTCTTCCATTCTAGCTAACCACTGGAGCAAATAAATGCCTGCTCCCAAAATAAAACCAAATAAAAACCAGCAACCCCCCCCCACCAGCTATGAGTCAAGGCAAAAAATAGCCCCCCCTCCCCGAGTCCTGCCTCAGCCCTCACACTCTGCCTCCCTCCATCCTTATCAACACCACGGCAGGTTTGACATTCATTTCCTCCTCCCAGCAGAATTCTTGATCCATCAGCAACAAAACTGAATCAATCAGTTCCCAAAAGCCAGAAGAAAGCCAGCCCTACCCCTGGCATGTGGAACCAATCAATACCTTGAGCAGGAAAATATTGATAACGCTGCTGCCCGCTGACATATTTATGCCCTTTAGTGTGTGTGCCACGAGCAGCCATTCCCCCCACCCCTGCCTGGCCCTGCCAGGGTTGGTTTAAATTCTACAAAATCCTGCTTCTTTCTCAGGGAGGGAGCCCAGGGTCTATTTTTACCAGCCATGGCTCCATCCCGAGGAGGGAATCGAGTTTCCTGGACATCGCTGGAGATTCCTGCGGTCGGTCCTTATAAGGAACCAGAGATTCATCTCAGGCAGTACCATGAATCCAACCCCCTTGCTGCAGTCAGGGTGATGGATCACGCTGGAGAGACAGTTGAAGAGAGAAAAAAGGGAAGGAGGGAGGCTGGGAGCTGGTCAGGCTGGGGATCGGCAAGTGAAAAGGGGAGGGGGAGGAGGGAGAGGCATTAGGAGGAATTACAGGCATGGAAATCAAGGAGGGTAATCAAAACCAGATTGGGACACTTGGGTAATAATGGAAATCAGGTTTTTTTTGGAGTTTGGGGAATGCTGGGTCCCTCCTACCCTGGAGCTGTGCCTTTGAGGTGCTCTGAGTCTTACCCCAGGGGGGTGCCCAGCAGCGATTTCGGGCCATATCGGTGCCTTGAGGGTATCAAAGGGGGCCAACCCCGGTGGTATAGCAGCTTGGGACCCCCCAGACTGCACCAGGGTGTCCCTGCAAACCCAGCCCACATAGTGCCCAGCCATGTGCCCCATCGGTTGGCCCCATCACCAGTGCTTCATCCATCCCTGATCCCCCTGCATCAGCATCACTGACACCAGCGGGCTGCATCCCTCCCAGGCTGGGGTTCAATCCTGGCTCCCCCTGCACTGGAAGGATGTGCTGAGCCAGGAGGGAGACATCCAGACCCCACTCTCTGGATGCCTTGGTCCAGCCAAGCCCCATCCCCATGGAAATAACACCCCCCCACACACACACACAGAGCACAGCCACTGGTTTTACTGAGCCCTCCCCCTTTTATCCCATGCTGGGTGCACCCAAAGCACAGCACAGGTGGGGTGGGCGCTCCCAAGGCTGGAGGAAGGGGAAAGGGGGAGGTATTAAGGGCAGTCCTTCCCTGGCTGTCTAAATCTAGAGAGCAGTTTTCCCCTGAGTGGTAAAACTCTGCCCTGGGTGTAGGAGCTGCTCGTGTTTTACTACGCCCCAGCGGGGAGGGATGCTCAGCAGGTCTGAAGCTGTGGCTGGAGATGGAGCTTGCTCTTCCCATCCCTCCAGCCCAGAGAACAAATGGGTGGTTTCCGTGCTTGGCAGAGGTGCTGAGCAGAGGATGGGAGCGAAGAGCACGGGGAGCCGACCTTGGCCTCCATCCTTAAAAGCTTTTAAAGTGCCTAAATCCCATCGATCGCTCCCCGAGCTCCAGAGGCCCCAGGACCAGGGGAGCCCCCAGCTTCCTGCTCTCTAGACAAGGGCTTGGCTCCTGCCAAGGGGCCCGAGGTGCAAATTTCTCAGTGAAGCTGGATGAGAGAGCTCAAACAAAATGATTTAGGGTTTGGGTTTTTTTTCCTCCTCCTTCCCCTCCCCCCCTTTTTTTTTTTTCCTATTGAAAAAAATATAATTAATTCTCTAAAAAGCAATTTCTTGCCACAAATCCCCCACCCCCCACCCCCAGAGCCTGTCTGGTGAGGGACCCCAGTGAAGCTCGCAGCAATAACCCCACAGCTGAAATCTGGAGGGTTCCCTCCCCTCAAATTTCCTCCCTTCCCCCCTCAAAGGGCGCTTTTCCCAGCGTGGGGGCCCGTTCACCTTCCCCCCAGAGCAGCAGGGCTCTGCCACACACCAGGACCCATCCCCTGCTCCAAAAACCATCCCAACCCCAGAGTCACAGGGGCCCTTTCGCTGCCCCCTTCCCTCTCTGGGCTGTTCCTTGCAGCCCTTCATTTATGGTCCCAGCCCTGGCTGTGAACAGCTGGGATGCTCTTTTCCCAATGGGTATTATTTATTCACTGTTATTTATAACTGGCCCTGGCTGCCTGGCCAGCTCTGTCAGGAAGGTAATTACCTGTGCTTTTTAGTAAAATCAATACAAAGGTTGAAGGCAGGAGCTCGTGCTGAGTGTTTAACTTGGGCCCTTCCTGGGGGCTCTGTTGGGGTTTTGCAGGTAGCAGGAGGGGGAAGAGCATCACCTGGGTTTGCCTGGACACCTCTGGCCTTCAGAAGTGGGTTTGGGGTGTGTGGAGGGGGAAAGACCTGGATGGATGTGAAAAATGATAATGAGGGAGACAGATGCTGCATCTCCCAAGGATGCTGCGTGCTCTGTCCCTGAGAGGGACCTAAGGTGATATTTCACCAAGCTGTAATTGGGCTTTTTGCTAATTCAGCCTTCCCTTTTGGGAGCAGGGAGACACCCCAGCACACGGCTTGTGCTCTCTCCCAGAGCAGCCACACCACCTGGGTGCTGGCAGCCCCATGCTGCCTCTCCAGTGTGGAAACCCTCCCCCATGCCTGACACCCCCAGCCTGAAGGGAGGTCAAATCCTCCCCCCTCCAAAAGCTCTTTTTCTTACCACAAACCATCATCTTGCAGCCAAACCTCTCCTCAGCCTGCTCTCAGCAAGGCAAACCCAGCTCTGCTGGCAGCCAGCACCATGCCAGCCCCTGCAGCATCA
Organism: Hypotaenidia okinawae; assembly: GCA_027925045.1. Lineage (NCBI taxonomy): Eukaryota > Metazoa > Chordata > Aves > Gruiformes > Rallidae > Hypotaenidia > Hypotaenidia okinawae. The sequence continues at coordinate 4,222,810 of BSDF01000024.1, forward strand.
TCCCACCATGGCAGAACTGGGCCAGCAGCATTGCCAAGACCCAATTTTAGGCACCCCCTGACAGCCACGAGCCACCTCAGGAGCACAAACAGCCACGTTCTGGCACTGGGAACTGATTGAGGGTGGATGAAGCTTTTTGGTCCACCTTAGGGGTTGCTGTAGCATCTTTCACCAGCAGCCTGAAGGATGCTCCCAGGGAAAATAAACCCCAGGAGCCTTTGGTTTTAATTCTGAGAGGTGACAGCAGACTTTTAAGAGGCTCTTTGTCATCTCATGGAGCCAGGAAAGGGACACAACCTTTCTGGGGCGGAAAACATAAAAATAAAAAAAGATAAAGAGCGTGCAGGGGGTTTAATGCAAAGAGCTCCAGAGTCCCCTCACCAAAGCAGCCGCGGAGGCTGAGGATGGGAGCAGAAGTTTCCACTTACCTTCTCTGGCTGCTGGCCCAGCCTGATGCAGATGCAGCCCAGCTGAGCCAGGACCGGCTTCGTGTCACCAGCACTGGATTTGTCCCAGGGTGACACTCCTGAGGTGACATCTGGCTGTCACACAGCGCCCAGGGCTGGGTGTGATGGCAGGGCGAGAGGCTCGGGGACCGCTCGCCCCAAGCCCTGGATCCCCAGCAGCACAAAGCACTGCAGGGCGCAGGGATTTACTGAGGGAGGCACCTGGGATCATCACTTGCTGCGGCAGAACAGTGATGGAGAATGAACTGTGGGGGCATCAGGCTGCTCCCCCCAGCTATTCCCAGCCCCCCCCCACCCCCACCCCGTGCCTGTGGGCAGCTTTGTGCTGACCCCTTTCACCAGTGGGTTAAAAAGCGAGGGGGATGCTCAGCTTATCCCTCCCCTCCCAGCCCATCCACCCTGCGGGTGGGCATCCCCATGACCCCCAGGGACACCCTGCCCCATCCCCATGACCCCCAGGGACACCCTGCCCCATCCCCATGACCCCCAGGGACACCCTGCCCCATCCCCATGACCCCCAGGGACATCCTGCCCCGTCCCCATGACCCCCAGGGACATCCTGCCCCATCCCCATGACCCCCAGGGACATCCTGCCCCATCCCTACCTGGCCCTGGCACGGCCTCTGGCCAGCAAACCCATCACCATGTGGCTCCCACATGTGCTCCCCCAGCTCCGTGCTGGAGAACAAACAGCAGCATTGGCTTCACTTTAATCCTGCTGAAAGGAGAAGCCCCCAAAAGAGGGACTTTCCTTTCCTTCAAGCCCTTCCTGGCTGCCCATCGTGCCCAGCTGGGATCAGCCGACCTCAGGAGCCTGGGGAAGCTGGTAACTCCCTTTTTAGAGGAAATCCAGCTCGGCCCTGGGGGCTTCGCTGCCTGGAGGGGGTGGGGGGGATGTGACCCGAAGGAGGAGCTCGTGGGGCTGGTGGGAGCTGGGGAGGGTTAGGTGGTGGGTGGTGGGTAAGGCTGGTTGCTGTGGGGAGCCCCAAAAGCACCTGCCGAGCCCGGAATGGGGAGGAAACGTGTGGCACTGGTGGGACATGAGGGACAGTCGGGGAGGGAAGGCACCTCTCCTCTGTCCCAGCCACAGGAACCAGGGGAGGGGCCACCGTGTCTGTGCCATTCCCAATCCCTCTCCCTTACCGATGCCACTTTGTTTTTCCAGTGAGCCCCACAAAGGCCGTTCCTGGCGCTGGCACCCAGGCAGAGACCTCACTGTGACAGTCCCCATTCCCATCACCTTGGTGTCTGGGCTGGGCAGGGCACCGGGTAGAGTCACCCCCGGGGGAAGCTGGAAGTGCCAGGGCACAGGGAGAGCAGGGAGTGTTTTAGGAGCTGAAGGATGTCAACCTGGTTGTGGGGTGATAAAGGGGAGCTGGCAGCATCAGCACCGCAGCATCACCCTGTGCTCCTGGCTGGGGGCTTCTCCGTGTCACCTGGATGGCTGAGACATGACCTGGGGTCTGGGTCCTGGCAGTGCCACCAGCCCAGGCTCCTGTGGGATGCTGTCCCTTATCCCACGCAGCCAGAGGAGTCTGGAGCCACGGCCAATGACCCGCTGGGGCTGCGGTACCGGGGGCGATGAGGGGAGGGAGGGATGGACGGACAAACGGACAGCAGAGGAGGGTGCACGGAGATAGGTGGGTGGATGGGTGTGAATAACTGAGGGGCTGGGGGAGAGCTGGCTGGCTGGAGACCAAGCACACCCCCGAAAGTGCTTCGTGGGAGGGCGGCGAGGGTGGGGATGGGGGGGCCGGAGGGGTCTGGGCTTTGTGTGCCGGCAGAGGAGGGTGCTGCCTCGGCTGCTCGTCGTGATGCTCCGGGGGCGGAGAGGAGGAGGAGGAGGAGGAGGGACTTGTAGCCCTTTTCTGGCTGCCGCCGAGGCGGCGGGCGGCAGAGGGAGGGCAGCCCGGCCGCGCACCGGCTCTCGGGGTGGGGGGTGACCGACCCCGCCGCCCCCACGCACCATGGCCGGGCTCCTGCCGCTGCTGCTGCTGCTGCTGCCGCCCGGCGGTGAGTGCGGGCCCGGCCGGGGGGTGCAGCATCCCGGGGCGGGGAGCGGGCGGCCAGCGCGGAGGGTCCCCGGGGTACCGGAGGCACCAGGGGCGGGTGGGATGGAGAGTCCCGGGGTACCAAGACAGGCCGTACCGGGATGGGGAGTCCCGGAGGCATCACGCAGGGGTGTTGGGGGGGTGTGTGTGTGTCCCAGGCTGCCAGACGCGGAGGGTCCCACATGTATCGGGATGGAGAGATCCCGGGGGTACGAGGCAGGCGGCTGCGGGGCTGGAGGGTTCCCGGAGGCACCGGGCTGGAGCGGGGGGAGCCGGGTGGAGGATCCGGGGGTGCCAGGCAGAGCACTTCTGGGAGGGGAGGGAGGGGGCTCGGGGAGGTGGGTGGTGATGGGGGGGGGGACCCACAGGAATGGCTCGTGCAGCCCCTCTGATCCCGCTGCACCGAGCCCTGCCATCCCTTTCACCCAGGGAAAAAGGATGACAGAGCCCTGAATCACTCGGGAAAGGAGTCTGGGGGGTGGGGGATGTTTCCCTCATCTCCTGCCATCCCGCATCCCCAAAGTCTCCAAACTCACTGCACGGAACAAAGGGCAGGACCCTGTTCCCCACCGCGTGAGCCCCCGGGCTGGGCACAGCCTCGGCGTGTGCCGGAGGCAAAACTTCAGGGGCCGGGGGCCAGAGGAGATGGGAACGCCCGGAGCAGGGTGGGCGCAGGGGGAAGGACCCACCTACCTGGGGCAGAAGCAGGGCTTTTGGGGGGGGTGGGGTGTGTGTGGGAGGCTTCGGTGGGGGTCCCAGAGGCTTCGTCAGGCAGCAGGACATCTTTAGGCAGGATGTTGGAGCGGGTTCGTGCAAAGCCTGAGCAGCGCAGCAGTGCTGGCGGCTCTGTGCCGGGGGGGGGGGCTCCTTCCCTGCACACCCACCGTCCCGGACACGGGATGGAGGCGTGTGGCAGAGGGAGAGGCAAGGGCTGTCCCAGCCCCATGGGCTCAAAGGATTTCACCCCAGAGAGTTACCCGCCGGCGGCAGCCGCAGGAGGGCTGGGTGTTGGTGTCCCCCGAATCTCCACAGCCCCATCCCCGGGCGAGCAGGGCTGAGCCCCATCCCCCGGGTGAGCAGGGCTGAGCCCCATCCCCCGGGTGAGCAGGGCTGAGCCCCATCCCCGAGTGAGCAGGGCTGAGCCCAGCCAGGGCAGCTCCTGCCGCGGGGCTGGATCAGCCCCCAGGGTTACACCTGCGGAGTGGGGAGGGACGGGGGGGGGGGGGGGGGGGGGCCAATGTGCATAGAGGGACCCCACCTGCTCCGCTGAGCCCTCAGGCAGGTCCAGATGTGCACCCACAGCTGGGGCCACCCCAAACCCCGGGCACCCCGTGTTTGTTGCTCGTTACCTGTGCTGCTTGACCAGTGGCTCCACGTGGGCAGAGGCAGAGCCCTCCTGGAGTCCCGCCGTGCCGAGGGTTGGCCGGACCCACAGACCTCAGACGTGGCTTTCTCTGCTGCCCAGAGTTTGGGGATTGCTTGGAGCCAGGGCCTTGGCCTTCCCTAGACAGGGTGCCTGGCCAAGAAACGCAGAGCCCGTCTGTCAGGCTCAGAGGAGGTTCGGATCCAGGCTTGTCGCCGGGCCCCTCTCCAGCTGCAGCATCCCCTCCCTTCCCTGCTTTGGTAGGAAGGGATTGGCTGTGCCAGGGCTCCGGAGCCGATGGTGCCGTGCCCAACTCCTGCTTTGCCATCTCCTCAGCCGGTGACATCTTGCCAGGACACAAACCCCCTCTGACACAGCTCGGAAAGCAATTAAAAGCTTCCAGAGGTGTTGCTCACACCCTCTGCCTTCCCCCCACCCCTCCTCCTCCTCCTCGGTCCAGCTGTCAAAATGCTTTATGGTGTTAATACCTGTGGCTTTGTCAACAGGAGTTGTGTTAATAACATGCACATTTCAGCGGGCTAATGCAGACCATGTGCCCTTCTCATAAGTGTGCTAATCTTTATGGGGGTTTCAGCGCTGGGGATGGAGAGTTGCAGGGAAACGCCGGCAGCGCAAGGCAGGGGTGCAGCACCTGGCACTGGGAGGTGGGTTTTCTATAGGGTTTAGGAGCACAGAGGGGGGTGACCCGGCAGGGGAGGAGGCATCAGCTGTTCCTGGCAGCCCTAGGAGGAGGGGACAGGCAGCCAGAGAGGGTCTCTGGGGTCAGCTGCCGGGGGTCTGAGGGTCGCACGGAGGAAGCGGCACAGCCAGGTCCCATCCCCGCGGGCGCACGGAGCCGCTCGCAGCTGCCTGCGGCGTGGGAGAGCTGGCTGCTGCCGGCCCCAGCTGCGCTGCCCCAGCCTTCCCAGCACTATTTATAGCCAGGCATGCTCACAGGGAGGTGGGCAAGCCCCTTCCCAAGCGGATGATCCAGGCTGCAAGGGATGGAGTTCCAACCAGGTTCATTGCAAAACCCCCCAGAGCCAGACCTATCCGCCAGGAGATGCATACAGCCAGCCCCCTGCAAAGCAACCCCCTTCCTCACCCCAAAACCCATTTCCTAGTTGTCATTTGGGGGTGTGTGTGTGTGTGTGTGTGTGTGTGTGAGGAAGCACAACATCCCCCTCCCCAACCTTCTTGCCTGCCCAGCTGCAGCCCAGCAGCCAGAGCGGGGCTGCCAGCCTGGGCCCGAAGCAGCAGCAGCAGCGCCAGGGAGGAGAGCACATGCTTTCAAGCGCAGGGTAATTGGAGCACTTTGTCATTCAGATGCCTATAATTGGCGCTCCATTGTCTCAGCCGGGCCGGATGCTGCCGGATGATGCACAGCAAGTTCATAATGCCGCATTGTACAAGGAGGCGGCCAACTGGCTGACGAGGCATCCAGATGCTCAGGGGAGGGCGAGCTTCTCCCAGCGTCAGCTGAGTCTCTTCCCCTCCAAAGATCAGGTTTAGTTGGCTGGCAAAGGGATGGTCCGGCTCTGAAGCACACCTGCCTGCAAGAGGAGGGAGCAAAAGGAGCCCTGGCAGAGGTCAGGTCACCTGGAGCATCTCACCCAGGCCAGAGAGGGTTCCTACACTCTGTGGCCCTGGGTAAGAGGTGTTTTGGGGAGCAGTGGTTCTGTAAAGACACACCCCACTCCATAGGCTGCAAGGTGCACGCACAGGGTGGCTCTGACCCCACTGCTCATGGCACATTTATTGCTTCCATATGTGGGGACAGGGTTTATAAGCAGATACACTCACTGCCATTAGACAGTGACTGCTGCTGAAGCCCTTGGTGCTCACTTCAACAGCCCTGTTTCCAGTGTGGGGTCTGATTTCTGACCCCTGTGCACAGAGCTGCCACCCCAGCTCTCCTAACCCTCCGCTGTGGCCAGCAGTGCCCTGTCTAGCCCCCAGGCTGGGAAGGGCTGAACCCTTCAAGACAGCAAAGCATCCTTAGAGGGGACAAGTCAGATAACACAACTCAGGTGACAGACCAGAGCAAACAACACTGTAACCCCATGGGAAAATCCCACACCCTCTTCACCCCTCAAATACCCACCAGCTCAGACTGTGGAGACGTGGGCTTTCCTGACCTCCCTCCAGCAGCAGCACTTGGCAGGGGCTTTTGTGATGAGCAAGCTGTTCATGGGGGAGCTGTTTGCCCCAGGACCTAAATCTAATGTACAGCCCTGAGATGGGATGTCCACCCATCCTGGCAGGGAGGTTCCCATAACAAGGGTCACCTCCTGGCTCTGTTTTCTCTCCCAGGGACCCGCCTGGGGCTCCAAGGAGAAATGTCCCACCAAGATGTTCACCACGGCTGGGGAGTGCTGCAAAGCCTGCAACCTGGGAGAGGGGGTGGTACAGCCCTGTGGCATCAACCAGACCGTCTGCGAGCCCTGCCTGGACAGTGAGTACCTGCTGACCTTCCTGAGGGGCCATAAAGGGGCTGCCGTGGGGTATGGGGGGGTTCAGGGCCCATGAGTGCCAGCAGGCACTTGGCTCTCCCCATGCACATCTTCTTTCCCTCCTGGAAGCGTTGCCTGGGCACAGCTTGTGCTGTTTGCTTCAGCCTTTCAGGGTGCAGCCCAATGGTCCCAGGCAGAGCCCTTCTACAGGCCACCCATCCCCAGAGTGGTTCATCAATACAGTGATAGGCACTTTATATATATAAATATATATATTTCTGTCTATATAATAACCCTGGCAGGGTTAATATACATATATTTTTATAAATATATGTATATTTTATATATAAATTATATAAATATATATTTTTATATATATATATACACACACACACCCCACCAGGGTTCTATATATATATTTCTGTCTATATAATAACCCTGCCAGGGGTTTATGTCTATATCTATTAACCCTGCCAGGGTTATTATATATATTTTTATATATATATATTTATATATATATAAATATATATTAAAAATATATATATATATATATAAAAACACACACCCCACCAGGGTTCTGCCCAGCATCTCCCCAAAACCTCTGCCCTGCAAACCCCAGCCACAACTGCAACATCTCCCCCTGCTTTGGGACCCGTTGGAGCCAGACACCTTTGCAGACCCCCCTCCCAGCAACTTTCCTCTCCTGATGCCTCCCTGGCTACTGGCCAGGAGCCAGCATTTGCCTCCAAAACATTCCCTTCCCCACCTCAGCCTCGGATCCAGCCACGGGGATGCCTCCCAGTGAGCGACCTGCGTTAATTGTTATTTAAGCCTTGCCCAGACTGCAAAACACACCCCCAAGTTGGAGGGGGCAGAAGCAAGTCACGTAGGGTCCCCAGGAGATGGGGAACAGTTCTCTCCTGGCCAGCTCCAGGCACATTGCCTATGTCAAATGCTTCATAAATGTCGGTGGGAGATGTGTGCTGGAGACCTGCTTAAATGCTTACAGATGAAACGGTCCAGCTAGTGCTGTTTAAACAATGCCACACTAGGCATAAGCAATCTGCCCTTCTAATTTACTGCTGCAAACCCTTTGAAGGCCTAAGGAGAAGTATGTGTAGGGAAAGCTGGGCAGACCAAGCCAAGATTGCTCCCAGGATGTGGCTTGGGAGGGGGAAGGGATGGAGCGTGGCTGTGGGGGAGCACAGAGGAGGCAAAGCCCAGGGGAGGGATGGAGGAGGGGGGAAAGCAGCATGAGCAGAGCCAGCAGAGAGCAGGGGACGAGCAGTGTCAGGGCAGTGCTAAAAATACCTCTGCTTTCCTGCAAAATCAATGAACAGCTCTTACCCTCCCCGTGCCTGGCTGCAGGGGCTGGGTGCTGAATCCCCCTTCTCCCCAGGATTTGAAGGGACAAAGGGAGTTTCCACCCTCCTGGATGGCGTGGGATGTAGAGGCTAAGGAGGGACCAGGACTGTGAGCTGGGTGCAGTGCTGGAAGTGGGGATGCAGGTGGAAGTGCCACTGGTCTGGTTTGGACCCCAGCTCCTCCTGCCCAGCCCCACTGGCCTTTGTGTGGGGGGAATAGCTCCAGGCAGCCCTGCTGCAGGGTCAGGGAGCTGAGCTGGGAAGTACCAGGACAAAAGGGTCTGAGCCCTTCTGCCATCCCTGGGGGGATGGGGGCAGGCAGGAGCAAACACTGCACCCACAACAACCCCCCAGCATCACACCAGACTGAGATCCAAGCCCCAGGGCAGCTCTTGGTGCCTTGCTTGGCTTTGCTGCTGACTGAGTGGGGCTGAGCGCCCCTGGGACCCTCCAGACAGCTGCTCCAGGATCCCCTTCTCCATGCCCTAGTTTTCCCCCCACCCCCAGCCCTTCACCTGCCTCCCAGGAAAACCCTGCCCCCCTCCCCTTGCTTGGAAGCATCTCCTGTGCCAGGCACAGCTCACTTACCCATCCACACATCAGGGTGGTCATCAGTGTTGTACCCACCCCTGAGCAGCACCAAGGGGGCTCCCTCACCCCACCCTCCCCCTTAGAGAGCACGAACAAGCTGGAGAACCACAAGACAAAGCCCCCCACGTGCTCCTCTTGCTTTATAACCCCAGGTTCATTCACTAATGGCAGCTCAGAGTAACCCACAGGCTCATCAGCTGGGAGCTGCTGGGTGGGGGTGGCTCATGGGTGCAGGTGCTGCGAAGGGGCCAACGATCCCTCAGCCCTTCTCTGAGCCCAGAGCGGGATTTTTGGGGTGGGAAGAGGAGGCAGACCTACAGACCCCACCATCAGCCCGTTCTGGGATGGGAAACGAGGTCTTTTTGGAGCGGGCTGGTGCTGGATCCCATCGCCCCAAGGGCTGGGCAGGTGCAGGCAGCCCCATCCCAGCCCAGGGCAGGAATGCAGGGCAGGGCCCTGGGCTGCAGAGATTCCCCACCTCCGCCCCTGGGGCTCACACCTCTTCCCCAGTTCACCAGCCAAATTGCCTTGTGAAGATTTGCTACAACCAAGGCACCAGCCCTGCCAAAGCCCAAAGGGGCCTGGATGGGGGGGACACACACACTCCAGAGGATCCCATCCCTGTGGTAGCCCAAGCGACCACTCACTTTCCTTCTATTTTAATTCCCCTTCTTCTCCTCCCCCCACCCCCTCTCCTTTCCCCCCAGCCCCCCTTGCCAGCCACCCCAGCTTGCTGCCTCATGATTTATTTATCCCCCTGGCCAGCCCCCATCGCTGCAGGCAGGCAGGGGGCAAGGAGGGGGGAAAGGGGGATGGGGGGTGTTGTCTGAATCTCAGCTGTAATTGCTCAGCTCAGATACCTTGCTGCCACTGAAAATGTGCCCACTCAGCCGTATGCCTTTCCTGGCCACTTCCCCACTCTAATGGTGCCTATCAATAATTCAGGGTAATGCAAAGGATGAGCCCAGGTTAATGGGGGCTGTGAACACCCACCCACCACCCCCCGGTGCTGGCTCTGGCTCTGCTCACCCACCCCAGGGCAGAGCCAAGGTAGCAGCCCCCGGGGGCCAGCAGCAGTAAGAGGGGGTTCATCCCTGGGGTCCTGCAGCTGCAGGGAGGGCACGGGGCCGGCCCAGGGAGAGGAGTGGGGCACCCAGATGCAGGCACAGGGCAGGGGAGGGGGAGATGTCGGGGGTGGAAATGTCACGGCTGTCACTGCTCAGGGCTGGCTGTGGCTGGAGCCGTGGTGAGAAAGCAGCTGCTGAGGCTGGGGCGGCACCTCCAGCCCTCTAACCTTGCCCGTCACCAAGGTCTCAGGGCTCTTCGTTCCCCTCTGTCTGGAAAGCAGCCACAGGCTCTGCCCTGAGCCCGTCCCCGGCTCCATCCCTCCTTGGCCACCCCTGGGGAAGTCGGGGGGGCCACTGAGGATGGGAACCCCCACCTCCCACACTCATCCTGGGGAGATCAGCGCGTGGCTGGATTGCCTTCCTGAGGAGCAGGGCTAGCGGAGGGGCTGCTCCTGAGCTTCCAGTAGCTTCTTCTTCAGGGGGGCTGGACCGTGTTTGGGACAAGGGAAGGAAGCCAGGGTGTTACGGAGGGGTTTGGGGGGAGGGGGAGGTGTCGATGGGAGGCAGCTGATGCTGGGCCAGCAGCTGTGCCTCCCGGACAGGAGCTGACCCGTCTTCCCAGGCTAAAAATATCTTCAAACACCTTTGGGGGGAGCGAGGGGGTGCGGGGGAGGCTGGCTGGGCTGCGGGAGGATTGATTTCCCCCGCAGTCAGTCCTGCAGGATGAAACTGGAGAGCAAGAAGCCCCCGGGGTCAGAGGAGAGTCAGCAGTTAGTGTTGTAACCTCCTGCTCACATCACACCCTGCATCTCCCAGCCTCCCCCAGCCCGGTGGGGACACGTGGCTGAGGAGTGGGGGGCACAGAGCGGTGATGCCCCGAGGGATCCCCTGGGCAGGATGTGGAAGAGAATGTGTTTGGGATGCTGGGGAGCATTGATGGCTGTAGGGTGCCCATGGGGACCATATGGAGGTTGAAAATGGGAATTATGTTCTGGCTGGGGACAAAGATGCTTGCCCAGGGCACCGAGCTCTGGGATGGGAACGTTGGGGGCAGCAGCCAGACCTGCCCAGCATGCAGGAGCTCAGAGGCTGGGTCCCTGCTGAGATGGGGAATCGCTGTGGGAAAGGTGGAGCTGTCAATGGGAAGAGGAGCCAGGGGGCTGCTCAGTGGTGCTGGAGGCGGGGGGGGCTGCAGAGGAGGACACCTCTCCCTCGGGCACAGAGGAGGGGGCAAATGAGGAACGGGGAGATGGTCCCAGCCAGCAGCGGCTGCACCAGCCCATCTCCCCAGCCCTGTGGTGGCGGGATGAAGGCAGTGGCCGTGGGGAGGGGGACTCCGCTCACCTCACCCTCCGTCCCCTGCCAGGTGTCACCTACTCGGACACGGTGAGCGCCACGGAGCCCTGCAAGCCCTGCACGCAGTGCGTGGGGCTGCAGAGCATGTCTGCCCCCTGCGTGGAGTCGGACGACGCCGTGTGCCGCTGCGCCTACGGCTACTACCAGGACGAGCCCAGCGGGACCTGCCGGGAGTGCCGGGTGTGCCAGGTGGGCTTCGGCCTCATGTTCCCCTGCCAGGACTCGCAGAACACGGTCTGTGAGGAATGCCCCGAGGGCACCTTCTCCAGCGAGGCCAACTTCGTGGACCCCTGCCTGCCCTGCACCACCTGCGAGGAGGACGAGGTGCTGGTGAAGGAGTGCACGGCCACCTCGGATGCTGAGTGCAGAGGTAACGCCTCCTCTGGGCAGAGCCACTGCAGAGGGGAGAGATGGGTTTGGCGGGTCTCCTGTAGCACTCCCTGCCTCAGTTTCCCTTTGTAATACAGCAATGGGGAGGCGGGGACATGTTGCTGGGCTTGGAGGAGAGGAACAGACCCCAGGTTCCAGCTGAGACACACCACCCTCACCTCAGCATTTGGGCTCTGGCCCCGGGGTGTGCCGAGCCCTCACATGGTATGAGCCTTGTCCGAGCTCCTGGCAGGACACTGCCAGAGGTGCAGGCACTGACAGGTGGCTTTTGGTGACCAGGAACATTGAGCAATGCCAAGAGATTCACCAGTCTCTGATGCCATGCTCACCAGCGCCCGAGCCTTCATCAGGAGGGAGCTTGGCAGCCGGTGGAATTCTGATGGGAATTAACTGCCCTGAAGAGCCAGGGAACGGCCGGCCCCACACCCAGGAGGGTTCAGTGCCCTGGGGAGGAGCATCATTCCCCAGCAGCAGCCCCCCACCATGCCAGCCTGCACCTCGTTGCCGTGTGGAGCCCCTCAAGGAGCACAAGGGCTGTTTTGGCTGGGCGCATCCTGGTTGCTCCTTGGCAGCAGCAGCACAGTTCCCTGCCCCGAGCCTGGATGGGGAGAAAAGAGCTTTGTCCAGGCCACTGGCTGATTCACAGCGCGGGGGCAGCCAGCGCAGCTCCCTTGAAAGGGTTGAGTAAATGGAGCCATAAGTCAAGGAGCACAGGGCCAGCTTTGTTAGCTGGCTGCGGGGCCCCGCCGGCAACGGGCCACTGAAGCATCGCTCCGAAAGGGCAGCGGGGCTTGGGGGGGGTGTAGGGGGAGGCTGTGGCCAAAAGGGCCAGTGGGGAAGGATGCCAGGTCCCCACCGTGGCACCCGCTCCATCCTCAGTGCCAGCTGGCATGGCACAGCCCTGTGGGACTGCTGCCAGTGGGCACCAGTCAACCCCTGGAAAGGAGTCGGGGGTGTTTGAGAGGGAGCTGGTACCCAGGGAGGGGATGGGGCAGCTGCAGGTGAGGGTGTTTTCCTGGGGCATGACAAGACACATCCACTCGCTCCGCGGGACACACCTGGGTGCGGCGGGAAGGGGGGGGTCACTCCCAAACGGGGCTGGGCTGGTTGGCTGCACACTGGGGCCAAATCCAGGCTCTGGTGCTGGTGGCAGCAGATGAGCCCAGCTCTGTGCGAGCTGTGGGGTGGCTGGGTTGCCTCAGGCGGGTCCTGGTGCAGATGTGTGGGGTGCTGATCCCCATCCCTGGGCTTTGGCACAGCTTGTGTGTGGGAAGAGCTGCAGGCATCAAGCAAGCACAGCTGACTGAGCCATGTCCATGTCCATATCCATGCCCATGTCCATGTCCAGCCATGACCAGGCACTATCAGCCATCTGGGGCAGGGGATGGCTTCAGCTTGTCCTGGGGACCAGGGAGGCAGAGGCTGTTGGTGACCAGGAGGTTTGCAAGGACAAGCCTGGGGACAAGGGGATGGGGCAGAACTGGCACCTCCACAACCCCCCCCCAACCCCAGCCTTTGGAAGAAAATCCTGGGGAGATCGTTGTCTTCACCACCTGACCAGCTCATTACGAGGCATTGCTAATTATTCTCATTTCTTTTCCCCTGGCAGACCTCCACCCTCGCTGGACAACACACACACCATCTCTGGTGGGCTCTGACAGCCCTGAACCCATCACCAGGGACCCCTTCAACACCGAGGTGATGCCCAGCACGCTGGCTGACACTGTCACCACTGTCATGGGCAGCTCACAGCCCGTCGTGAGCCGCGGCACCGCCGACAACCTCATCCCTGTCTACTGCTCCATCCTGGCAGCTGTGGTGGTGGGGCTGGTGGCCTACATCGCTTTCAAAAGGTGGGGGACCAAGGCAGCATCGCAGCAGAGGATTTGGGTGGTGGGAAACAAGCTGTCCACCTCCCTTGGGGGAGCCAGAGCTGTTACCAAGCAGGGAGGGATTGAGCCAGGCTGGGTTGGTAGGAGCCAGCTTTCCAAAAATGCAAGAGAAATGAGGTTGAGGAGTGAAAGAGGGAGATGGCAGCAGGGTGGGTGTGGATGCCACACCCCCCCCCCATCCCCAGCTTGTTGTGGCACGCTGGGGGCGGCCGTCGGGGCCGATCACCCTCAGCAGCTCATCCCCAGCGTGCTGGGTTTGCACCTGGCCCCACGCAGGCCAGGGCTGGCTCAGCATCAAACCAGGCACCCCCAGGGTGAGCAGGGACCCAGAGGCAGCCCCCAGGACCCATCCAAGCTCCAGCATTTGTGTAGATCCCCACAGAAGGGAGCCCTGCCCCGGCCCCTCGCAGGGCTCACAGCTCAGCACCCGCTTGGCAGCTGGAAAGGCTGATTTTAACCCATCCAGCCACCGGGTCTGCAGAGGCTGAGCCAGAGGCTGAGCCAGAGGCTGAGCCAGAGGCTGCAGGAAAAATGCTTCTCCCTGGGAAAAGCAGCCCCAAGAAAGGAGGGCAAAGCAGGGAACTCGGCCCCAAGCCAGGGGATGTCACCGCCGGGCTGTCACCTCCCCGCAGGTGGAACAGCTGCAAACAGAACAAGCAAGGGGCCAACAACCGCCCCGTGAACCAGACCCCTTCGCCCGAGGGCGAGAAGCTGCACAGCGACAGCGGCATCTCGGTGGACAGCCAGAGCCTGCACGACCAGCAGCCAGCCAGCCAGAGCACCCAGGGGCCAGGTAGGGGGAGATGGGTGCTGTGGGATGGGGATGGGCACCCTGGGGATGGGTATGGGCTCCCTGGGGGTGGGTATGGGCTCCCTGGGGATGGGCACCCTGGGGGTGGGGATGGACAGCCTGGGGATGGGTATGGGCACCCCGGGGATGGGGATGGGCACCCCGGGGATGGGGATGGGCTCCCTGGGGATGGGGATGGGCACCCTGGGGGTGGGGATGGGCACCGCAGGGATGGGGATGGGCACCGCAGGGATGGGGATGGGCTCCCTGGGGATGGGGATGGGCACCCTGGGGTTGGGTACAGGCTCCCTGGGGATCGGGGTGGGCACCCCAGGGATGGGCACCCTGGGGGTGGGTACAGGCACCCTTGGGGTGGGCTTAACACCACCTCATCCCTCCCAGTGCCCAAGGGAGATGGGAACCTCTACGCCAACCTGCCACCCAGCAAGCAGGAGGAGGTGGAGAAGCTGCTGGGCAGCTCCACGGAGGAAACGTGGAGGAAGCTGGCTGGGGAGCTGGGCTACAAAGAGGACCTCATAGACTCCTTCACCCGGGAGGAATCGCCCGCCCGGGCTCTCCTGGCCAACTGGTCCTCCAAGGAGACGGCCACCCTGGACGCCCTGCTCGCTGCCCTGCGCAAGATCCAGCGCGGGGACATCGCTGAGAGCTTGTACAGCGAGTCCACCGCCACCTCTCCCGTCTGAAGGGTGGCCCGGGGTGGCCCTGTGGGGTCCCCTTCCCCCTTTGCCCCCTCACCTCTTCCCTCCCTGGCACCCAGAGCCCTAGAGGGGAGGGTGGGAAGGATGCAGGGGCTCCCCGGGCCCCCCGATTTACAGTCCTGTATGCACTGAGCTCCTGTTTCCGGTATCGCCCCCTCCCAGCGTCACCTCCCCCCAGCAGCCCATAACCAGGTTGGGTGAGGGGCTCAGGCCCGCTCAATGCCCAAGGCCTGCCTGCTGCTGGAGCATCCCCTGCAGCCCAGGAGGCTGGACAGACAGACGCATGCAGGAATGAACCCTGCACCCTCAGCCTTCTCCTCTCTCCCCCCGCTCCAGCTTCTTCTCCTTCCTCCTTGGGGCTCCAGTTCTCCTCTTCCTCCCACCCTTCCTCCTTGGCCTACCCTGCCACTATCTCCTGCCCCCTTTCCTACGCCCCAAAATCCAGCTGCTTTCCCCAAACTGCAGGCAAAGGGCAGGGCTGGCCCAGAATGGAGAGAACTGGAGCTGCTCTACCAGGATTTGGGGAGGGGACAGGTCCTATGGCTGGATTGCACCACGGGGCTGGGGGGGTAGGCTGGGGAAAAGGACTTGGCTCCCAGCAGCCCAACCTACACTGTGAAATTTGGGGGGTGGGGGTGCAGCCCCACACACGCTCCCCAGGGCTGCCAGTGTTTGGAGTTGGTGAGGAGTGGCTAGAACCACCCAAACCTTGAGGACCAGGCATCTGGGTGCTGTTGCATCCCTGGTGCTGGAGCTCCATGGGAGGTGTTTGGGGGGGGGGGGCACACAAGGTCTAAAGGGCTGACAAAGTGCCTGCCCGCAGCGGGGACACCACAAAAGGGCTCTGTTCATCCTTCCCCTGGCACCATCCCCAGGGACCCCACGCTGCGCCCATCCAGGAGCAAAGCCACCCTGCCGAGATTGCACTGCCCCTCCTCGGCCGGAGACCCAGCCCTGGGGGCTGGCAGTCCCAAACCCCTGCTTGTAAGGGCTCCTTCTCCTCCAGCACTGTGAAGGGTGGCTCAGAAACGCCCCTGCCTGCTCCCCTGTGGGCCCTTCACCTCCGTCCACCCACCCCGGGTGCACCCACTCGCCTCCCCAGGACACCCTTGGGTGATGCCCCAGCGTTGCGTTCCGCCGGGATCTCCCAGGACATCGCTCACCTCCTCCACATCTCCAGAGCTAGAAGTGCTTTTCCTTGCCATATCAGCCCCTGGCCCAGCACCCAGCTCACTGGAGAGGAGCCCTTTGGGTGGGCCAGCACCCCAACCCTCCCCATGAGCTGCCACCAAGCAGCCAGCACGCTCCTGGGGGATGTCCCCAAGACACCTACAGCTTTGATGCCTCACTTTTGCCTGAAGCATCACGAGCCTTTGGCAGAGGAAGAACTGCCTGGTGAGCTGGTGTGTAGCTGGGGGTCCATCCATGCCACAGACACCCCTCCTGCGCCCCTCCACCTCTGGATTCAGCCAGAAACTCTTCTTCCTGAGGGCAGAAGGTGATTTGCTTCCCCTTCTTAAGGAGATGAGCGAGACTTGTAAATAATTCCACGGTGTTTTACCAACTGCTTGATGTTTCTACGTGTTGACACAGGGTGGTGGCACCCAGCCCTGGCCCCTCTGCTCTTCCTCACAGCCTTTCCACCTGCAGGCATTCATTTTGAAGCCTTCGGTCCCACCTTGTTTGTGGCCTTAAAGACTCAATGGGGAGGCAGGGAACTGCGTGTGTGGTGTGTGTCCCCCCTCCCAAAAATCACTGCAGCAGGTCCAGGAGAAGCTTGGGAACGTGGAGGGATTTGGCTGTTCCCAGACATCAGGATGGATGAGCCTGGTGCTTCCCAAGGGATCGCAGCCTGTGCCGACAGGATTCAAGCATCCAGGTCCTTCCAAACCCTTGGGGATTTTTTTCTTCCCCCCAACCCCCTGTGCTTTGGATGATAAAGCAGCAGAGGCTGAACTGGGATCTCCAAGGATGGGATATTCCATGCCTCCTGCCTTTGTGCAATGAAAGAGCAAAGGTCCCTTTGGAGGAAGGACTCTGGCCCACGCCAAGCCCCGCGGTTAGAAACATCTTTGCATCAACAGGACTGCGAGCCCCACGTCCAAGTGCTGACCCTCTCCCACCACCCAAATCCAAGGAAACCACCCCAGCTTTGCTAACCCTACTTGCTGGGTCACCAGCTCCTTGCAGCCCGAAGTCACCCTCAGGGATGCTCCTGGCTGAGGTGAAAGGCTGGTTATCATCAGGTCACCTCCATCCCAACCCCCCCAATTTTCTTCTTGTGGTGGAACAACTTAGACACAAACTAAGGGTGACTTGGAACACAGCACCCCAGGCAAAAGCAAAACAAGCTGCCCAGTTCAGTCTGCTAAAAGCCACCTCCACCAGTACCGTGCTGGCTGGAAACTGCTTTTTCTTCAGGACAACATTGCCACTGGTCTCAGGTTTCAATCGCCATAGTGAAGGGATTTCCTCAGGGCTGAGGAAAGGGAGCCAGACAGCATCCAAAGAGAAGCCAGGGGATGCCTCAAACCCCTGGGTGCAGGAAATAAACAGAATAATACTACTACTAATAATAAAAAGCAAGTTAAGGAGGGAAAACCCAAGCCAAAGCTCGTGCTCCTCGGTACGTTCTGTGTCCTTTTCTAACGTTTCTGTCCCACAGAGAACGTGTGTTTCTCCATCCCCCCTGTGGTACCAGTGCTGGTGTGTTAGGAAGTTGTATGGTGCAGAAATAGCCCTCATAGGAGGAGTCTGGGGAGGGGGGTGGGTGGGGGTGTGAGCAGCATGAGGTAGGGGAGGGAATTTGGGGGTGTGTGATGATGCAAGGGGGGGGTGGTTGGAGGGCTGGGTGGGGAACTGTCCTTGTGTATCTGTCAGATGCCAATAAAGAGCATCACTATGTCAGTGTGCTGCTTGGTTTGTCCCTCCCCACCCCTGAGGAGCAAGGCTTGTGAATCCACGGGAGGAAAGATGGCCTCAAAGCCCTCAAGGGGCTTTCCCCCCCTTTCTTTCTTCCCCCCACCCTCTTATTTTATCCTTATAAATAACAGGGATGTAAAGTCTGATCTTATCTGGTGGAGCAGGATTTCTTGGGAGCTCATGGAGGACACTCCAGCCCCAGCCAGGAGTCTCTGCATGGCTTATCCAGCTGTGGGTGAGGACTCACTGAGGGGCCAGGCAGCATCCCAACCATCCCACACTGCCCACCATGCCCCCAGGAGGGTACAGGCAGCACGCTCCAGGAGAGATGTTGGGAAAAACCCAGACAGGGAGGATACCTTCCCCCTCCTCCTGCCCCTCTGAGCTGCTTGCACTGCTGTAAAAGAGAATTAAAAGGCTTGAGTCCACTTCTGAAGTGCTTCTGCTTTGGGCACAAGGTGCTGTATTTCTGCACCCTGGTGCTGTTAGTGATGCTGCACCCCAAAGTGCAGGGTCAGCCTCCCCAGATCCTACACAAAACCCCCCAGGGAGATTTATTCAGGTGGGGGGGCAAGCCTTTGCAAAGGCTCCAGGGAGGCAAAGGGATACAGGCTGCATTGCTGATGCTAAAGACCCACACAGCCCTTTGGGCAGCCAAAGTAAGGATGAGGGAGGGGGGGAAACCCCCAGGAAAACCCCTCCTAAACAAGAGGTTGGCTCTTGCCCCAAAGAGTTTCTGATGGCTCCTAGGAGGGTGCACATCCCCAGGGAACGTGGGACACGTGAGGGGGAAGAGGAGCTGGGACCTCTCAGGGTGGGAGCTGCTGCACAGAGGCTGGCGTGTGGGTTCGCACGCAGAGGGCTTCCCAAGAGCCTGAAATAGGATGCTCAGATGTAGCTGGTTTTATTTTGGGCTGGCCTGGGTCGCTCTCTAGCAGGAAATGTAATGAGGACCAGGACTGCACATGCATGAGGAGCATTCCCTTGCCCCTTTTTCAGGCTCCCATACGGCACTGCAAATAAACAAGGGGAAATAATTGCAATCAACCCATTAGGTTTAATCTGCTTCCTCTTAATCCCCAGCCTCCCTTGGGAAAGGGGTTGGGATGGAGAAAAGGAGCAGAGTTGAGCTGTGAGCGTGAGCTGAAGGGTTTCTGCCCAGGAAGGGAACCTGGAGCTCACAGGCAGGACATGGCTGGGGGGGACATGAGCATCCTCTGCCCCTCTCCCTGCATCCCAGGTTGAAGCCACGCTGGAGGGGAGCAGGAAGAAGCTTTGTGAGGTGGTCTTCATATGTGGGATCAGCTGCCTTAGATGGTCCCTGGGGAGAGCAACCTGATTTATGGTTGGGGTGGGGTGGGGGGAGAGCAATAAGACCTGGAAAGGAGCCTGATGTCTGCATCAGGCTGGTGAGCTAGGGCCCTGGAAAACTTCCTTCCCCTTCTTTATGGGTGCCTGGGGAGGGAGAGAGCAGCCCCCTGCTTAATCTTGCATCTGCTGTGAGGAGCTCTGGAGGGGCTCCCCCAGGCTGGAGGCTGGTTTGGGGGGTGTGGGAAACAGAGAGGAGACCCACCAGTGTGGGGACACAGGGGCAGACCCACTGTCACCCCCAGCAAAGAACCACTGCTTCCCAAAACCTCTCTCCATCCCAGCGTGGGGCCACTGATAGCCTCACCAGCCCCAGAGAAAAAGGGGAAAGGAAGACAAAACCCCCCAGATTAACCCCCCAGGATGCAGGGAGATGCTTTTAACTCTCTTCCTTGTTCCTACAGGGAGCTGGGACTTTCCCTTCATGGAGTGGACAAAGCTGGGAAAGGAAAGCTGAGCTTCCAGGATAGCAGCAGGGCTTTGCAAGTGAAACAACACCTCTTGGCACCCAGCTGCAGCTGACAGGCACTAAGCTCACCTATATTTCTTTCCCATCCATCTGTCTGCCCCCAGGAGCAAGTGTTCTTGCAGGTTCCCCCAGCAATTCAGCCTGGCTTTAGAGGTGCAGCCAGGCTCAGGGAAGCAGGGTGGATTTGGAGAGGCTTCGTTTCCAGACCCCAGAGACAGCACACACACCCCCCAGCCTGCAAACAGCCCCCTGGTACCTGCCCCAAGCACAGCACAGGGGGGTGGGTCAGAGCCAGCATCAGCAGCCCCATCTCCCCCTTTGCACCCCTGGGCAAAATCTGCCTCCCATCTGCTGGTGAGAGCCACATTCCCAAATAATGGGAAGCAGGTTGGCAGCAAAGGCAAGGAGTGCTGGGGTGATGGCAGCCTGCCAGCACCAGGCAGGGCACAGCCCCAGGGCCACATGGCAGCTTCTCCCCTTTTAACCTGTTCTTACCTCCTGGTCTGAGGCTTTCCCAGCTCCTCTCCTCCTCCCAAGGATGGATGGAGCTGAGCCAGCATCCCCAGGGACAGGCTTGACCCATCCCACCTCCAGCCATCAGGCTCAGGGAGGCACGAGCAGGGGCCAGACCTCCAGTAGCTGTGGGTGCTGTCACAGCAGCCAGAAGATCCAGCAGAAACCAGGGCTGCACCTGGAGCAGGATGAACCTGGCCCAGGATAAACCCAGCCCCAAAGGCAAAGGACAAGCTGGGGGGTCAGGAAGGTGCCAGACCAACAGACACGGGTGCCTGGCAAGGCAGGGAAGAGGTGGGGAAGCATCCCTGCAGCTCAGGGGGTCCCCACAACCTCATACAGGGTAGGGGACACAGAAGAGGGGACCCAGGTGTCCTGGCATGGGGTAAGAATGTCTGCACAGTGACAGAGCCAAGACTGGTCCCCACAGCCACCTCCATCAAAACCATCCCCAATCCAATGGATCTAAGAGATCCTGCATCTCACTCACCAAGAAAGGAGGGACAGAGCTGCTGCTGCTGCCACCACCAGCTGAGATGGGCTGGGCTGGGCTGGGACAGCCCTTCCTCTTCCTCTTCCTCTTCTACCCCATGTTTCCCCCAGGTGATTCTGTTTTGGTGCAAACCAAGAGAGGTGGGGATGGGCCTTTACCTTCATGGACATGGCCTTCCTGGAGGGAGCAGGAGGGCTTCATCAGCCCCAGATGGATGCGATTTGGGAGGAGTTAGCAAGGGAGACAATGCCAGAGGGGACGTGCTGGCCAGAGCAAGGCAGTGGTTCCCCCCAGGTGTGTGCAGTTCCTGTTGCTGCTGGTGAGTCACCCCAGCAAGACCCAGCACCAAGAGCCTGGCAAAGGGGGTGCAAGATGTTGCTCAAAAGATGCTGAGAAAGCCCATCCCTAGCCCAGCAACACAAGAGTGAGGGTACAATGGAGCTGCCCAGGGAACCCCTGAGTAACCCCCCACCAAGAGAACTGGGGGTGAAGGGGAGAAACACCCTGGTTTCCCTCAAAGCACCGCTCTGAGATGCCAGTTGCTGCTGGCTGGTGGAGGCTCCCGTGCAAAGGCTGGCTTCATCTGAAGCTGGAAACAGGGAAGGGAGCAGAGACCTCCAGAAGGGGCCAGGTCCTTCTGATGGAGGCATCACAGCAGCTCCCTGAAAGCCCACCCTGCTCCCACCAAGGGCTCTGAGCTCTGCACAGCAGCGTAGAGCTGAGGAGACCTTGCAGGAGCCTTGCCAGCAGCTCCTGTTCCTGCTCTTTTAATGATTTCCTTGACTGGAGGATGAAAGGGGAAGGGATGGGGGAACGATTTTCAGAGGCTGGGAGAAGGTGGTGGGGTTGGGTTGGTTTCCTTCCAAACGTGGCTGAAGACAAAATGATGGAGAGCAGGATGAAAACAGCCTCCAAGGGGGCTGGAAGGATTTCCTTTCTCCTGTTTCCAAGGGAGGATGGATGGGGCAGGTGAAGGAGGTTTTCCTTCCCAGGCAAACAGCAGATGAGCTTCAGCCAGGACATTGAGGGGGCTTGTGGGGGGTCCTTTGCTCCTGGGGTGAGGAGGCAAGTCCTGCTCTGGGGAAATGGGGCATCACTTGGGTGCAAAACCCACCTGAGACCCAGACTGGAAGGGTGGTTAAGGAAGAGGGCTTAATTCCCTCAAAAGGTGAATCCCCCCCATGCAATTCATCCCAGTTCATCAGCTCCCCTTGGCCATTAGTTGGTGACTCATTTTTCCCACCTCAAACCCAAGAATGAGCCTAACCCCCTCAGACACAGCTCCTGGGGGAGCTCATTCTTTACAAATAAATATTTCATTCACCTTGTTGTTGTTGTCTCTGGCTGCTGGGTGTTGGGAATGTCTCTTTGTTTCAGAAACAAAACCCAACCCCCCCCCCCAAAAAAAAAAAAAAATCAGAATAAAACTTTCATTAGATGTGGAATCACAGAAACACAGGGGTGGGAAGGGACCCCCAGAGCCCATGGGGTCCAACCCCCTGCCAAAGCAGGGTCCCAGGGACAGGGCACACAGGTGGGGCTGGAATCTCTCCAGAGAAGGAGACTCCACACCCCCTGGGCAGCCTGTCCCAGGGCTCCCTCACCCTCACTGGGAAGAAGTTCTTCCCCAGGTTGGGGTGGAACTCCCTGTGCTCCAACTTGAGCCCATCACCCCTTGTCCTGTCCCCACAGACACTGAAAAGAGGCTGCCCATGTCCCCCTGTGTCCCCCCCTTCAGATATTGATCCCCAGTGATCAGATCCCCTCTCAGGCTGCTTTTCTCCAGGCTGAACAGCCCCAGCTCCCTCAGCCTTTCCTCCCAGGGGAGATGCTCCAGGCCCTTCAGCATCTCCCTGTCCCTCCTCTGGACTCTCTCCAGGAGATCCCTGTCCTTTCTATCCCAGGGAGCCCAGCACTGGACACAACACTCCAGTGGGGCCTGAGCAGGGCAGAGCAGAGGGGGAGGATCCCCTCCTGGGACCTGCTGCCCACACTCCTCCTGATGCCCCCCAGGATCCCCTTGTCTCTCTCAGCCCCCAGGACACACTGCTGGCTCATGGCCAACCTGTCATCTCCAATGAGACCCTTAAACCCAGAGGGAGCAGAGCAGAGCAGAGCCCAGCCCAGCCCAGCCCAGCCCAGCACAGCCCAGCACAGCCCAGCACAGCCCAGCACAGCCCAGCACAGCCCAGCACAGCCCAGCACAGCCCAGCACAGCCCAGCACAGCCCAGCACAGCCCAGCACAGCCTCCCACTCCTGGTGCAACGAGTTGTGACCATGGGCTGAGGGTCACCGGAGTTTCACAACTTGTTGCCCCAGCAGTGGGGGGCTGTGCTCTGCTCTGCTCTGTGGAACTGCCAGATGAAGCACTTAGAAATACAAATTTCTGGTTTTCCAACTAGGGAGGCCAGGCTGGGAGCCAGGGGAGCCGTGGGAAGGCAGCACACAGTGGCCAAGACCCCAGTGTACCAGCACTGCCCCTGGTGCACCCTGTCCCTTCCCATCCCGGGGCACGGCTGTGTCCTCCCCGTGCTGGGGGGATGCTGGGGAAGGACCTGTTCCTGCAGCCTGTCCTCCAAAACCAAAGGGAACCTAGGTGCAGCCACATCTGCCCAGCTCTGCCCATCACTCTGCATCCCTGGGGCTGCCAGGGATGGGTCCCCACCGTGGCAGCCCCAGGACAAAACCTGGTATCAATCAATCAATCAAGCCTGGAAAAGTGAAAGGGAGTAAGTGAGGTGAGGCCAGTGAGGATTTTGCTGGGCTCCTGGGTGGGGAGGAAGGCCTCCCTCTCTCCCTCCTTGCAGGTCCAGCCTGTCTTTAAGCTCAAATCCATCCCCACACAAACTCTCCCCGCTGTTCCCCTTGTGCAGCTCAGTAGCTGGAAGGGTTTTTGTTCCATCTCTAATTGCTTCAGACCTGCTTTTCAGCCTGGAAGAATCAGGGCTTTCTGGAGAGGTGCTTCAGCTCAGCCCTGGAAAATACCCAAGGCAACGTGCACACAACTGCAAGGTCAAGAAACCAGAGGCATAAACCAGTTGCAGATCTGTGGGTGGATAGCCACCACCAGCAGCCCCAGCCAAAGCCCCAGCCAGGACTTTCCAAAATAGCCCAGGGGAAGCAGCATCCCACCCAGGTGCCTGGACCCCAGGGAGCACGTGCACCCCCGCTGCCCCTCACCCGTTCCCACGTCCTGAGGCTGGGGGGACAGTATTCTGGGGCTAAAACCTGGGGCAGACCTAGGGTAGCCACGTGCTTGGGCCAGGTGCTGGATGCAGGGGGGTGTGGGGCCCTGGTGTGGTGGTGGTGGGGGGCAGCCTGGGCTGAGGTGGGCTAAGAATTCATTAGGAGAATTAGTGGAATGAGGTCATGGGGAGATCAGTGAGGAGGGGAGAGTGTCACTGGTGATGCTCATCTGAGCCGGACACGGGAGCTTGGCACCTGCAGCCACCTCCTGGAGAGGGGACACCCCCTTTCCTTGCCATCCCCACGCAGGCTCTGGGATGAGGGACCCTTCCAGACACTGTCTTCCCTCCCTCCCTGCTTTGCTGCTCCTGCAAGGTGCTGCCTGGCCCCCAGCACTGCTGGAAGGAGAATCCAACGCCAGGTGAGGTCGGTGGGTACCACAGTCCCATACCGTGGGATGGATGGATCCCATCCCATACCAGGGAGCGTGGCTGGGATGGGGTGGGTGGGGGGTGATGTGCTGCCCCCCTATCCCTGATTTCCTAAAGGAGCCCAGGTTAAGGGCACCCAGGGGGTGGGGGCTGGGCAAACAGCACAATGCTGCTCTCCAGGGCTGGGTGAGGAACGTGTTTGGCCCCTACAGACACTGTCCTGGGGTGTCAATCACAGCCACACGCCTCCAAACCACCCCCCACAGGCAGAGCTGCCTGCACAGCCCCAGGAAAGAACCACCAACCAGCCCATTTCCTTCCCAAGAGCCTCAATTTTACACTTGAAGTGAAAAGGATTGAAACGTTTATGATTGAGCCCAGGCTAAGAGTTCCTGGGAACTGCTTGTGCAACCATATGGATTTGTTCCCTGGCTTAAAAAACACAAACACAAAACCCCAAAGACACAGTCATCTCTCCCCCCAACCCCCCAACCTCAGCTTCCCACCCCCTTCCTTCCTCCCCTCAGCTCAGAGCAAGCCGCTGGCTCTCCAGCTATAGCTGCTGGTTCCAATTATCTCTCTGATTAACTTTCTTCGTTTTACAGGCTGTTCCTGCCAGGCACCCCATTTCCACCCTGCTGTGGTATGGAAAGAAGAGCTGTGGGGCACCCCAGAGTGCTGGTGTGGGGGGGACAGTGATGCCCCAGGGCTTCAGCCCCTGCTCTGGGATGGGGAGGACAAGCCTCTGGGCAGGCTGGCAGGGAGAATGAAAGGGAAGGGGAGAGGGAGGAGGAAGAGGATGAAGAGGAGTGATGAACGGGGTCAAGAAAGGTTTGGAAATGGGGGGGGATTCGGGAAGGGAGGGAGCAGGGAGCCTGGCACAGCACTGGCACAGCTGCCTGGGTGCTGAGAGGGAAGGGTGAGTGTTGGACCCCAGAAGGGAGCAGCAGGTGATGTGTTTCCTCTCCTTGCTCCTTCCATGCTCAGCCCCCAGGGTTCAGCTCTGAGCACCCAGCAGCTGCACCCCTGGGTGCTGCCCCAGGACATCCCCCATCAGCACCAGGGGAACACAGGGGGGGTGTGTGTCTGTGTGTCTGTGTGTCTGTGTGTCTGTGTGTAGGGGGGTCTGTGAATGGCTGATCCCAGCACAGCTCAGCACCCTTCATCCCTCCTGCCCCACCTCCTGCCCCTTCCACCAGCCCCAGGCACCACCCAGGACATTTTGGGCCAGACACAGTGTGTGGGCAGGGGGATCACCTCCAGCCCAACCCCTCCCCCTCTCCCCATCCCCTCAGCAGTGGGACAGGAGTGAAGGGGGACCACCACCCCCACCCCCCTTCATCGCCCTCCAGGACCCTCAGGGGAAGCTGTAGGATGCCCCAACCCACTTCACCCCCATCCATAACCCCTGCCCCGTTTCCAGCAGGCGCTGGAACCTGATTTGATTCTAATTTCCTCCTCTTGACTCGAGATTGAGCCTTTAATCCCCTCCAGCCCCCCACTGTACCACCTCCTCCCTCTCCCCTTTTCCTCCACATCCCCCCAGCAGCAAGCAGGGCCAGCTGGGCTCCATCGCCAGCCTGGGGGTCTCCCCCCAGCCCGGTGGTGATAAGCCCCTTCCCCTGCTGCCCCCACCAGAGGGGAGGTGATTCCAGCTCCAATCGCTGCAAAACCTGGGGTGGGGCCTGGCTCCCCCCTGTCCTGGAGAAGGGAGGGATGGAGACACCAAGGGGTGAAAAATCTCCACCTTGGAGGGGAGACAGAAGGTCTCAGGGCTGTTTATACGGGGAGAGAGTGGTATACAGAGCTGGGGGGGGCACCCTGAAGTCTGCTGCTGGGTCATCACCTCCATGGGCACAGAAAGCTGCAGAGCCAGTGCTAAAGCAGATGGGTGCTGGGGGAAGCGATGGGGCAGACGCCTGGGATGTCCCCACGCAGGGTTTGCTTTGCTTGGCAGCCCCCTCCTCCCCACACGAGGATGCTGTGGACCCCCTCCCCCTCACTATTCCCACACCCATCTGTTTGTCTGGGCTGGGTGAGGCACAGACTGGAGGCCAGCGCTCACTGGGGGAGACAATTAGCAGATTGGAGCATCCTTAAAGGTGCCAGAAACCCTTGGCAAGGGTTTGTGGGCTTCTGCCAAGGCTTCCTACCCCTCCCCACATCTCTCCCAAGCCCCCCAGCTCCCTGACAGCCCATCACCCCCAGGCTGCTGTGCTCAGCTCTGCAAAGCAAAGCCCTGGTGCCAGGTGGAGGGGGAAGATGCTGATGTGGGAGGAAGATGGATCTGAGGGAAATACAGGCTGTTTGGCTCCGAAATCTGGGGATTGAGACCCAATCCTGGAGGTGGGGGGTTGGGGTTGGAGGAACTGGCTGGTGGGAGCTGCAGAGCATCAGCACAAACCCAGGGGAGCCTGTGTCTCATTCACCCCCTCCACGGGCAGGGGGTACAGAGGATGCTGGGCTCTTGGGTGGGGGTGGGGGGGACGCAGTGGAGGCATTTTAGACCCGAGGGAGGGGAGTGATGGGAAGGGGAGCTGAAGGGAGGAGAGGGGTCACCGACCTTTCAGCACCTCCCTGCTGTAATCCCAGCCTGGGCTGCTGTAATCACCCCCTTTGTCCGGATGAAAAGCAGGGAGGTTGGGTTACTGAATCCCACCCATCTCCCCCTCTCCTTCCCCCTTCACCCCTCCCTGGATCCCCTGCCACCAGCTATGGTTAGCCTGCAGACAAAGGTCCTGGCAGCAGAGGGTCCCCAAACGGGGGCAGGGGGTCCCCAAAGCCTGGCCCAGGGTGCTTTCATCACCTCCTCAGCAGAGATAACCCCTGCCCCCAGCAGACTGCCTGGCCAGATAAGATCTGAGCCAGCCCTAGACCAGGCTCAGCCCTTCCCCAAACCAGAGGGTTGCTCCAGTGCCTTCTGCCTCTTTGCAACTCAACCCCCTCCCTCCTGCCCCAGGGGCTTCTGCTCCAGCAAAACCACTGCCAGTTCCCCTTCTCCTGGTCCTTGTGAAGCTTTTGCCCCCCTTCCCCAACCCTTGCTGCCCTGGGGATGCAGGGGGCTGGCAGGGAACCCCTCTGGCACCTCGCATCCCATTGATGGGCTCTGCCAAGTGGTCCAGACCCCCATCGGTCCTGGCAATGGGAGCGCCCTGGGAAACCAGCCTGCACCCTGCAGAGCCTGCTGCAGTGGTTAAACACAGGGCAATTCCTCTGGCACCCTCTCCCTGCCCCTCACAGTCCCCACAGTGCCAGGGAAACTCCTCCTGGATGCAAGGAAGGAGCCCGAAAGTGCCGCTCGGCCCTTGCACAAGCAGCCTGGGGTCAGAGCTCTGCCAGGGTGGGATGAAAAACATCTTCCAGCCACAAACAGTGTTTCTTGGCTCTCAGGAAAGGTTATTTCTTAACACAGTTGGAGGCTCAGAACAGGGGCTGTGGAGGGGAGGAATTAAAAAGAACCACCCCATCGATCCAACCAAGTGCTGCTCACTGACATCCCCAGCCCCAGCCAAGCTCAGCTCCAGTAACGCTGCCTTTTCCACAGGAGGAGAAGGAATATTTGCTTGGGATGAGGGAGCTGGAAAGCTGGGTGCTTCTGAGCATCCCTTTGATGGCAGAGGACTGGGAGACACGGCGGGTCCACGCGGGGATGCGTGGCTGTGGGCATCGCTCCATGCAAGGTGGGTTTCAGCTCTCCTGGTCTCAGCCTGGTTGGGGATGGGGTCCTGGAGCGTGGGATTAACGCCCAGACATGTGCTTGGATTGAAAGAGGGGGTGTTCAGGGACAGAGCAGAGGTCCAGCACCCAGCAGAGAGCGTCAGACAGCGCTTTTCATCAGGGATCTGCTAACCCACCGACACTCTTTGTTCCCCAGAGAAACCTGCCCCTCCTTTGAAGTTAGTGGAAGTCCCCTAAAATAAGGAGGCTTTCATGGAGAGGATAATTGCTCCTCGTGGCACGGAGAAGCAGCAGGGAGAAGGGAATCAAAGGCAAAACAGCCTCCAGAGCATCTCTCCTGCAGGTAGGAGAAATATTGAGCCTGGCTGCCCCCGCCGCCGGCTTGGGTCACATCTTGGGCTCCTGAAATCACTTTCCCTTTCTCAATCGGGACAGGAAGCCATGAGAAAGAAATCAAAGGCCAAGCCTGCTCCAAACATCCATCCCTCTGGTGCAGGAGGCCAGCTGAGGCTGCTAGCCTTTGGGTAAGGCAAGAACAGGGGGAAAAGGGCTGCTTTAATTTCCTCAAAGCGCAGGGAGCCACCCCAGCTTTGGCATCGGTGCCTGCTCTGCGCTGTGTTCACACGCTGCCTCCAGCCCCCCAGCAGTGAATTTGACCCTTTGTTTGAAGTTTTCCTTCAGCAGCCCCCACCCAAGGTGCTGCCGTGACCCCCAAACCCCCTCCCCCTCCACCTCCTACCCCCAGCTGTGTCCCCAAAACCTTTAACACCCATATTGGCACCACCTCAATATGTGGGACTGGCTCCTGCCATGGGGAGATGGGCATAAATCTGAGCAGAAAAACCTCTGGCAGAACAAAAAACCCAAGGTAGGGGTTCCAACCCCCTTTCCCAGCCCCTGGATTCTCCCTCCTGGCAAAGCTGCTGCTGTGGGAACTGCAGACAAACCATCAAGTTTTGGCTCTGAAGCGCTGGTCAGGAAGAGGATGCAGCCAAGGACCCAACATCCCCAAGGAACCCTGCCAACTGATCCCCAGGGCTCCGGTGTCCCCGCTCACATCCGTGATGGTGCCAGGGTTCTCCCTGTGTTGCAGCACTGTCCGGGGAGGAGCGAGGCTGGAGGCGCTGGCAGGGATGGCTATGGAGATGCTCAGCCTGCTGCTGCATGCACTGCATCCCTGCTGCCAAGGAGGATTTGGGCCAGGCTATAGCTATTGAGTCTGGGGGCTGGTGGCAGCTGTAGGTGCATCCTTACACCAAGGTGTAGGGCGAACCCTCCTCCTCAGCCCCCCCAGCCCCAGGGCTCTGCCAACTGTGGGAACAACAAAAAAAGGCCAAAAAGAACCCATTTCTGCTGCCAGGAGCTGGCACCCAGCTTGGAGTCCCCCAACCCGGGCAGAGCGGTCCCTTCTCATCAGACACCCAACACCCCACTGGAAGGATGACTTTGCTGCCCAGAGATGCTGGGGATGTTCCCAAGAGATGCTCCAGCAAAGCCCCGGAGCTGGGGAGGAAGGTGAGAGCTGCAGCTTCACACAGCACATCTGGATGAGGATGAGGATGAGGATGAGGATGAAGATGAGGATGAAGATGAGGATGAAGATGAGGATGAAGATGAGGATGAAGATGAGGATGAAGATGAGGATGAAGATGAAGATGAGGATGAGGATGAGGATGAGGATGAAGATGAGGATGAAGATGAGGATGAAGATGAGGATGAAGATGAGGATGAAGATGAGGATGAGGATGAAGATGAAGATGAGGATGAGGATGAGGATGAGGATGAAGATGAGGATGAGGATGAAGATGAGGATGAAGATGAGGATGAAGATGAGGATGAAGATGAGGATGAAGATGAGGATGAAGATGAAGATGAGGATGAAGATGAGGATGAAGATGAGGATGAAGATGAAGATGAGGATGAAGATGAGGATGAAGATGAGGATGAAGATGAGGATGAAGATGAAGATGAGGATGAGGATGAGGATGAAGATGAGGATGAAGATGAAGATGAGGATGAAGATGAGGATGAAGATGAGGATGAAGATGAGGATGAGGACACCTGCCCGCCGGCTGCGCAGCACCGAGCGTGCACCCAGGGAACCGCAGCCTCCCCTGGGTGTGGGACAGGCCCTGGGCCAGGGCACGAGTCAGGGAAGGGAGGGGGAAGGGAAAGGAAGGGGAGGAGGAGGAGGGGAGGGAAGGGGGAAGGGAAGGGGATCCCCACAGCCACAGACACGTCGGAAACATTCACTTCCCCTTTCCCATCTCTTTTACATGCTTGTTAGTCAGTGGTTTTAATACACTTCTGACCCACTCCATCATATTATAAGCCTTAATATGAGGCACTGTGGGAGTTATTTAGTGGAGGAGGGGGGCACGGGGAGATCCCAAACCCTGCCTGCATGTGTGAAAAAGCATCCTTGCCATAAAAACACATGGGAGCATTTTGTTCCTTCACTGGATGACAAAAAGGCATTAACGGATTATTATTATTATTAAGCTGAGGGAATGACAAATAATCCACCTCTGAAGAATGCCCTAGTGAGAAACAGCTGTGTAACATTGAGTTAGAGGAAATATTTCCGTGAGGACCAGCAGCTGGCTGGGATGGAGCCGTCCCAGGAGCCTCAGGAGCAAAACAAGGGGGAAAAAAGTGTCTTATCAAGAAAATATTTCATCCATCAGGTGACTCAGTTGGCTCTTTGGCTAAAAAGAAAGGCCCCCAAAATAGAAGGCATTCAGGGAGCTTGCAGGGAATAAATAGAAAAGGGAAGAAGGAAAAAAAAGGAATAAATGGGTCTAATTCTGGTTTGGAGGCTGCAGGGAGAGGGGTGAGCGTGGCCCTGCCCAAATCTGGTCTGAGTTTCGTGCTCCTAACAAAGCTGAAACCTCAACGAGTTTCACATGGGTTTTGTGTTTCTCCCGCAGCATTTTCCTCGGCCACCAAAGGGGGGAACTTGAAAAGCCACCTCAGCATTCCCAGCCCAGGCTCTGACTCATCCCTGCTGCGGATGGCTGGAGAATGAAGCTGGAGGGAGGTTACCGGGGTGTGCAGGCGCTCCACACGCATGGCACAGCCGGCTGCCCGAGGAGGGATCCTTTGGGGACGGGGACAGAGCTTTGCTCTGATGTCCCCACGCTGCTGCCACTCTTCCTCCTCCTTAAGAGCCAAGTGACACCATCATCCCCCCCACCTCCCATCCCCAGACCCTCTTTGACCATGGCAGTGTGATGCTGCTGGGAAGAGCCATGGGATCATAGGATCATAGGGGTTGGAAGGGACCTCGAGAGATCATGGGGTCCAACCCCCTGCCAAAGCAGCTCCCTAGGACATTTCACTCAGATAGGCGTCCAGATGGGTCTTGAGTCTCTCCAGAGAAGGAGACTCCAGCACCTCCCTGGGCAGCCTGTCCCAGGGCTCCCTCACCCTCACTGTGAAGAAGTTCTTCCCCATGTTGGTGCAGAACTTCCTCTGCTCCAACTTGCAGCCATTGCCCCTTGTCCTGTCCCCACAGACACTGAAAAGGGGCTGGCTGATTCCCCCTGCATCCCCTGCTTAAGATAATTATAAACATTAATTAGGTCCCCCTTAGTCTTCTCTTCTCAAGGCTGAACAGTCCCAATCTTCTCAGCCTTTCCTCACAAGGGAGATGCTCCAGGCCCTTCATCATCTTCACAGCCCTTCTTTGGACTCTCTCCAGGAGATCCCTGTCCCTTTGATCCCAGGGAGCCCAGAACTGGACACAATACTCCAGCTGGGGCCTGAGCAGGGCAGAGCAGAGGGGGAGGATCCCCTCCTGTGACCTGCTGGCCACACTCCTCCGGATGCCCCCCAGGATCCCATTGGCTCTCTTAGCCACCGAGGCACACTGCTGGTTCATGGCCAACCTGTCATCCACAATGCGATGGGGACCATGGGGACCAGCCCTGCTCATGTGTTTCCAGGGGCAGCGATGGCTCAGCCCGAGCGCTGCCTCTCCTCCCCAGCGCCGACAGGCAATCGTGTGACTTCTCTTGCCTGCTGGTTAATTAAAACATCTCCAGCTGCCTGGTGTACGTGGGGAGGTGATGACATCACGTCCCCGAGGGGGCTGCAGAGAAGGGGTGATGCTGGGGCTGGGGAAGCGTCGCTGCTGCCTGAGCTGAGAGATGAAGCAGCAGGGAAGAGCTTAACGCCGGCTGCAGGACCCGCTGGCTGGGGTAGGTCAGGCTGTCACTTCAGCTCTGAGTCCCCACATGGCTGGCACCTCAAAAAAGCTGTTGGGGCACTCGCTGCTGGCAGCATCCTCCTGTTTGCAGAAGGCTCAGCGCCTCCCTGTTTGTGAGGAGGGGAAGAGTTTAGCCCCAGACCTGGGGATGCAGCCAGGAAGCCACTCATGATGCTCTAGGGCTGTACCAAAGTGTTGGGTGGCAGTTTGTCTGTCCCCAAGAGGTTTTGGGTGCTGATCAAGCACACCCTGGCACCCCCCCAGGCTTTCCCTGCCAGGCTTTTGCAGCTGAGCCCTGCTTTTCCTCTGGAGCAGGGAAGGACCTGGGAACAGCACCCCGCCCGACACCCTCGCAGCACCCCCAAACCACACCGTTCTCCCCAGCTCCCTTCGCTTTCCAGGCAGAGCTGCTGCCTACAGACCCCAAGGGGAAAAGCCTCAGCACCCCCAACCTTCCCCAAAACAGCATCTCCAAGAGCCTCAGCAGGTTAAATGGAAAAATGCATCATCCCCATCCCCATCCCCAGCAGCCTGGGCTTATCCAAGGAAAATCCCATGGCAGGACCTCGTCCCAGCGACTTCGCTGCAGATGGGGAAGACTCTGCACAGGTCTTATTTGAGTTTCCTCCTCTCTTTGCTAGCAGAAGCCCCACAGGAGGTGAAAAACCAGCACCCTGTTGTCCTGCACTGTTCCCACCTGCATCTCCAGGAGCTTCCCCAGGTCCTGCTCTCCCTGCTCCTGCCGCACCGACTGTGAGGTCTCTCTGGGTACTTGGGGTGGGAGAAGCCTCACCTGAAGGAGCAGCAGATTAAACCCATTATGCTTCGTGAGGACCAAGAGGAAAGGAAAATATCTCTCTTACCCCTAATTGAAGTGAACTCACAGACCTCTCCCTCCCCCTCCGGATGCAGGGAGAGCTTCCCAAAGAAACCAGGAAAGTCTTTTTTTTTCCCCCCTGAAAACACAAATCCCTTCCCCTCCTAGCCTCCCTCCCCCCTCCCCCCATCCCCATCCCTCCCACGTTAATTTAAAACAAATTAAATTCTGGCTACACCTGCCTCCTTCCTGGTAGCCCCGGCAGGATGGAGGGATGCAGGGATTCCCCCAGGGGATGGGGGATGCAGGTGAGCCAGGGCAGGGGAAAGGATGTGGATCCATTAACCATCACCTGGCTGTTGTAAGGAAGGGTGCAAGACCACCCAACCCCCGGCACAGGATCCCTAGGGATCTGCAGACAAGCAGCAGGTTTTGGCAACACAATCCTTTCAGGGTCTCTGCTGGATGTTGGACCGTGGGAATGGGGGTTGGGGACGGTGTGTTGCAGGGAAGAAGAGGCTTTAAGTAGCTGGGAGGGATTTTCTGCTTGATGGGGATTTTTACCGGAAGGAAGACAACCTCTATGAGCTTTTCTGGGAGTGAAAAAACCCCACATCCAACCAGTGAGGAAGACAGGACTGTTCAGTTTTACTGCTCCATAAATCACCCCTCAGGCCCCCGGCCCAGGGATCACCCTGGGTAAATCATCACCTCCTCTCAAACAAAGTCCAGCACCAGCACAAGGGGGAAGCGTGGGGGTGGGGGGGACACACACATTATCCTGTTTTCCATCCCTGTGCTCCCTGCTTCCCCTGGGGAGGAGGTTTTAGGTTTTCAGTGAAAGTCGCTCCAGTTTTCAGCAGCTGATGCTGCCCCTGTTTTCCATCAGCTGCAAAAACTCTCTGGTTCCTTCCCTGCTCCCCCCTCCAAAAAAAAAAAAAGGAAGAAATAAATAAACAAAAAGCTGCTCCAAGAGCAGCCACGCTCTGCAAAGACTTGGGGTGAAATGGAAACACAGCTTCTTCTTCACCAGGGAATTAAATGGGGGGAGAGGGAGGGATGGTTTTTGATGACCTCAAAGCCAGCCCATCCTCCAGCCCTGCCCTCGCACTGAGGACCACGGGGTTTGGTTTTCTACCTCCTCTGCTCCCCCTAGAGAGAGAAAATGTGGGGAAAACAAGGTGGGGGAAAAGCTGAGCTGGGGACAGATGGTGTTGCCCCACGTAGGGCTCGGTGCGGGCAGCCCTGGGGGAGCTTTCGGGGTTGCTTCACGGATGCTTCCCTGCATGGATGCTATTTGGGGGAGGTCATAGTGTGTCCCCCCCGCCAGCTTCCTCCCTCTGGTCCCACAGAGACCCCCCCTGCCACAGGTTGAGGGTTGCTGCCGTGACCCCATCCCCACCTCAGCCCCCTTCCTGAGGAGCAGCCTCCTGGACACCCGCGGGGTCGGCTTCGTGTCCCGTCTCCGCCGGAGCATCACTTGGCTGCCCCCAGCGCTGCCGAGTGTCTGTCTCCTGTTTACTTTAGGGGGTTCTCATCGGGGTTTCGGATCCACAGCCTGCCTGCTGTCCACATTCCCCGCCAGCTCCCTGCAGCAAGGAGGCTCGAGCGGAGCCGAGGCCGTGGGAGCCTCTGAGGCAGCTCGGAAAAGGGGCCAGGATGTTTCCCCAGCCCCCAGGAGCTGTGGGAAGGGCTGCAGCCCAGCTGTACTCTCTGGGCAGGCACGGGGAGGGCTGGAGGCAAATATCTGTTGGAAAGAAGCCATCCCAGTCCCCCTTCACCTGCCCCACAGATAGCAAGGAGCCCAGACTCCCCCAGCCCTTCACAAATGCCTTTCCCCTGTGACATTAGCAAGGCACAGCCAGCAACAGCTGGGACATTTCAGCTTTTACCTCTTACCTTCCATTGCTCCCAAATTCAGCCCCAAGGTGGGACTGAAGAGGGGCTGTTTCCCCAGGCTGGGGTTTCTGGTTGCACGCTTCTTGCTCGGTACCTCACTGGATGTGCTGCATTCACTGTGCATCAGGAGTTCTGCCCCAAAAATCACCTATAGAATCTGCCAAAGGAATAAAGGAAGCTACTGCAGGAGCTTCTCAAGAACAGTGAGTGACATGATAGCCCTAGTCCCAGGAAAACCTTGGAGAAACCAGCTCTGTGGATGCATTGTCCCAAGTGTTTGTAGCTGGGGAGCACCAGGACAGTGCAGCATCCCATGGGCAAAGGGGTATGCATGATGCTGTGGGACTAATCCAGCATCCCAAAGGATGCGCTTGCACCAGCTCCGGTCTGCAGCAGGATCAGCAGTTATTCTGTGGATAAACACCCCTGCCATGCCCTGTGCAGAGCCATGGAGGGAGCCAAGCACCCAGCTCCCCTCCCAAATTTCCACCTCCAGTGGCAACGCTGCCACGGTCCATATTTTCAGGTCTGGGGACCCATTTCCCAGCATGGATGGGGTGTAGGAACCTGTTGTCTTCTCCACGTTGAGTCCTGCCACGGGCTCATCCCCAGCTGCCACCAGCTCCTTTCTCCAGCTCGGGGTGGCCGCAGCTCCCCATCCCCATTCCCAGGGATCTATATCGGATCAATACACATCTAGTCAAGAGGTGAGAGGTGAATACATTAAAATACACTTAGCAAACACCATCCACAGAGCTGGTGGAAAGGTGAAGGCAAGAAATCATCATAAAATAGCCCCTGGAAGACTCATAACAGGAGAGAGCCCTGTCCAAGAGCTGATAAATCTCCAGCCGTGGGTCTGAGCTCCAGAGGGAGCAGCTTGGGATTGCATGGGGCAAGGTCTGAAAGCAGCAAACATAAAGGGATTCATTCTCCTTCCAGCAGGGAATATTCCCCCAGCTCCCCTCCCTGACCCAGTTAATTTGGAAAAGGCTTGTGTTTCTCAGCAGTTGGGCACAGGAGCAGAGCAGAGAGGATGCTCTTGGAAGCCCCAGAAGGTGTTTTTGCACCCAAAAGCATCTCTGTTTTCTAAGTGATTTTAACCAGACCCTTGGAGGTGGTAGGAAATGTCCCTGGGAAACCTTGGTGGTGGTTTGTAGCCCTTCAGACCCTGGTACTGCAGTTGGCAGGAAAGGGGGGGGGGGGAGAGAAAATTCCCCAAACCCACCCAAGGGTCTGCAAAAAAAGCACCAAGCAAAGCCAGAGGGAGAGGGGGTCCTGGGGAGGGTGTTGAGGATGCAGCAAGACACGTGGAAATGCCTCAAAGGTCCAAAAAAGCCTTCTTTGCACTCAGAGCTGGATCTGAACTTAACAGATGCTTCATGTAAAGGGGATTTTCCTGGGTTTTACCTTCAGTTGGAGAAGCAGGAGGTGGGATGGACAAGTTCCTGCTGCCACTCCTGTCTGTCTGTCCAAAAACCAGCCACTTCTTGCCCCCAGCCACCGTGTGATGGGGACTGGGAGGCTGCAGCAGTGCCTGCACCCACAGGGTACCCAAATCTTCCTTTAGCCTTACTCATCAGATCACAGGGATCCGTGCCCAGAGCATCAGCACCCAGGAAAAGTGTGTGTCCTTGCTCAAGCCAGGATTAATTGGGACAAGCAGGAAGCATCACAGATTCAATAAAACTCTGCCTCAGAGCTCTGCTTAGGGCAGCAGGATTTCCAGCCACTGCTAGTGGCATCCATTGATTCGGGAAATTTATTCCCTAGAGACTTACAGGAAATGGTTTAAATCAATTTAGACCCAATTATCACACCAGTCACCTAAGAGCAGGGTAAAGAGAAAGCCACAGCAGGAGGAGGGACCCAGTAAAACCAGCGTAGTGTTGCAGGCAAGGCTTGGGGGGGGGGGGGCTTTAAAGATGCCCCCCTATTTCCAGCAAAGCTCTTAAGTCCTCAAAACCAACAAAACAATGTCAGCAGGGAGCAGCCCAGGGTTTCCTTTTGGAACTTTTGGCTCTGGTAGCTGGCAAACCAACTTCCCAACCCCCTGGAAACACCTTCGTGGCGGCGTTAAGAGGAGGCATCAAATGTAACCTGCTGAGCCAGGAGCTCCGGGAGGAGGAGATGCTGGCTCTGTGCTTGGTCCCAGCAGCTACATCAGCTTCTGGAGAGAACACTGGAGCTCATCTGCTTGATCCATCGAGGCAGCGACCACGTCTTCCTAACACGAGTATCACCTTTCTCCTTGGCAGATGCCCCAGGCTGGGGGAGGTGGCAGGTAGAGGGGGAAGCAGGACGGCTGGGGCGACAGCGTGGGAAAGGCTGATGTGCTGCACATCCTCGGAGGGGAAGAGAGCACCTCTCCTGCCCAACCACACGGCCATCCCACCCAGCGTGGCAGTATGGTGAAACACTCAGCACCACCACCCCCTCAACCTCGGAGCTCAGCCCAGCAGCGTTCCTGCAGCTCCAGGGCTGGAGCTCCGCCGACCCGGCTCGGGGCCAGCTGGGCTGTTCCTCATGGCCAAGGGAAGAGTTAAGGCAGATGTTTAGGAGGCAAAACCAGAAGATGGGGATCGCAGCAATAAATCTGCCCACCAACCCCACCAGGGAGCAGAGCAATAAGAGAGATTAAAGGAAGCGAGCCAGACCTCTCACTGCCATGGATAAACAGGAAAACAACAGCAAAACAGCTCTGGGATGAAGCTGGTGAAGGGACGCTGCCCGTGCGGCTGCTGGGGGTGTGAGCCTGCCCAAGCCACACTTCCACATGTGTGTGGGACGTGGCCTTTCACTTCAGCCTTCTGGAGCGATGCAACAACCAGAAGCAACTGTAGATCCCACGCAGTGATGGCAGCTGCCCCCTCCCTCCCCCCAGAAAAGTGAGAGTCCCTTTGGGATCCTTTGCTGCCGCCGACCCAGCGAAAGTCGCTAGATGATGTGAGAAATAAATCCATACCCTCCCAGCCCATCCTCCTCCCCATCCCTTCCCCCTTTTCCCTTGGGGCTTTGGTTTCCTCCATTATTTTGTTTGTTTGTTTTGCAGCATCCGATAAGGGTCCTGTGTCCCCCACCCCCCTGGACAGGGAAGGCAGCGGCTGGGCTTGTGGGAACCCAATTACACCACAGACCCAGCATCTGCTCCCAGCATCAGCACTGGGAGTGCACAAGGTTTCTTCAGGCAGGGGGTGAAAGAAGATTGAGAAGAGCTGAATGAGTGATAACAACAGCATCAAAAAAAAAAAAAATCAAACACCACCAGCAAAATAAATAAATAAATAAAATAATAATAAAGGGGCAGCCAGGACCTGTGTCAGGCTGAGAACTTCCACATCACTTCCAGGAATAATGTGAGGCTGTTAAAAGGTGTTTTGACACCCGGGTCCCAAAAGCTTGCACCCAGCAGAAGGGGCTTTCTTAAAGCACTTAAAGTGCTAAAGGAGCCAGGGATGGCACCCCAGTGTTTGTACTCTGCAACTTTACAAGCACTTAACACCTTTTGGCTGTGTTTGCAAAGCAAGCCAGGCACAACCCCTGCTCTGGACCCTTGGGAAGGAAGATGCTCCCAGGAAGGAGCTGTTTTTCCCTTGTTTCCACTCCCCAGGGGAAAGCAGCCCTGCGCCAGAGCTTGCCATGGAGGGCTGGAGGAGATGCTGCTCTCCCTGAGCCGCTGGCCTCGCAGGGAGAAGGCGCTGAGCCGAATCGATTCTGCCCCCGTATCACATTCGCAGCTCCCCACCATCGCCGGGACAGCTGGAGGGGCTCTGACACCGGCTGAGGGCTGGTGGGCTCCTCTGCCCGCGCTGCTCCCACCTCCCCGCCTGGCATCACAGTTAGCGGCGGCAGTAACGGCTCTGATGTCAGAGGGGGAGGATTATGACTTCAAAAGGAGGGGTAAGCTGGAGGAACAAATGACATCCTTTCCCCCCCTCACAAGTGATGACCAAATGTGTGGGTGATGCTGCTAATTAGGGATCAGAGGAGGCGCTGGCAGCGCTCCCGGCCACGGATGCTGCAGCTTGCTGGGGGCTGAGGTCACCCCCCTGCTCCCTCCAGCCCCAGCTTTGGGCAGGGACCACCCTCGGGATGTTTGGGCAGTCTCTGGGCACGGCTCCGTGCTGGATCCGAGCACCAGCATCTCTCACAGGGTGTCCAGGAGCCGAGAGCACCCAGAGACACCCAATTAACAGGGCAAAGTCGTCAGCCCAGCAGCCTGCCTTGTCCCCTGTGTGCTCCCTGACAGCAGCCAGCCCCGTGTGTGTCAGAGGGAAACATCACAGCTGAGGGCAGAGCCAGCCCTCCCGAACCACAGCCTACTCTTAATGAACTCAAGTTCAGCCTCAGCCTCTCCTCCAGGACCTTCCTGCGAGGGAGAAGCCCAGCCAAGCTTTCAAGCACTCATGTAAACACCCAGTTCCTCCAGAAGAAGCCAGTAACCCATGTGACCCACGCTATTTATTTTTGTAAGGCCATTTCTCCTACCCTGGCACCGCAGATTCTGCTTTCAACACTGGCTTTCACTTGGGCCCTGAAAGGCACAGACCCATGGTGTTTAACCTCACTGTGCCCTGGGTCCCTGGCCAGGGACAGCCTGCCTGTGTGGGCAAGATGCTTGATGTGGAGGGATGGGGATCCTGTAAATCCCCTTGGCCGTTTCCCTATGCCCTTGCTGCACCTTCCCAGCAGCCCTGCCTCCTGCGTGCCTTCCCCAGCCCTGTTACTCTCTTCTCCCTCCTGGTCCTGACCTCCTGAAGGCGCTGGGGCTCCC
Source organism: Hypotaenidia okinawae (assembly GCA_027925045.1). Lineage (NCBI taxonomy): Eukaryota > Metazoa > Chordata > Aves > Gruiformes > Rallidae > Hypotaenidia > Hypotaenidia okinawae. The sequence goes on from BSDF01000024.1 coordinate 4,262,074, forward strand.
ATCCTCCCATCATGAGTCAGGAGACTCGGGGGCTTCAGAGGAGACCCGGGCGTTTGGCCACTGGTGTGTATTATTCTTGGCCCCCTCGGCGGAGGCGGGAGGGGAATCTGCCGCCCGCGGAGAGGGAGGTTCGGGGCCCAGGCTGATGGCAGGAGCAGATGCTGGGAATTGAATGTGGCCTGAAATTACAGAACATCTGGCCAGGAGCAGCCGCAGCCACCCGGGCACAGCAGCCCCAAGGCCAGCCAGGCTCACCAGAGAGCTCCTGCAACACGTGCCACTCCAACGGGGCCAGAGCAAGACCCCAAACCCAAATCTAGCAGCCCTTCCTCCACTCCCAAAACCTAAATCCCTCCTCCCTCTGCCCACCGTGCTGGGTTTTATCCCCACCACCCCACGGAGCGGCTCGGCAGCGGGGTGCAGGCACCATGCTCACCTTGCATCACTCTCCCACGGGCCAGAAGAGCGCAGCGGTCGCTGCTGGGAACAAGCTGGGCTCTGATAGTGGATCCCAGGGACGAGCACGCTCCCATCCACCCTTTTCCTGGCAAACACTCGGCTCCCATCAGGAATCATTCAGCAAAGAGGCAGGGCTCTCCCTGGCCACCTTCCTTGTAAAATCCTGTTGAGAGGAACAGAACAAACATCACGCCCGTTATCCCAGGGTGGCATCATGTTTGACCCCATGAATTAAGTGATCCCACCCTGAAAAGCCTCCTTCTCCTAAATCCCCCATCCCCTTTGGGGGAGGGGGTGGTCCATGAAGCTGGGGGATGTCTCCATCTTCTCCACCCCCCCATGGGTGGCATCACCTGGCTGCACCCACACAGGCAACACAGGGGTGCTTGCATTGGGGTGGGGGGGATGTTTCCAGATGCTCCTATTCCCAGCTGCTCTGGGGAAGGGATGAGAGGAAAGCAGCTCTCTCCCCCTCATTCCCAGAAAGGCTTTTTCGTCTGGAAGGAAATGCATGTGCTCAGCCAGGGCAGGAGCCAAGCCCTGATACTTGGCTCAGTGAGAGGGTCACAAGAGGCGACCCGCTGCCTTCCTCCAGCCAAGGGGGGCTGAAAACCCCGGCTCCAGCCAGGCACAGGCAGGGGGCTGAGCCAAGATGCCCACTGAGCCCCACACCGGGGCACAGGAGGTGGCGGGGGGGTTCCCGGGGAGCTGCCAGCAGCAGGCACGATCCTGAGCGACGAGGGGTGACAGCCCTTGGCCGGGCGAGATGTCAGGCACGCGGCTTCGCTTCCCGCTGAGGGGCTCCAGACTGGGCAGAGACAGAGAAGAAAGGATAAAGCCATCAATTGAGAGGGGCAGCTCGCCCTGGCCCTCGCCCCTCGGTGCAGGGGCACAGCCAGCCCTTGACTCACATCTCCAAGCACTTCAAAAGGCTCTTTGTCCCCACCAGCCCGTTTGCCCGAGAGGGATGCTGCAAGCCTGGGGGCGGGGGGGGGGACACACGTCGGGGATGGAGCCATGTGCGCACAGGGATGCTCCACTGTTCCCCCTCAGCGTGTCTCCAGGGGGTGATGATAATGAGGATGAAGGCCCCAAGCAGCTCTGCTCGCCCCCACCAGACTTAAACCCCTTTGAAGCGGGTTTGATCTTGGGGCCTGTTGCCCTTGTGTGGCAAACATGAAGGCTCCCTGGCTTTCAGGGAATGTGGAAGCCTTTTCACCCCCTCCCCACATTTGGGGCACCGGCTGTGCAGCCCAAACACCCCCCACCCCTCCCACACCCCCCTTCCTCCTTGAGCCATCTCACTCCAGCCACAAAACTTGGGAGCTGATTCCTCCAAGAGGAACCTGCTGCTCTCACAGTCCCAGCTTGTGATTTATTTAATTGATCCTTGGATAAAGTCCTACATATATTTCCAGTTTCCCTGGGAGGTTTGGATTTCCCCCCTCCCTCCCTCCCCAACCTCCTCCTCCTCCTCCTTTTGGCATCAGCTGTGCTCTCCCTGCAGGGACAGAGAGGAGGGGGAGCAGCAGGAATCAGATTGCAACCTTCACACGTTTTCCAGGCTTGGGGAGCCGTGTTTCCCACCAAGAGAGCTGGAAACCTCAATCTGTCAGGCCACCTAAACAGAAACACATGGGTTGTGTCTCCCCTCACCAGCCAGCGACGTGAAGAGAGGAATCAAAGACAGAGAAGGGGGGTGAAATTAAAGGAGAGACCCCCAGGAGAGGGTTAGGCAGCAGCAGCAGCACGGGGCAGTCGGCTGGGGGTGTGGGCAGTTGGGTGAGTCTCGTGAAGGAGAGGAGATGAAAGGTGTTTAGAGCTGGGGAAAAAGAGAGGAGGCATTTGAAACCTCAGGGTAGAGAGGATGGGGATGCAGGACAAGGATGGGGATGCAGGACAAGCCCGGGGAGCCTTGCCCGAAGTGATGGGAACTAGCAGGGCTGAGCTACACCCTGCAACTGAGGAGGAGGGGGAAGCTTGTTAAAAACTCCATCTAAACCCAGGAGCTCCTACTCAGCAGCTCGACACACCATTCCAGGGGAAAGAAAAAATAATATCCCACAGAAGCACTTAAAATATTTGCATTAAATACCCAACAAGCCTATCAGGATTAATAGCATTACAGTAAAATCCAGACAAATTAATAACCATTAGCCCGTCACGTAAAAGCACTCCTGGAGCTGGGCAGCCAAAGCCTCCCTGTAAATCACTTTGCTATCAGTAGCCGATCCTCCCTTTCACAAACCCAGAGCTCCTTTTGCCAGTGGCGCCTCCTGGAACAAATAAAAACATCCAGGGAGCATCGTGGGATGTCACCCCAGGTCCCCACAGCCTCACAACGAGGAGCATCTTCAGGGTACCGCAAATAAAACCCACCAACTCTCCTCCCCCTCCCCCCTCAAAAAAAAATATCACACATCACTATTTTTTTGACTCAGCCTTTGTTTGTGATGTAAAAGCTCCAGGATAGAATGTATTTGGGAGCTCAAGCTCTTACCTACTTGCTGCTACAACAGGGCAAAGCCCTCAGAAAGATGCCCAGGGAGGAAGGGGAGTGCTTTGGGGTTAACAGAGCACCGAGGAGGATGCAGCCCATTTCCAGCTGCCATAAATTCGCTGGGTGATCTTACCCAATTAATCCCCCACCCTGGCTCAGTTCCCTCCCTTTTCCCACCCAGCAAAAGCCATTTTGCACCTGGGGATTTGCAGCAGGGCCATCCCACCAAGCTGTGTGCAGCTGACCCTGCATCCCTCACCACATGCCAGCCTGGGCAGGGGAAGGGTGAGGAGGGGGGTCTGTCTGCACCGCTGGTTTTGGTACAGCCCCCTCCAAGTAGAAAAGATGAGGGGAAAAGAAGCCCTTTGGGACATAAAAGATGAGCAGAAAGTGGGTGCAGGCTGGGGGGAAGCTGAGGGGAATTAACATCTCCAAAGCGGTTACATCACCACCGTGTCTCCCAACTGGCTTTGGAAACATTGACCTCTACCACATCCCATCCCTGGGATTAATTACCTGGGTTAATCACAGCTGTAATAATGGACTTAGTCAGCATTATAGCACTCTTCAGCCAGCCAGTCTGCCTCTTACCTGGGAAAACAATCCCACCCTGCCCTGTTCAGCAGCCCTGGGGCAGAGGAAGCTCCTGGAAGAGTATTATTCCCACCCCCCAACTAGGATTTACTGACTTTTAAAATAAAACAGTACTTTTTACCCTGCCATCCCACCTCTATTGGGTGCAAGGAGACACCCATGGGCAGCTCATCACCTGTGGAACCTCCCAAAAAGAGACCTATCAGGGTCCCTGCTATTCCTTTTGATGCAGCTGATGCTTCGCCCTGGCTGAACCCCGACTTCCCACCTCAGCAGCCAGATGTTTTCTATAAATAACAAACCAAGGAGCACACAAGCCGCAGAAATAGGGAAAACAAATCCAATTAAGGTTGGAAAATTTCTTTGCCAGGCTTTGCAAGAGGTCTGTGGTTAATCATCTCACGGGGGTGCATCTCTAGTAAAGTAACAGAGATTTGGGGCGGGGGGGCTCAGTCAGCCTCTTCCCCCTCAGGGTAAAACCATCTATGTGAAAATCTGAGCCTCCCCCTCCAAAAAAAAAATCTTAAAAAAGGGATTTACCAAGGGAAAAAGGTAAAAAAGAGCTTTGGTGTTTGCTTGATTCCCTATAATAATGATTGATTTTGTTTCTCCTGCTGCTCTCTGGGATTTTGGCTGGGGATCTGGGGCTCCCCTGGGAGCTGGATGCCGGTGTTGGTTTCACTTAAATGGACAATTTGTTGCTTTAACTCGCTAAAACCTCAAAAGCCACAGTGGGGCTGGGCTGGACAAGCTGTTTCTTTCCTGTCTCAGGTCAAGTGACGGCGTTGGGCCCTGCCAGGTTAAGCTGGAAGCCACGATGCTGGTGGTTGGGTAAGGCTTTCCAAGAGCTCCCTGGGATTTTCGGTGTTTGAGGGTGGGCCAGCTCAAGACCTCTTGAAAGCAGCCCCTGATTCCCCAGTGCAAATGCTTTTCATCTAGCAGCAAAAAGCCTGGCAGTGGTGGGGTGCTGGAGGGAAGCAAATTCAGCCTCCAGATACGGTTTCTGCTTCTAAATCGGAGCAGGGAAGGGAAAAAAGAAGTAACAACTGGTTGGAATGAAATAAAATAAAATAGGAAAAGACAGAGAAAGCTTCTCATGAAGTCATTCAGCTGGCTGGAAACTGTCCTAAAGGGTCAGCTCTGCTGATGAGGACGGCAAAGCCAAGCCGTGGGCTCCTGTCCCTGCTCCAAGGGCTCCTTATGCATTTTGCATTAAGCAGTAATTGGATAAAATGCATAAACAGGCGGTGGCAGAAGGAGGAAACCCAGGGCTCCTTCTCCCCAGGGCACAGCCCGGCCAGAGAGACACCGTCTCTGGCTGCAGCTTTGGGTGAGATGCTGTCTCCAGTGGGAAGCTGCACCCTGACCCCCCAGCCACTCACCCAGGGAGGAAGGACACGCATGAATCCTCCACCAGTGGGGAAAGCGGAAGGGGGTTTGGTCTCCCCCAAACCTGGGGAAGCACCGTAAGCCGCCCCACAGAGGCACCAAGAGCATCCATGACTTTAGGGTGCTCCAGCTTTGGGTGCTTCTTCCAAGGGTCTCGCTAGTCTGGGTTGTCAGCCTCAAGGAAAACCCCCCGGCACCCCCTGAGGTTCGCCTTTGGCTTGGGTTAGCTGGGAGGAGAGGAACAGAGCCTGGCATTCACTGGGAGACCTTCTGAGCTAAGAAATCCTCTTCCTCCCATGAGTCTGGTGCTGCTGGTGCCGCTGGAGCTCGAGGCGATGGGGCAGAGACCCGCTCACCGCTTCAGAGCATCACCAGCCCCAGAGCCTCAGCTGCTCCAGCCTGGCCCCGCTCCACGAGCTGCTCCACGAGCTGCTCCACGCTGCCTGGGATCCGGCCATCGGAGTCATTAGGGGAAGTCACATCATTACCCAAAGCACGGTTTTCCAAGAGCAAATCCATCTGGGTTATTCCCTGGGGAGTCTGGGCTTGTCAACACGGGCTCTGCCTAACCACAACCCCCCCCCCCCGCCCCCCCACAGCTGCGGGAGGGATGCTCGGAGAGGGAGCGAATGGGCACTGGGTTTGGAGGGTGAAATGGGTGACACCACACCAAAAAAGCCACGCTGAGGACAGCGCTGCAGCCTCTTTGCCCATTAAAAGCCACTTCCCCCACACTCCCCTTCCCCCCACTACCCCTTCCCCCCACTCCCCTCCCAGCCTTCCCAAGCAGAACAGGCTGAAAACCCAGTGATGGAAATCAGAGTCTAAAGGAAGGCAGAAATCCACACCTCCCCCCAACACACCCCCCCCAAAGCCCTTGAACAAGCAAAGCTGTGACACCACTGACCCAGAGCTCTGGGAAGTCGCTCATCAATCATGGCCAGTCCAGCCCCACACCCCCCACCCCCCAGGAGCTGGGACCTGCTGCCCGCCTGGCCCTGTCCCCTCCTCAGGGACAAGGCTGGGTCGGAAGCGCAGGTGTCAGGGGAGAGATTTGCAGGTTTTCAGCTGGATTTGTTGCTTTTTTTTTGTTTTGGTGGGGATAAGGCAGCTGGAGGGTCAGGGGGTGAGCAGAGCCTGGGGGCAGTGGGGCACGCACACACTCACTGCAGGGTTTTGTGGCAATCCCATCTTATTTTGGGGAAGAAGCCAAGCACAACCCTGGGCTACATGTCAGGACGTGGGCCCAGGTTGAACAAGGCTGCAGGACCCTGCGTTTGAACCAAAAGCACTTGGTGGTCTCAGCTGAGCCCCCAGAACCCCCTTCCTCCCTCCCAACACCAGGTCCCAGCTGAAGGCTCCGCGGTAGCAAAGAGGACTGGGCTGGAAAGGTTCAGGTCAGCCTTTCCATCCCGGCTGAGATGGATGGGGGATGAAGATCAGCATCACGATGGAAAGCAGGGGTTGAGAAAGCAGAGCTCCCCAGGAAAGCACAGGGTCTTGGCCCCACATCACCCCACAGGGAGCCCCCGGACTCAAAGGTCAGTGCAGGACGGGGGCTGATGCTGCTCTGGCCCCATAGCACACAGAGAGCAGCTCAGGCATGTCCCTTAAAACCACATGTACCCTGTAGTGGGTGTCACCTCTGTGGGTGTGAAGCACTGAGCATCTGCCCCATTTGCCCCCTCCCCCTTGCCCACCCCCCAGCCCACATGCTGCTCATCCCAACAGCTAAATCCCCACCCCCTCCCCAAAATCCCCCCCCCACCTCCACCCCAAAACAAGCCCAAGACATCTGGCCCAGGTGTCCATCAATGGGCAATCTGATCCCCAGGATGGAAAGCACCTCCGCTCCGAGCCCCTGGGGACAAGGGGGCCAGCACCGGCCGCCCCCAGCTTGGACCCAGCCCAGGCTGCTGATGGAGTGTGAGCACTGGAAACTCACCACTGAATACCTGCCCCCCCTTCACTCCTCTGCACAGGCTGCTAAGAAAAAAAAATATACATTTTTAATACATTTGTAATTATTACAAGGAAATTCTGGGGTGGGGAGGGGGTCACTAGCCAAGCCCATGAGATGCCCAGCCACCCCCTGGAGCCATCAGCCTCCACCACACATCACAAACCTGCATGTCCATATAATCAGGGTAGCAAAGTCATTTAAATCTCCCCATCAGATGCTGAACAGCAGCAGGGAGCCCTGAGGGGTGGGAGTGGGAGGGTGGTCCCAATACATGTGGTGCCGTGCACCCCACAGATGCTGGTAGAGCATATAACCAAGGGTGGGATAACCTGGATTTAGAGGCAGGGATTTCTTCTTAGATCAGCTGATGCAGCTTAAAGAACCCCAATCCCATCAGGTTTGGGGCATGAGAGCCCATGAGAGGGGCTGCTTCTGCCCAGCTCGGGGAAGGAATTACCTCTCCAGAACCCCCGCCGTGCCCAGGCAGATGTGGAGCATTAGGAAAAGGGCCCCTGGCCTCCAGTCCTTGAGTTTTTTCCTGCTCTGACACAAAGTGAAGCCGCAGCCCCGGAACCGATGGGTGGGCTGGGACCCCCATGGCATCCAGGGGTCCCCATCCTGCCCCAGCCCGGCTGCTCCAACACCCCCTGAGAGAGTGGGGATTCTCAGCAAGGGATGGGGGCAAGAAGAAGCGCTTTGAGGTGAAGCTGGGACCAACTGGGAGACCCAAATACCCTGGAGAAGCAGCAAGAAACTTCTTTGCTCCCTCCCACCCCCGCCCCACACCCCCCACCCACCTAATTTGGCCTGAGAAAAAAATCAAACGAGCCAAAACAGAGAAACACAGAGGAGATGGGGGTGAAAATACATCCTCAGCCCCCCTCCACAGGGAGTGACCCGCTCATCCCTGCCGGGTCCCCAACCTTCCCAGGATAAACAGGGGTTCCCTTGCAGAGCAGCGGTTCCAAAGCTCCTTCCCTGTGTCACTCAGTTCCCACGCACGGTCCGGGCCGTAAATCACATCAGGATGTGGAAGGTGGGCAGCACCCATCCCTCCCAGGCCGGCAGGTTTTGGGGTTCGCTTCCCTGTCAACCCGGGCACCCAGAAAGCAGCTCCCTGCTACCCTCTGCAGTCACACGGCAGAAGGACTCGCTCTCCTCCAAGCCGCCTCTGCCTCTGCCCTGCCCTCTTGCAAAGGCAGGATTTACCCTCAGCTCCTTCCCCAGCCCATCCTCCTGCTCCCCTCGGGGGGAGGGGGTACCCCGCTTCCCACCTCCCCCCGGATGCAGCGGCGCATCCCCGATCGCATCCTCATCACAAGATATCTGGCTCCAGCTCCATCCAAACCAATTTCACTCCTTAGGTGCTGTCCCAGTGCTTTAGGAAAACCCTGGTACCCCCAGGCCTGTGCAAGAGGGAAAGGAACTGGGGAGAAACCTTTTAATTTGTTTTCCTACTTAAAAACAGGTCGAGAGGTCTCTGTGTTCCAGCTGTGATGAGGTGTCACCTTTTGGGAATGACTGTTCTTCCTTACTGGAAAAGGGAGGGGGAAAACCCATGTGGGAGCAGGGCAAAGAGCTGGGGCCATGCAAGCAGCAGGGTTTAGAGATCATTTTCCCAGGAGCAGCATTATTTTACAGTTCAGCATCCAACAAAGCAGCCTGACGCACCCCAAAGGCAAAACCCAAGGGCTCTTTGGGGGTACCCAGCTTATGAGCCCCAGCAAAACAGAACCTACCTGGCTGGGAAGGTTCAGCTGGATCCAGGGAAGGCCTGGGAAGGTTCAGCTGGATCCAGGGAAGGGCTGAGCACAGCAGGAGATGGGGCTGTTGGCTCCAAACCTGTCCAGCAGCTGGATTCAGATGAGGGTTTTAGGGGAACTTTCCCCAGAACAGTGCTGGAGTCTGGAGCACAAACAGCCCTTTCGTATACATTTGTTGAAAGTAATAGAAATGGAGCTGCATTATATACAGGAACCCAGCATGGACACCTGGAGTGATAGCTGGGGCAGGGAGAACCAGCTTGCCTTGTGTATGCAACAGAGGATGCAGCAAAATGCAGCTGACTGGCCCCCAGGACCTTGCCTTCTGGCCCCCAGATTTGCTCCCAGGCCCCTCACTGCAAATTAATCTGGATTAAGTGTATTTGCCAGCCTGGAGAAATCCTTTTATACCTGCTAATGAGAGGCTCTGTGAGAGCAAAGCCTGAATTAACCACATTCCCTGTATGTCTGGGTGCCAATAGCATCCACCTGCTCCCTCCGTGTGGGGAGCGCATCCCTCCGCATCAGCCCAGCCCAGGGAGGCTGAGCACACCCGGCAGCTCCTGGAGAGGAGGAGGCAGGAGACAGAGCACTGAACCGTGGCTTGGCAGAGCTGAGCTGAGCTGAGCTCTCACCGCTGTGCCCAAACAACCTTGGGGTGTTGGGCTGCAAAACAAAACTAGGGATGGCAGCTTCTTTCCCAGAGCAAGTGGAAGGGGAAAGGGCTGCACCAGGGGACACGCAGCATCTCAGGCTGTGTGTCCCTCTTAATCAACACCTGAATTAATTATCTTCCTCCCCTTACAGCTGTCAGGCATTTGAAGGCTTGGGTTCCCACTCTTGCTATGCTCCCTTGCTTCTTTTAAGCCTCTGCAGAAGCCGCTCTCCCTGACCTCCCGATCTTTGCTGTCTCTCCCAGAGCATCTTCACTCTCAGGGTTGGGGTTTTGGTTTATTTTTGGTCTTCAGCCCTCGTGTTCCTGACAGCACTGCTTTACATGCAGCTGCTCCTGCTCTGCAGGGAGCAGCCCTGGGGGTTTATGGGGGGGGCATTGGGCAGCTCTGGCATTGCCACATCTCCCCCACAGCGGGAGAACACTGAGCCCTTTCCCTTCAGGGATGGATATTGGGGATGCCCACCTGGTCCCCTGTAAAAGGGCCCCATGGACTGTGTCTCCTGTGTAGCTAAGCTGCCTCGGATAACTGCTACCCTCTCCCCATCCTTGCTAGTGATGCTGCCCACAGCTGGCTTCTCCCAAACCATCCCACAGCTGCACCTCAGCTCAGCACACCCCTTCTGCTTAAAATATACACACACACCCCCTGCCTGGCCTTTTTTTTTGACTCTCTAATCTCCTCCTGGCTTTAATTCTGCCGCAGCTGGTAGCACCTTGGAAATAAAGCGAGGGGAAAGCTTCCCAAAATAAGATCCGTGAATAGAAAGCTCTGCTTTGGTAAGCAGGAGGTGTTGCCCAGAGCCTCCCCCATCCCCATCTCTCTCCATCCTGGTGCTCAGCATCCTGTGTGTCCCCCCCGCCCTGCACAGAGCCCGTTCCCCAGCACCGAGTCCCACTAGAGGGCAATAGAAACCCAGGAAAGGAACCGGAGCCGGGCTGAGCCGCGGGAGAAAGGGCCTGGCACTGCCTTCCACTCAGCTTCCAGATAAACCACCCCTAAACCCCACTACCCCCGGCCACAGCCCGGGTTGGGCCCCCCGGGGATGTGCATTGGCAGCGGGCTGGAGGCTGCTCCTCCTCCCCAAAACCAGCCCCCGCTGGCTCCTGGGGCAGGAACATCCCTCCCAGATGGGGGATAGAAGGGAGAGAGGCTTCCTGAAGCAGCAGAAACACGTAGGGCACGTTTGAATTTGGAAAGGTGGACAAGGTGAGAGGGCATCCTTGTGGCAGCCCCAGCTGGGGTGGCTGGACCGTGGTGCTGGGCACTGCCTGGAGAAAGGAGCTGGAAAAGCCCTTCCACCCCCTGGAATCGCATCCCAAGGGAGCCTCTTGCCCTCTGACAGAACCCCACGCAGGACAAGGAAGAAGGAGGAGTTTTGCTCACCACCAGATCACCCATTATTGCCAAAACCCCGTGGAGTAAACTCACAGATCCCACTTTGGCACCTGCCAGACAGAGCCAGGGCTCCAGCCCAGCCAAACCCAGCAAAGCCAGAGCCAAAACCTTGGTGAGAGGCTGGGATGCCCTTCCAACCCCACTGCCATCCCAGCCTGGGACCCTCCTGGAGGGAAAAGCAGCAGGAATAGGAGTTTTCTTTAGATGTATTGAAAACATCCCTCAGCCTTCTCCCTTCTCCCTTCTCCCTTCTCCCTTCTCCCTTCCCCCCAGTCCCATCCAGTTTCACAGTGCTGGGAACCCCCTAACCACTGACCCGGCTCTTCTCCCTGCACCGTTGGAGCCCGGTTTCTGCAGGGGAGGTGCAGGAGTCCCCTTGTATTGGACGGGTCCCTTAGATAGGCCACCTCCTCGGATGGTCCTGGGGAGACACCCCCACCCCCGCCCTGGCGAGGGGGAAGGGCCAGCCCGGTGCTCACCACGCACCGACTGTTTGAGGAGCTCCGGAGGGAGCCATCGCAGCACCAGACAGGCTAGAGCAGCTCCTAAATCAGCCCTTCTTTATGCCACTCCTGTCCCCAGCTCCCTCCAAACACCAGGAAACCCAGAAAGTCACATTAAATCATTTTTATCCCTTGTTCTTCCTCCTCGTCCTGAGCCGTGCTGGCCTCAGCTCAGCCTGGCTGGAGCCAAACTGGAGCTGCTCCCCACCAGCACCTCACCAGAGCTGCTCCCCACCAGCACCTCACCACCCAGAACCAGCGTGGGAAGAGGTGGGAGGATGCACCCAGCATGGGGGGGTGTGGTGGTGGGGGGTGGGGGTGGCATGGACCCACACGGCGCAGAGGGCTCCAGGAAAGCTGTGCAGGGGATGCTGTGCTGGAGCAGGGGGTGGCACAGGCATTTGGAAGTTTTATGGAGATCTTTTATTGAAATCACAGTAGTTAGAGACGTGCAGCCTATTAAAGGTACCCAGCACGCCACTGGGGCCAGGACAGCGTTAGTACTGCCATATATCCTCCAACACTGTGTTCCTTCTGGTTTTAGGAGGCCCCAGGGTCCTTCCAGCTTCCACTCTTGGATGAATATTCTAAAGCTTAATAGCCCTGGCTACCAGGAAGCTTTTCTTTTTGAGGGATTCATCACTCCTTTGTTCCCTTCAGCACAGGTCAGCTGAGGGAACCGGGCTCGCTGGGCTCCTGGCCCTCTGGTGTCATCAGCACGGAGCAGGTTGCTCAGTGGTGCCCAAAGAGTGATTGGATCCCCAGGTAACTCCCCTGCCATGTGTTGAAGGTGGCAGTTCCAACCTGCTTCAGGTTTCCAACAAGCCCAGGAGGCACCAGGCAGCGGGCAGCAGCCGCTGCACAGATTTGTCACACACACACACACAACCCCCTCCCCTTCCTCCCCTTCCCCAAAACTGCAGGAGAACCCTCCCTGTCCTGACCCTAGTCGCAGTCAAAAGCTGGACAGGTTTGCTGTGCAGATGGGAGTGCTAGCAGGGCATCCAGTGGGAGCATCCTGCAGCTCCCTGCGTGCTCTTTCCCCTGTAGTTTGTTCATCTTCAGCTTCGCTGCAACAGCTGGCTGTCCAGAGCAGCTCAGGAAAGGGGGCTGGGGGGACACACACAGAGGACACATCACATGAAAAGGCTACAGACAGGAAGGCAAAGGAGGAATCATTACCCAGGGGCTGAGGAACTCCCGGGTTTCATTCTAGTCCTGCCCCTGGCAAGGTACTTCTCAGTACCATAACTTCTGCTGCTGGAAGGTGGGAAAGGACAAACTGCTGCCTTGGAGTGGGATGGAACCCACCACAAGACAAGCCTGTCTTTCCATACTGGCAAACCAGTGGCTCCTGCTGCCTTTTTAAGCACAACCCAGGCTGGCATCCCTCTGGGATAACAGAGGGATCAAACTGCCTGGCTTCGGGTCGCAGGACCGGCGTTTCCTTCTTCCCTTTCTCATTTCCCAGAGTCAAAGAAGAGCAGTGCCCCAGCACAGCGACGACTCACCACCTCCCCATGCACAGGGGAGGACATTGGTGACTTACACATGTGTGTCCATATGATGAAAACCACAAATAAATACAAACCAAACTTCCTCCCCAGCCTCTGTCTCTTGCAAAAGAGGTGCTGGACCCTCCAGGCAGGAGGAAAATGCTCTGCATCCATTTTGAGCAGGTGGAAGGGGCCACAACACACACACAAAGATCCTAAAAATATTACCATTCTCTCAGGTTTTAATTATTTTAAGGGTGGGGAGGGAAAGGAGAGCTCACAGCCATGTGATGGGGGAGGAAGCATCACTGCAGCAGCCAGTTTGAGGGGAACAAAAATTAAACCTCCCCAAAAAAATCCAGGCCAAGAGAGTCTCCCCTTGCCTCATCCATCATCCCCTCTCCCCAAAGGATATAGCCACTCTGCCCCGTGCCATGCCTCCCTTCACCGTGCCCCCAGCCTGGTCCTGCAGCCCCCGGGGCTGGGGGAGACTGGTGGGAGAAGAAGCCTTTTTCCTTCTCCCCATGGTTGGACTGGAGGGAAGAGGCTGGGGACAAGCTGAGCCCCGAGCAGAGGTAATTCCCGATGCTGCCTGTTCTCCTGGGGGGAGATAAAGCAGTTTAATCCCCGGTGGGTCCCCCCACTGTCGTGTGTCCCCCCCCCTCGTTGGCTCCCTTGGTGCCAAATTCTCACCACCAGCCTGGGATGCTCCTCTCTGGGGACCCATGGGGACTCCTTTGCATGACACCCCCCAGCCCTCCCCACCCTGCCAGAGACCCCCCCGGGCCCCCATCAGCCCCCAGGGTCTCCCCCTTTCCCCTCCCCGGGCTGGCTTGTCTAGGCTGCAGGCAGCAAAGGGTTACGCTCGGAGGTGCCGCTCTGCTCCCAGTACCTGGCGGGGGGTGTGGGGGGGAGAGAGGAGGGGATGGAGCGGAGTTTCATTGAGTCTCCAACAAGGCAGCGAGGAGCTGGCAGGGAGCGGACAGGGAGCGGACAGGGACCGGGCAGGGACCGGGAAGGGACCGGGAAGGGACCGGGAAGGGACCAGGAGCGGCGGCGGCAGCAGGTGAAGCCGCTCCCCGGTCCGGCACAGCGGGGTGGGAGCTGCCGGAGCCACCATGGGCTGGGGGGGCCCCTAGGAACCGGCTTATAAAGGGGGACACCCCCTTCCTTCCCCTGGCTGACGTCCTGCGCTTAAAAAGAAGCGAGGGAAAGAAAGGAGGGGAGGGAGGGGGGGGGAGAAAAAAGGAGAAGAAGGAAAAAACCCCACAACCCCACCCAGCCCCCTCCCGAACCCTCTTTAAATTTGAGATCCGGCGGAGACGGGCTGCAGCGGCTGGAAAATGCATCTTCCTCGGAGCTGCATCGTCCTCCTCATCCAGGGGAGCATCTCTCTGCTGGTGAGTGCTGGAAGCGGGGGGGGGGGGTGGTTAAAAAGGACGGGAGGGCGAGGAGGGAGCTTGGCAACCAGGAATATTTCCCAAATCAATTTTTGCATCCCCCCACCCCCCGAAAAAAACGAGCGTCCCAAAAGTTCTGTTATTTTGCAGCAGGCAGCGGCTGGTGATAAAGGCATCTCCTGATCAGCCCAAAAATCTGCAGCCTCCCCCCCTCCTCCCCCCCGCCCCATCCCCGGCAGAGCAGTCCTGGTAGAGCTGCTGGGAGCAGCTCACCCGCACCCCAACCCCGGGCAGAGCCCACCCGGGCCGATCTCCCCCCCACCCCCCCACCGGCTTCCCCGCTGCCTTCTCTGCCAGGTGAGAGCTTCGCACCGAAGGTGATGGGGGCTGCAGCATCCTCGTCCCGCCCGGGCACCCTCCCAGCCCGCTGGGTACCCGCTGGGTGCCCACAGCCTGGCAGCAAGGCAGCGCCCACCCCGGCAGCTCCTCAGCCCCCGTCTGGGCTGATTTTTGGGGTCCACGGCTGGTGACGGGCAGAGCCCCCGTGCTGGCAGGAGAAGAGTTTGCAGAGGAGCCGGTGGTGGCTGCTGGAGGTGAAGGACATCTCCCCGGGGGCAGAACTCACCTCTGCTCTTCGCCGTCCCCCCGTGCTGCCTCGGGTCTCTCTGCCAGACCACGCTTTGGAGGTCAGAAGAGGGGTCCCACGGGACGTGCCATCAGCAGGGAGACCCGTGAGAAGGCCACAAGGTGGGCACCCTCATCGCAGGGGTGTGTCCTCCCCCACAGCACCCTCTCCCCGGCATCCGCGGAGATCCCCTGGGTGCAAGAGGTCTGCCCTGAGAGAGGTGCTGCTGCCAGCGCACCCATCCCGGCTCCTTTCCCCCATTCCCTGAGCTGCCACAGGAGGATGAGAGCAGGGGAATCACTGCTGGAAGGGAACTGGGGACTACAGAGAATGGCAGAGAGGAGGAAGGGAAGCAAGGAAAGAAAAGATGGGGAAGGGGACCGCTGGTCACGCCTGGAGAAGTGGGGTGACTCTGGAGGGCACGGAGGGGTAGGCACCAGTCACCCGTCTCTCACCCTCCACCATTGCTATATTCAGGTGATCTGTGGCCAAGAAGGACTGGGCAAAGGTGCAGAGCAACGTGAGCCCAAGACCCAGGAGAGAGCTCGGGCGCCGAAGACGAGAGGGCTGCTCTCTCCAAAGTCCCTGTTAACTCCAACCTTACTGCAGAACATGACCCTCCTGGAGCTGGTGAGCAGCTCGTGGGAGCTATGGGATATCCTGGACAACCTGTCTGAGCGGGACCACACTCCACACCCCAGAGGACAGAGGGACTTAGGGCCAGCATCAGGCAAGCTTAAAAAGATTTTTGGCTGGGGAGATTTCTATTCCAACATCAAGACGGTGAAGTTGAACCTCTTGATCACCGGGAAGGTGGTTGACCACGGCAATGGCACAGTCAACGTCTTCTTCAGACACAACTCCACCGGGCAAGGAAACATCTCTGTCAGCCTCGTCCCCCCACCAAGGCAGTGGAGTTTGACCTGGAGCAACAGATCTTCATCGAGGCCAAAGAATCCAAGATCTTCAACTGCCGCGTGGAGTACGAGAAGGTGGATCGCGCCAAGAAGACCACGCTCTGCACTTACGACCCATCCAAGACCTGCTACCACGAGCACACCCAAAGCCACGTCTCCTGGGTCTGCTCCAAGCCCTTCAAAGTCATCTGCATCTACATCACCTTCTACAGCATAGACTACAGGCTGGTGCAGAAAGTGTGTCCCGACTACAACTACCACAGCGACGTACCCTACTACCCCTCGGGATGATGCCCAGCTCAGGATGCCCCGGTGACGAGCGGGTGCTGGGTAGGGGTGGGGGTGGGCAGGGGGAGGGATGGGGACAGTTTTGTAGGCGGGGGCGGGAGCGCAGCGGTCCCTAGAAACCAGAAGCAAGGAAGCAAGAGGAGGATTTTCCATTTCCCCCAAAAGCTCCAAAGTCAAGAGGAGGAATTTGAGGCTGTGGGGTACCAGCCTTGCTAAGCCTGGCCTGGATCCGTGGGCTTTAGAGACTGGTGCATCAAGGCAGGGGCTGGATCTGGGATGTGGAAAATAGGACATAAAGCCACGACCAGGACTTGGGTTTCTCAGTGCAATAATGGATTTGCCTGGATCTAGGCTCCATGGTCCTAAAAGATTGATCACCAGGTAGAGGGTTCCAGCAGCGGGCTTACATAGCCTGGAGCCAGGGGAAGAGCTCGGTGTGGGGATGAAGGCACTGGCTGCCCTCTGTAGCTGTAAGACGTCCATGGGCAGCCACATCATCTCCCACACGGCCGAGTTCTGCAGCAGCGGGAGCTGGAGTCCGGTTTTTCCCCTGTTGGGATGCAGAAGAGCTGCCAGGATGGAACTGGGGAGCCAGGATGGGTGGGAGGGGGCAGGGAGGAACCTTCCCGAGGTGCCACCCCATTGCGGCTCACACCGGGCCCCACAGCACGGCAGGGTGGGGGTTCAGAGACTCAAAGCTGTGGGTCTGCAGGTCGAGAAATCCTGGTGGAAGCTGTCAAATCTGCTGACACGATGTGTGATTCATGTGTTTCCCCTGACACGCTGTGATTCATGCGGTTCCCCTTCATCTCATCCGTGCTCCCTAGCACTGCCGGCTCCCCAGCACCCGCTCCCACCCTCACCCAGGCACCCTCAGCTGCCTTCCTCGGGGCCAAGGTGGGTGCCCACGTGTGTGTGTGAAGCAGAGCTCGGGCTGTAGTGTTTAATTTACTTTGGGGGGCGGGGGGGAAGCCCCCAACTCCCCCCAAACTGATGGTGCTGTGCTTGGGAGAGACAATAAAGTTTCGGCCGTGGCACCGAGGCAGGACGAGTGTTTTTACTGAGAGCAACCTCAGCCTCCTCGGGGGACAAGGGACAGAGGTGGGGGGGCTGTGAACGAGGCACAACGGGGCATCACCTCACCGTGGGCCCCAGTTCGGCTCCGTTCCCATGCAGCTGGGACTGGGTGTCGGGTTCAGCGTTGGGGGCTGCTGGGATTCAGACTGTCACCTGGATCTGGGGGTGCTATTTGCTCATGTGGGGGCTCATTCTGCCCCACTGAGGGGTAGTCCCTACCTCCTCCCCTTCCCTGAACACCCCAACTTCAGGCTCCCCCTTACCTGCTCACATTCCTTCCTCCAGAAAAGATCAAAAAGCCACTTTCCCCCCTCCCACCCTTCACTTCACCCCCAAAACTCCCCCATTACCCATCGAGGCAGCTCCAAAAAAACCCCTTACGCCAACAAAAGCCCAGTAGAATTCTGAGACAGGTGTCACCACCAGAGCAGGTTTTATGCTTCATCCTTCCCAAGTCAAATTCCTCCTCCTCAGTGGTGAGAGAGGTTTGCTGGCTGCAGGCAAAGTTTCATTAGCTGCACTTCTCCATCGCGGCAGAGGCCAGGTCCAAACCCCATCGAGCAGAGAAAGCCTTTTAGTGCCATAATCAATGAGCAGACTTTTACTCCCAGAACAGAAAGTTTAAAAACCCTTTTTTGAGAGCCCAGTTTCAGAAAATAACAGGAGGGATATTTGGCACTGGGAAGGGGAAGGGAGAGGGGGGGACACACTCAACCCAGGAGCTCTCACACAAGTAGATTCCCCAAGGGTCCAGGCTTGCCTGGAGGAGGGAACACAAAGAGGCACCTTAACCCCTTTTTCTGCCAGCACAGACAAAACAAACAAAACCACCCAGCACAAAAGTTGCTCATTTGGAGAAATTTCAGACAATTGCCATTTGAAGAAACAGAGCAGCCAGCGGGAGCAGGGAACCAGGCTACAAAGGATGCTCCATTGTCAAAAGTGATGTGGCAGCAGCAGTTACTAGGGAGACCAGGACGGGCCATTATTCGGGCTTGGGAGAAGAGGATTCCTGCTAGCTGGAGTCACACCTCGTGCTTAGAAAAAGAAGGATTTCTCTGAGCTGGAAGGGCAAACAACACAAGGGGATGGTGGGGCTGAACAACCCCCCCCTTCCCCAAACTCACCCGCTCTTAACCCCGCTCACCCTCTGCTGCGATGAGATGTGAGGCAGAGCCTTTGTACCATCTCCCTGGGTGTGACTTCCCTCGTCAGAGACCAAGCCAAGGTGTACCTGAGCGTGTTCACTGGTAGCTCGTGGTTATTTGCTTTGGGGGGTGCTGCTCCAGCCCGTGCTGCACAGCAGAGCTTGGCCACCGCGTTGCTGCTCCTCCAGCTGAGGAGTGAAACCCCGCCACCGCCTCAAGATTACACAAGGAACCAAGGTTTAATTCCTTTCCCCATGAGGAAACGGGCACAGGGGAGATTTGGGGGTGGGGGCCAGCTAAAATTCATCCAAACCAAGCGGTGCTAAGTCACAAACTTCATTAGAAATGAAGCGGTGCTTAATGGCTGTGGGCAGCAGACATCAACCCCCCCGTGACACCGGGGCTCAGCCAAGTGCTGCACAAGCATCCACAGGCGTTCTGGCAATTAGAGCCCATCTCCATTTATAAAAGGCAGCCCCTTATCATCCTCCATAACCCCAATCTCTTTGCCTCCAAAGCAGGAAAAGCCCTGATGGGAACTACTTACTGCTGTCATCTACAGCTACAAAGTGAATGTTCTCCATCTCCAGTAATTAGGTCTCTTTAGTTTGTTAATACTTTTTCCTCTTCCCCACAAAAATCCTCCTAATTTAAATTTCATGAGTCTCCCAGCCCAGCTAACCTGTACTGCTGCACATTTAGTAACGGGCTTCCCAGAACAGCCTGCTCCACCAAAGACAATCAGCAGCGCCCCCCAAGCCTTGGCCATTAATTGCACTCATTAGAGCTGGTGGGGAGCAGACCCAGGCTCCCCAGCTTTGGGATTCAATGAGTCAGGAGTGCAACCGTCCCAGCATCTCCCCAGTCCCCACACTGCTCTTGGACTGGTGGCTCCCATTGCTTCTGCATCCTCTGGAGCACAGCGATGAGACAGTGGGATTAGTGGTGGACTTGGCAGCGTCAGGTTTGTGGTTGGACCCGATGAGCTTCAAGGTCTTTTTCCAACCTAAATGGTCCTACCATTCTCTAAACCACTGTTCAATGTGTGAGTTATCCTCCTCTTACGATTCTTCTCTCCACTCCACCCAGTCCAAGTGCTGCTCTACTCATGCTGAACACTTGCCACGGTGCTGGCCTGAGATCTCAGGATGGGTCAAGAGGCAGCGTGGGGGTCAGGGTCCTGCTCCAACCCCCAGAAGCTTAAGAACTTTTCATAGTCCTCTTGAAGTCTCTTTGCCACCGCTCTGTGCCACCTTTCCTTTGCAAAGGGAAGAGTTTCCCCTCTCCACAGCCCTCGTTTCTCAGTGCCAACACAAGCTGGGCTCAGGACAGACATCTCCTTCTCCAAGCGGTCTGAGGCTCATAATTCCTGGGCATAAATCCTGATGGCACTATTGGCTTCTTCCGATAAACTTAACCAAGTTATTCCAGGCCTTTGTCTGGTCTGTCTTATCTCTCTCTCTCTAAAGATAATATTCATTTGCCTTCTGGGGATGGAGCGAGGCTGCGGGATGGCGAAGCGCTCCGGAAACCCTCTGCTGAAAGGGGAGGCAAGGAGAAATGATTATTCATGAAATCCCCAGCGCTCTGACTTGTTATTACACACAGCAGACTAAAAACGCAAGTGGGCTGAATGCATCATGTATTTGATCTAAGAATTATTACAGTTTTGCCAATTAGACCCAGAACCCAAATACAACCGCTCCCCCCTCCTCCTCCTCCTCCTCCTCCCCGCTCCCCTGCCAGAGCTGAGCACCAGCTGCCGCTTCATAAACACCAACATTCCCCCCGTCTTCCTGCGCTTTCAACAAACTCCAGAAGCAGCAGGTCTCTTGATTGTTTTCCCTCCAATTAATGGCAGAGCACACCGCTCTCCCAGAGACGAGCTGCGACGTGCAACCCTCACAGCACGACAACAACCGCTCGCTCCATCCGTGGATTTATTTCCACCCCCCACCCCAGCCTATGAAGGAGTCGTCATGGGGGTGGGTGAGGAAAGCATCCCTTGGCTTCCCCCCAGCCTCCCTTCAAACCCTCACCTACCTGAGAGCATCACACCTCGCTTTGGCTGGAAGGATGGGGCTTGAGGGTTAAATAACCAGGCTTCTTGGCTGTTCAGAGCACCGGTGGCAGGGCGGCAGGCAGCCAAGCGCCGGAGGAATAGGGCAATCTGCTCCCTTAGGGGAGCTCCAGCTCGTACAAACTGTTCTGCAGAACAAGGCCTGAACCTCCTGGTGGGAAGGAAGGATTTACTTTTGCCTGAGAGGTTTCCAGACCTACCGGAGCACCCATCTGCTACCCAAATGTCTGGCTTCCTAAAGGCTCATGCCCAAAGAGTAGGAGGGAGAAGCGATGGAGCAACCCAGTCTCCTCCAGCCCCTAAGGTCACTGCTCATGGTGTGGTTTGCTGGTTTTGCTGGGCTGGAGTGTATTTATTACCAGCCAGATCATGGTGAGGGTTTCCTCTCGTGTCTTGTCAGATTGCAAACAAAGAGACAAGAGCTGAGTCCAAAAATAGTGCGTTTGGGTTGGGTTTTTTTTTTTAAATAGAAATATGCTCATTGAAGTGCCATAAGGACAGTCCAGACTCACTTGGGTGGCATGAAAGGATCCGAGAGCGTTGGGGTGCAGAGGGTGGTTGCAATCCCAGCTCTTGGTTCTATTTGTTGTCCCAAGAGCCCTTTCCCTGTGCCCCAGGAACGTCGGTGTCACTGGGGCTTGTGCCCTTGGGAGCCCTCCCTGCAAGCAGAGCCTGGGATTGCCCAGCACCAAAGACAAAGCTGGGTGAGATGGATTTGAGCAGAACATGGAGGAGAAGAGAGTCTCCTGCTCACACATACACTGAGGGTCCCAAACGCAAAATGAATGAGGGGAGGAAGGGCTTTGAGGGGAACACTGATCCAAAGCCCCTCAGACACGGCTCTCAGCTCCCCAGCCACCTCTACGTGTCCATCCCTGTCCTCTCCCTTCAGGACAAAGGGCATGTCACCTCAGTGCTCACACAGCTTTGCAAACCACCCCCAGATCTCTAAAATAACCCAATTAAAACCAAATTAAACCCACCTAAATAAACACACCAAGCCCCACACGGGCACAAAGCAGCCCTCGCCCCCCCTCCCCCTGGCCCCTCACAGAACCACATCCAAAGCCAGCCCTTGCCTCCTGCCAAGCCTTTCAGCTCCGTTTCCAGCTGAAGTAGCATCTGGTTGCTCACGCCGGCCTGAACCGTGCTGTCAGTGTCTGCAGGAGATTGCCAAGTCCCCCGGGACGAGGGGGCCACAATCGCCTGGCGCGCCGGTACGCGGCGTCAAGCACGCTGTCAGCGCTCAATAGATCGTTACGGGCAGCATCAGCGGGCGAAGCGGGGAAGGAAAGGGAGAGGGGGGACGTTCTGGGGGATGAAAAGCACAAGGAGGGAATGAGAATTCAGACCCGGAGAAGGAAAAAAAAAACAAAACCAAAAACAACAAAGCCCTCACCACAACCCAAAAGGAAAGGCTGTCAAGAGGCAGCGAGGGGAGGACAGGAATGGAAATCGTGTCCAGCTCTGGCAAATCCCACCAGACCCTAACTCCTCTGCAGAGAATTCCCAACTCAAACCCCACACCTGTTTGCACTAAAAAATATGCTAAATAAATCAGATTTCACTCGTGTGCTCTGGAGCTGCAGAATCCTCCCGGCTCCTGGAGCTTCGTGTAGTATTTTTGGAGGGGGGGGGGGGCGGTGAAGGTACAAAGCGGCTGGGAGTGAGGGAAGGGAGGTCGTGTGCCTCCCCACCATCCTGCTCAGATGGTTTCTGGGGCTGCTGCTCTTCGCTGAGCGGTGCAGAGCCCGTGGCAGCGTGGTGGCTGCGACATACAGGGAATGGAGCTGTGCCACGCACAGGATAAAGGTAGGGAGAAGGGAGGGCTGGCGTGTTTTCCACTTGCCAGGCTTCTCTGATCTGTGGCAGATGTCTCTCCGCTTTCAAACCGCATCAAGAAGCGTTCACTTTCATCCAGCCTCCTCGTTGGGAAGTTTTCCCATAAGGGGGGGGGTGGGAAGGGGGAATTATCCTCTGCTGTCGACTCGAAGCATCGCGGCATCAAGGACACCCACCTGCATCTCCGGCACACGCTCGGGGGCCTCATCCCAGCCCGGTGGCTCTCCTGCTCCCCCAACTTATGTTAATCCTTCCTGGAAGACGGTGGGCTTCACGCTTGCCCTAGTCCTCCTCAGTGCACTGGGGAGACGACGGGGTGATCCCCAACAGTGTTAACTCCTGCTGAAAGCTCCCCATCCACTCAACAGGCAGGCGTAGCACCTCCTCTGTTACCCCCCAATCCCTCCCATCGAGGCCAATTCCTTTATGAGCAATGAAAAATCCCATTTGCTTGCTCTGAAGCACGTTGGGGAGAAGGACCAACCCCAGGAGCAAGTGACCGTAGGTGGGATGCAGCTGGCTCCATCACCCACCCATCCAAACTACGCACACCTCCGTTCCCATCGATATCCCAGAACTTCACAGCATCCTCAACACAGCTTCATGAGACCAGAGATGCTGGAGGAAACACAGAGAGACAATTCTACACTAAATGAGAATTCCAGCAGGTTCCATGGCTGAAACTGTCTCCTGGGAAGGTTTCTGTTTGGAGGCTGGTGCTGTGGGCACCAGCACTCCAAACTAGAGGGAATTCCTTAGTCTCAGGCACAGGAGCTCTTAAATGTCCTGTTCTGGACAAGACAATCCCAACAATACAACCAGTGAGGATACAGCATCTGGAAGCAAACTCCTGGGCGGACTCCATGCGCGCACATGGGACCGATGGTTAAATAAAGCAGTGGAGACGGCCCATGGTGGAACAGCCCAGGAGCCTCCTGTGCCTGCAAATCAGCGTGAGGATACCCTGGGGCTTTATAAACTTGAAATCACAGCCTGAAGACACCGATTTTAACTACTACATTCCCTCTTCTTACCCTCACCATCAGACAGCGTCCCACAGAGACAGCGATCAGACACTGAGACACCCAGTCCCATAGTGACTCTCACCACCGCCACCTCCGAGTTTGCACCAACCTCAAATTAGTGTTTTTTTGAGCTATTAGAGGAAATAAAACCATTCTCAGGTTTATTCTTACCCCATGAGCGAGTGCCAGTTACCTCACAGGTTTTATTCCCATCTCAGCCTGCTGGATGCTCTGGCACTTTGTCACGGGCAGCCAGATATTTGCTTTTACCATCGGTGGCCAGCTCTGTGTTTGCAGCCTCTGTTATAGCAAACATGATATCTTAATTATGGGACTTGTTGGCTTGCTGAACTCAGACAGATGGGATCTTAATTCAATTAGTATACTTTAATTACCTATTATAGTAGGACTTTAAAAAAATGAAATAAAAAATGGGAGCAAGCGAAAGGGTTTTGGAGCAGCCATCAGTGCTGGCTCAGTGGCTTCTTTCTATCACTCCTCTTCCTCACCCCTAAATCCAGCTCAATCTTCTCTATGGTTTTGGGACATCTGCCTCACGCAGCACCATGCAGGAGTACATCAGCGCCTGTATGTGAACCCACATCCTCCCAGCATCTGACCTGAAGATGATCCATGAATTTCTGCTCGGCACACTATAACCTCCAGTTAACACCAGTGAAGGGGTCTGAGCCCAGTTTAAAGAATCATCTTGAGTCTCAAGGATGTGCCAGATTATTGCTTCTGGCCTCTGATAAGAATATTCTCTAAGAAAAGCCCCACATAAATAAATGGTAGTTGGGATCTGTAATATGCAGTCCCTGTCCCTCTCCACATCTGATCTGAGACAAGGACCAACTGGTTGATGGAAGAAATCTCCCCACAGCTCCCGTGCTGTGGAAACTCCTCCTTTTGAGGTCTGTGTCTATTACACAGGGTTGTTTGTGTCAGGGGACGGAGCTGAATTTGGGAAAAACATCCCTCTTCATCTGGTTGGAAGTGGGCTGTTTCATCCCCGCAGCACCAGGAGAGCACAGGCAGGTCTCAAGACACAACTTCCCATTTACATTTTTATGAGCAAAAGGGTGGGTTTGGTGTTCTCATCTTTTTTTTTTTTTTTTTTTTATTTTTTTCTTTAAATTCTATTTTGGGAAGGAAGGAAGCTTGGAAAACAGGTGGAAGCCGAGCTTAAAATTGCTTCAAACTCTCTGACCGCAAGATGCGACATTACAGCACGCTCACAACATCCAATAAACCTTTGAAAACAAGGTATGGGCCAAATTTTTGTCTTGGCAGCTCTCTAGCCATGCAGCCATTGCCAAGAACAGCATGAGCAGAGGGAGTGGCAAACGCCAAGTGTCCCCAAACCTCCAGTGCTGACAAATGGGGAATAAACACAGAAACCTGGTCTCGCTGCGGCTGCGCTTTGAGACCCCCCTGTCTTTAACAGAGCCCTTGTCTGCTGAAGAAAAGCACTCCTGGCAAGGCACATGGAGCCAAACGATAGCAGAGGTTTGAAGTTTTGGGCTGGTTTGTCCTTGGTGGGTTTTAAAACAACTAAAGAGCACTAAAAATCAAAGTTCTTCTAGGCATTATCTGTATTTAACCACGGCCTACCTGGTTTCCAATGCATCCTGCTCTCCAAAGCCTACTCTCTCCTCACATTGCCGTTTCACAGTGCCAATCCACAGCCAGAGGTTTCAAATATTAGGGGGAGGGAATAATTTAAACACCCAGCAACTGCTCACCCCCAGGAAAAGCCTGGTGATGCCAAAATCCAGAGAAGCTCCTCTCCACGTGCTGCAGGGAAGGAGCACAGCATGGGGCAGCATGAGGTGCCATAGCTCTGGATCATCACGGCCTGGAGAAGAGTGGCACTGGTTCCCCAGGGTGTCAGGTAAAAGGCATTTCATAGAATCCCAGACTGGTCTGGGTTGGAAGGGACCCCAAGGGTCACAGAGCTCCAACCCCCTGACACAGGCAGGGACACCAACCTCCAGGCCTGGAGCTACACAAGGTTGCCCAGGGCCCCAGCCAACCTGGCCTTCAACACCCCCAGGCACGGGGCACCCACCCCCTCTCTGGGCAGCCCCTTCCAGCCCCTCCCCACTCTCTCTGCACAGAACTAGCAACGTTTGTTGGAAGGATGACCAACATTTGTTTGGTTTAATTTTGGGAGAACCACACTGGCAGAGAATATCTGGGTAAGATTTAAAAAGCAAACCAGTCATGGATACAAGAAAACTCATCGCTCACGTCCTGCGGCCCAGCTCCACGCCACGCTGAGGCACCCACAGTAATTAGAACCTCATGGAATTACGGGCTTTAGGAGTCCCAGCTGCCCTGCAGCAGGATGGAGTTATTGCTGTGGTGCTAAAAAGAAGGAAAAAGCTTATTTAAACATTTACTGGACCAAAATGCTGCTGGGTTGTTGGTTTTTTTTTTCCCCCTTTGCCTTTTGAGGCTCCAGCACCTAGAAATAAATCTGGCTCATTAAGGAATATTTTGTGGTTCAGTTTTGTTTACAGGCCCCAGCTAAGCGAGGCCTGCTACCTAATTCAGGTTTTACCATCTGGCTCATCACATTAGAAATCAAACCCACAAGGTGGTTTATTTTTGATTATTTCTTTTTTTTTTTTTTTTTTTTTAAATTCAGGAGAACCTGTTAGGCAGTGACATCACACTGGGCTGGGGAGAATAAAGAAAAGGCATTTTAATTTCACTTCCCCTAGAGAGAGAAATCTCTACAACCCACCAGAGCATCTCCTGCTCGTTCAGACCTAAACGCTTTACAGTCACGAGCAGTGACTCCAAGGGATGGAGCTACAGCCTGCCCCACAGCAGAGCTGTTGCAAAGGGCACATACAGCATGTGGACATGTTTCCCAGCAGCCCACATATGTAGAAGCAAGTACACAAGCAAAGACTTGGATCTCAGCTGCGCAGAGATAGGGGCGGTTGGAGTAGATGATCGTTGCAGGTCCCATCCAACAGAAAATGCTCTGTTCTACCCTACCTTATTCCACCTTCCCCTGCTCTTCCTGACCTTACCCTGCTCTTCCCTACCTTACTCCCTTCTCTACCTTACTCTCTTCTCTACCCCTCTCTATCCCACCCTACCCCAAGACAGACCAACGCTGAGGCTGCTGTTGGGTGAACACACCATTACAGAACACTGTTATTTCCATTAAACACAGCGGGACAGCGAGGCACAGTAATTAGCTCACCCAAGTTTGCCTTCTCCTTGCTGTCCAGCTCACAGGATAAAAGCCCATCTCCCCAAAGCCACAAACACAGGCTAGAGAGAAACTTCCAGCCTTCCAGCTTGCTCGGTGCTGCCCACAAAAAGCACCGTCCGGTTGTCCTTGCAACAGGGGTGAAACCCCTGACGAGCCTCCAACAACCGCCGGAGCTGGCTGCGAGCTGTAACCTGGCCACCGACTTTAAAACCCAACATCCTGTTCAGCTATTTCTGTCCAGTGTTTTGTTGCTTGGCAAAAATTCAATATTAAGCAATAATTTTGCCAATGCCACCTGCCTAGAGGAGGGACCAAAGAAAGTTAGTGGGAAAGAAAGGAAGTGGGGATAAACTGCAGTGCAGCAACAGCAGGAATCACCAGCGGGGAAACTCTCCCACAGCGTAGAATAAAGTGAGCAGATCCTTGTAGCTGTAGGGTAACAGGGAAATGAGGAGATGTGAGCAGTGGAAAAGGACCCACCCAGCTCTGAGAGGCAATAATCTTAGGAGTTAATCACACAGAATCACCAGGTTGGAAAAGCCCTTTAAGATCATCAAGTCCAACTGTCCCCATCCTGTCCTAAACCATCTCTCTCAGCACCTCATCTCCCCATCTGTTAAACACACCCAGGGCTGGGGACTCAGCCCCTCCCTGGGCAGCCTGTTCCACAGCCCCACTGCCAGGGAAGAACTTTTCCCTCCCATCTGCTCTGACCCTGCCCTGGGGCAGCTTGAGCCCATTGCCCCTTGTCCCAGCTCCTGTCCCCTGGCTGAAGAGACCAGCGCCCACCTCTCTGCACCCTCCTGGCAGGGCAGGGGAGGTGGGGAGAAGGTCTCCCCTCAGCCTCCTCTGCTCCAGGCTCAACACCCCCAGCTCCCTCAGCTGCTCCTCAGAGGATTTGCCCTCCAGCCCCTTCCCCAGCCTGGTTGCCCTTCTCTGGACTGGCTCCAGGACCTCAATGTCCTTCTGATGGTGAGGAGCCCAGAACTGGACCCAGCACTCAATATTAACGCTCGTACCACGCCAAGATAGAAAAAAGCAGATACAAAGCAGTCCAGCTACAGCATAAGATGCTGCAAGGTGCCCAAATGAGGATGTCATGCTATGAAATATTGAGGAGCAGCACACCCACCTCCCTGGGTCAGAGCCAGATCCCCCTTTGGTGAAGTGCTCTCTCTAGTAGGCTCTGAGTGACTCGAAACACTCGGGGATAACCTCGGTGTCTGCCAGGAGCCTTCCAGAAGCAGCAGAACGACAGCCTGAAAACGGCTTTCCATTTGTTGGTTTTCATCCCATTGCTCCTAGACTGTGCAACCTCTGGCTGCTTCAAGGCTCAGGAAGCTTCATTAGCAGCTCGGTACAAACATCTGAAGGGTTCTTGTCCTCAGCACTGCTCCCCAGTGGCAAGAGTCAACGATTTTGTCTTCAATCCCTGCTCGGTTCCCGATGGCAGAGCTCAAAGGAGCGCTCCTGCATGCAGATTAGAGAGAGATACTCCAGCGTGACGCAGGACGTCGTTTCTCTGCTGGAGGGCTGGGGGAAGCGTTGGAAGCGTTCCAGTTCCCATCCAGTTTGTCATCCACCATCTCAATGAACTACTGTTTTCAATCATTCAAAGAGAATCCAAAGAGCATTTTATACTTCTCCTGCCCATGAGTTTTACCTGACATGTGGGGACAGGACAAGGGGTGATGGCCTCAAGTTGGAGCACAGGGAGTTCCACACCAACATGGGAAGAACTTCTTCCCAGTGAGGGTGAGGGAGCCCTGGGCCAGGCTGCCCAGGGGGTGTGGAGTCTCCATCTCTGGAGAGATTCCAGCCCTGTCTGGACACCGATCTGTGTGCCCTGTCCTAGGGACCCTGCTTTGGCAGGGGGTTGGACCCAATGAGCTCTGGAGGTCCCTTCCAACCCCTACAGCTCTGTGAGTCTGTGAATAATCGCAATCCTCTCTCCATTCCTTCCCAGTTCACCCCATCAACTAACACATCTCCTCAAGAGACTTTAATCAATTCAGTCCTAGAGAGAAAGTCCATCATATGCAGCAGAAGCAAGATGCAAAACCCAAACCCAACCCAAAAACTCAACCCATTTTTCTTGCCTGCATTCTGCCCAACAAACTTCAGATGGGTTCAAAGGCTACATCCTACCAGACCACTTCTGCTTTATCTATCATATATATATATATATATAATCTTTCCCCCAAAATCTTTTCAGGTCACAGCAATTTATTTCCCTCATGGGCTGCCCTATTTTATTCCCCCTCCACTGTCACCCAGTTTCCTTTGCCCGTTGTCCTCCTGGGCAGTTCAAGCTGTACCCATCAGCTGTTCATCCTTTGGCACCATCCCTGGCAGTTTTAAAGTTAATTTTTAAAATGTAACACGCAGGAAAAAGAAACAAAACCAAAACAAACAAATCCAAAAACCAGCCCTGGAATTGCTGAGGCAAAATTCTTCTGCAGCATGTGTCTGGAATTGCAGCCAAAGATCCAAGTGGGCAGCAGGTCAGGAAAGGGAAAAAAAAAAAAGGCTATAATTAAATGTCTTTATATTAGATTAACCAAAAAAAGTCATTAGAAATAAATGAGTTAGGTAATTCTGCACCACAAGTTAAATGGCAGTCATGAGAGAAAGGAAGACTGCATTGGCCTAAGCTGACTGAACAAGGTAATTAGTTCAGCAAAGCCCTTCACAAAATCAAGTGCAGGGAAGTTGAGAAACCTTCAGGAATGAAAATGAAAATAAAATAAAATAAAATAATCTTTGGCTCCTTCAAGGAGAGAGGAGAAAAAAAAATATGGGGAAGAGCCAGTATTTGGTCCTTAACAGCAGTTTGAGAACCAGAACAAAGCCAGGGAGAGTTTCAAAGCACAGCAGCTCTCCCCACTCCGCTGTTTGTTCTGCTCATGAGCAGACAAGCTGTTTCCTTTCATCTGGAAAAAAACCCTCACACAATGAGAAAAATACCTCAATAGAATCAGAGTCTGTGATAACAAAGCCCAAGGGCCACGAGGAAAGAAGTCTTTCGGGCCAGTAAAAAACATGTGGTGTTTGGATCCTCTGAGAAAAGGGACTGCTTCTGGGTGTAGGGCATCCGGACATCCCGCTGCTGCTAGAGGAGGTCAGGGATTCATCGAGGTATTGCTTGTGTTCCTGTCTCTCCTCCCAGCACCCAGCCCTCACAGGTCAGGGATTCATCGAGGTATTGCTCGTGTTCCTGCCTCTCCTCCCAGCACCCAGCCCTCACAGGTCAGGGATTCATCGAGGTATTGCTCGTGCTCCTGCCTCTCCTCCCAGCACCCAGCCCTCACAGGTCAGGGATTCATCGAGGTATTGCTTGTGTTCCTGTCTCTCCTCCCAGCACCCAGCCCTCACAGGTCAGCACCAAAGCGAGCGGAGGAAGCAGGAGCCAGGAGATAATGGGGAGAAGGAAGCACATGAAAGGCTGCACACAGGGATGAAATGTCTCTGCAACACCCTCAAGGAGGGGGAAGAGAAGGAATTAAAACACACCAGCGCAGGGTCCAGCCCCAGTTTTGAATCCAGACCTGTGGTAGCTGCACCACGGGTTTAGGAGACCTGGTAAAAACGTCTCTCTGAAATATTGTTTTGATAAACATGGCATCTCCTTGTGGAATTCAAATCTCCAACTGTTCCACTGGCATGGCCATCGCTGCAGTAACAACACATGCCACAGATTGTGAGTTAACTTGAATTACATTTCAGATCTGGGGAGGGGAGGATGTCAGTGGGAGGTTTATGAACAGTATGCTCTAGCTCTGATGTTGTTATAACCAGATGGCTTCAGCTGTATCACTTACAATAAAAAACAAACAACCCAAAAAAAAAAAAGAGTGAAGTTGACAAATAAATCATGAATTCACCTGCAACTGGAACAAGCTGACCAAGTTGCCTCCTTCACTGGTCTCATTTCAGCCCTTCCACCAGAGTCTGGCTCCGCACCGAGACTGACAAGCCCCAGAACAGATTCTTTTCCTGCAGGTATCTCCCCATCCTCTGGGGAAGGAGGCTGCCAAATCCGGATCGCTTCCCTGTAAACACCTCCCCCAAAAAAAGAAAAGGCTGGGGACAGGAGACATTGAACAGCCGTTTCCTTTTCTTCTAGGCATGTCTGCTTCCCTTGCTTCTGCTGCGAGGCTGAGCCAGGGAACGCTGCTCCAACAGTTGGTCACTCGGACGTGAGGAGGAGAAAGGGTCTCGCTCAGGTTTGAACATTCCAGTAAACAATGCGGTTGCTGCAGCGTAATTAGACATCTCTGTGCCACATGGACAACTTCTGCAATTACCTGGCAATGAACTTTTCCTGTCTGTAAGCAATTAGAAGCTAGAAATGCAGGGTTTGAGTCCTGATGGGGCAAGCAGGGAGAATTTCGTTACGACTAAATGCTTTGCTTACCTAAAAGGAAACGCAGACCAAATCCAATAGAAAAGGAATTAGTGGTGTTGGAGCAATAGATCTAACAAGGGAATTGGTGAGCCACCTAAGAGGCAGGCATTACAAGGCAGGCTTTTCTATACAGAGGGTTGTGTGTGTGTGTGATGAGAGCCTCGGTGGGGGAACACAAAAAGGGGCAGGGACCCTCTCGTGAGTCACCATTTGATAAAAATAGATGCTGGCAGTGAGATCAGACACACGGGTGTATGGAGAGAGTTCTCCTTCACACAAGGGACAAGAGGATGATAACAGCATGAGAAATCAGAGACAACAGATCCCTAATCTATTTTCTAGACAAACCAGAGTGATTCTCTGTAACCCATTACGCACCCTGCCTGACTGTCTTAAGGTCAGATGAATTTGCTGCTGCCCAGGCACTGCGTGTTTCAGCCTGACCTCCCTGGAGATGTGGGGCTCGGGATGACATAAACGTGTGATGTCTTATCCCACCCAGGCACCCTGCATTGCACCCTAACGTCAGAAACCAGATGGCTGATGATACCATCCTCCCTCCCCACATCCCAACAGGTAAAAGGGAAGGACTAGGGGTCAGCTATTATTAAACCCAGCACTCTCTAGTGTTTTGGTGAGACCCACCACGAGAAGCTCTGCGATTCTGTGTGTAGCATTCCTTAAAAATTCCCCACCTGAGTTCCAGGAGCAGCACGTCGTACCAGTAACGTGGCAGCAGCCTGAAACGGGACCTGTTCAGAGCCAGTTTGAAACCAGAAAGTTTTTAAAAATGAAACAAAGCCAAAAAAAACCCAAAAAACCAACAACAACAACAAAAAGACAACAGATACCACACAGTACAAAATAGTAATTATTTATATTTTCAAAAAGAAAAAAACCAAAAGTTACCAGCTATTTTGAAACTTCTTCCCTGTAAGAAGAGTGACTAATAGAAAGGAACAGGACTGGCTCCTATACAGTCAGCAAGTCAGGTACAAACAGTTGTTAAGAATCATTCAGCGACTCAGGACAGGAACTTTTGACGCAGCGTTCATCAACAATAAATTTTTTTTCTTTTTTTTTTTTCTTTCTTTTTTTTTTTTAAAAAGGGGGAGGAGGGAAATAAAGCAGGGAAAAATGCCAAAAACACTTCCCACAATATCTAAAAACAGTAACCGTTGTTCTTGTCAGACAGCACGCTCCCAGTCAAGGATTTTCCAGTCCTTTCAAACGCAATCCAGACTTTGCCAAAGGCTGCCTTCAGTCTATTCACACCCTCCAGAACACACAGCCTTTCACTTCAACCTGTCATTTTATAAAAGGTGGGGCTTTTTCTTCTTTTTTTTAAATTTTTTTTCTTTTATTTTTTTGCAATTAACAATACAAGTGCTACTAACAGAGAAACTGATCTTCCTGTTGCTGGATGGCAATAAGGAGTTACACAAACGTCCAGTTTTCAGCTCAGTTGGAAGGACTTAAATTCTCTTTTTTTTTTTTTTTGATATAAATACTACTGGTGCTCCCATCAGGTACTTCCTTGCCAGAACCTCACTGGAAATTCTTTTTAACTCTCCAAAGCTAAAATGTTCTCTTGCTCCAGGCATCTGACGATTTGTTCTGTGCTGCCAGACGCAGAGACGTTGTCTTCCCCAGTACCACTACTGGCTTATTCCGACTTGGGTCGGTGCCTAAACCGAACCTTGGACTTAATTGACTCAGCCAAGTTGAAGGGAACACACAGACGATGCAGCGACAGGGATTTGTTAGGTTGAACAGCCCCAGAGCCCCAGGCCCACCCTCCCCCTCTCCCCAAGTTACTTGGTGCTGTTTTGAAAAGTCTGGGTGTCACGAAGCAGTCTCTTTCCCCCAACAACAGAGTAAAAGCTCCACAGATTTCGCTGTCTACCTGGTGGTCAAGGTTAAAGCAGCAACAGGTGATGCTGCTTCCAGAAAAACATGGGGCGGTGTGACAGACAGGACTTTAGGATTGCTTCAGTCGCTTCCGAGGGGGTCCCAGAAAGGGACACTGTGCAGAGGCCAAGGAGCGATACGCCTCAGCTACCAAATGGGGATGTGATACTACCATGGACTTCCAGCCTGATGTCTCCATGACGTCAGAAGCATGACTAGAAAAGAGAATAAATCCAAAAGTTATCAACTAGGGATAAAAAGGATTACCTAAATAGATTCTTTCCACAGGCCTGAGAAAGCTGACATGCTTAGGGTACTGTTTTAGGACCACCGGGTGTGTGTGATTACCTCCTGAGAAGATGGTCAGCTTTGGTTCTGCTGGCACAACTATATGCTGGACCATGCTTCAATGAAAAGCTTGAACATGGACGATCCCAGGTGGAGGGCAGCAGCGATACAGCGTTCATCTACCCTGACTACTCAGCACCCAAGTATTTTGAATCAGTATAGGAACTACTGAGAGTAACTGTATTAACTGACACATAGCAGCAAACATGTTTCCAGGTATCAAAGCTGTTGGTAGTCATTTCACATCTAGCAAAAAGTCTGGTGTATCACGAGTTGCAGATAGTCCCTCTGTATCAGGGGCTGCCTGATAGTCTACTACCCAGAGTCCTGGTGATCCTAGGAAGGGATCCAGAACAGCTCACAGCAGCGGTCCTGCCCTATGCTCTGACCAACCCCAGCAGGACAAGACTGATCTGCCCTTAGGACAACGCCAGAAGGATCACAATAGGAGAACTAAATAAATTATCATTACGAAAAATAGGACACAACCCCCCTGCACATGACAGTTCATTATTTGCTAATAAAACCCCTCTAGATTTGTTGGATCTGGGAACAAAAGTAAACTCACTAGTTAATGAAGTCCACTGCTTGAGTTTTCAGCTGGTCAGCACTGTGCAGGTCTGCCAGAATGAGGATCTCAGCTGCATTTTCCACAGACAGGTTGCTGCACAGTGCATCCTCACACATCACCTTCAGACGTTCCAGAGCATACTGCAAAATACAAGGTGAAGCACGGTTACAAAGAGGGAAACACCTCACCGGGCCAGATGTGAAGCCTTACTTGTGCTGCTTCACTCTCCAGTAACAAACTAGGCTACTATGCTGAACAGACCTCTCTGCTTTGCTAGGTGCAGTTGAACTGTACTCAAAGTAGTGACCAGCGCAATAGGAGCATGATGACGCGCCCACCCTGAGGGAAGCAATGGAGAGGAAACATACCCACCATGACTCTTCTTGCGTTACAGGCTTACTGGTGCTGTGTTCATGCTTTGAAATGAGGATTTCAGGTCACCTGTGATACTATCTGTTACTTCAAGGCACAGAATGCTAAAGCCAAATCTTTATTCTCACTCTATTACTGCATGACAGTATTACCTGGGTTCAGTGGGAAGACCTATCTAACAGTGAATGCTCCATAGGTGTTCCAGTGATGTTTAGGCAGTTTTCACTCACTTTCTTTGCCATTAATGACCTGCACGTTAAGATCAGCCTTGCTCAAGTACATGCTATTAGCTTAATACTAAACTGTTAAAGAGAAGCCCCTGATTTCTTGCAGCTATCCAGCTGGAGATGAAACATCACAGCGTGTCTGTAATGCCCCAGAAAAACCTCTGGTCTAACTTCACATTCTCAATCAAAGAGTTTCTACCATTCAATTGTACAGTTGCCTCAATGTTTTGGGTTTTTTTTACATCCACAGGGTTGGGCCATGTCAATGGTTTGAGAAATTCAAAGAATATGCTTAGAAGAAGAGTGCTGTCTACTAAATTTCACGCTCGCCTTTTCCTCAGCGGTTCAGGCAGTATTGAAACACGCAGCCACAGGCAGGACTTTCAAAAGCAACCCAGCAGCCTGGGGCAGCCTTCAGAGAGGTCAGGACTCAGAAAATATGAAGCCACTCGTTATTAAGAAATGAAACCCAAACTCCAAACCCCAGTCTTTTAAGACATCAGAGTTGGGCACTGTGAGACCGCGATACTTTTGAAAACCTTGGTATGTGTGTGATGTGATGATGGGGTTTGCGGCTCTTTGGATGAAAGGAATGGAATATTGCTGAATATCCTAGATCCCATGATTACGTTTCACAGGGATTAGGAAGGCAGTTAATTCTAATGCAGTTCTTATATGAGTAATAACATTAGAACTACATAAATGGTCCTAAAGATTAAACACAGTTAAGTCTCCTTCGTGTTAGGACTTCAAACTGGCATTTCTAAAAAGAAAATAAAATTTTAAAAAGAAATAAAAATAGCTCTTTTAAAGTTGTTAATTAATTGTTAATTATATAATACAGTTGTTAATTTTATATATGTTAATTTTAGTTGTAATTATATAATAAAGTTGTTAATTTTTAAGATGTGGCAGATAACTGCATTTCAGAGCATCCTTTGTATTGTATACATGGCTTTTTTGGACAACTTAAAAGAGATGAGAGGGTATACAAGTTTTTTGGTATGTGAGGAAAAGATACCAGATTAGTAAGGACTGCTCTGTCATCCTCACCAGGGAGGTGGCAACCAGCTCATGCGGATGACGAGGGCAGCGCTTGCCACACAATAAGCATTATTACTATAAATTGACTTTATATTCTGACTGAGATTTTCATCCCATTATGATTAAATTTAAAGGAATAATTTCAGATTATAAACCCATTTTTTTCACTTAAGACTCAGCAATAACAGCTACTTCAACTGAGGCGTGGCACTTGCAACCAGGACAGTTTTCTTCCACCAAGTTATCTGAGAATGCAAATTGGATTTACTTGCTTGATCTGTATCGATAACTAAACCAGTTTCAAGTGAGGGCAAGGCATTATTTATGTTGTTGTCTATCAAGACCTTAAAATGCAGCAAACAAAACTTAAAATTATTCCTTCTGTAAACTGAATATTCTCCTCCACACATGGACAATTTTTATTTTGATTTTTCTCTACAAATAGCTCAGCTTCTAATTACATAGTTGGGCAAAAGTAGCCATTCTGGTCTCTCAGGTACCAAGATTTCCCTTTCCCCCCCCTTTCTTAATTACACTTTAAAAAAACTACCCTACCTAATAGCACACTTACCCAAGAGGCTGAAATAGTATCTCCTGGGTTGAGAAGACGTGCTTTGTTTTGGTTTTGGTCTAATTACATATTTTCCCCAAGAGACAGGAGGAACTCAGAAGAAGCTGTTTCAGTCTCTTGAGTAAGTATTAGATGTTTTATGTGCTTTCATGAAAGATTTTTTATTTCTGCTTTTAAAAGAGGCACAATGGGTTTAAAAGGAAAAAAACCCTACATTAAAAGCCAGAAAACTCAAAAGTTAAAGCCTGCTCTGTCCTTAATGTACTGCTTCTTACTTACACCCATCTCAGTTAAAGATGGTATGTGAGCTCTCAATCAATACTCTTTAAATATTGAATAAAATATGTGGCAATGCATCATAAAATACGTGGCAATCAGGCCAAGAATCTCCTTGCATTATTTCCCATTTTAATTCTAGTTGCAGTGGCCTAATAATGGCATATGGAGCATTTCACCTCTAAAAATCAGCCTTTCTGATGAAGCCCAGGTCAGCAGTGACAGGGAATTTGATGGCCGTGGGGTGGTTGCGTGGAACAAGGTAACATGCATCCACATCTTAAAATCCACCACCCTAACTGGCACCCAACAAGAGAATCCAAGGGGCTGAAGAAGCATGGAGACTGAACTACGCTCTCACCCCCAGAGGTGGTCCCTCCAGGTCAGAGTTGAGGCACATTGGCAGGGCAGTGTGGAGGATCTTGCACTGCTGCTACCCGTGCTGAACCTGTTCGATGGATAAATTCAGGGCTTTAGTCTCCAGTGCTGTCAAACTGGCATCTTTCACCAGCACTGAAGTTCACTTTTAAGAGAAAAAAAAAGAAAAAAAAGGAAATAAAATTCTGGTTATATATAAGGAATTTTCACTGGTTAGTTAGTATGGCTCGCTGGCCAGCAGAGCACTCTCTTCTGTCCTTGGTGCTGCAAAGGGAAGGAGGCAGTGGCTGTCTGGCTGGCAAGGCCACAGCACTGCACCCGCCACACAGGGGACTACCAGCAGCCTTCCAGTCAGACCATCCCCGACACCTCCCTGGCAAGGACCCTGCAAAACCACAGAGGGGTTAGGCAACAGGGCTTCCTCCACAGTGCACCCCTTCTCTCCATAAACAGCAGGGACTGCCACTGCAAGAAGAAAATAAACAACAGGACCATCCCACTCATGGCTAGCCATCACCTCTTGAAGCTGCTGGTACCAGTCAGACCAGAAGGAGAAGCAGATCCTGTTTGCCAAGACAGAACACTACTTTTGAGATTTGGTAATAATCACACATAGGAAAAAGAAGAAATATTGCCAAGTCCACCTTGAAATTTTCTTCTCACCCCCCAGCTCTTATGCAAGATCATGCTGAATAAAGATGTCCTCTGAAATGTTAAGAAAATGCTTAGAAATGAGCAGTAGAGACAGAAATTCTTGATTGTTAGAAGTTAAAATAAAATATGTATCTACAGAGCTATAGGTATCTCATATGTATCTACAGTCCATCCAGGTTTACCTATAAAGCCACAACCAATTCAAAGAAATTGCCCAACCACAATGCTATGAAAAGCTTACTGCAGCAATCTCTGAGGAGCACTGTATAAAGCAAGGCACATGTCATTCCTGGTTCTCTGAACACCCATAAATCCCAACTGTACCTTGTCAGCAGCTGCCAGCAAGTCATCAGCCATTTTGTCAAGATTTGGTGCCTTCCCAGTGTAAATAAAGCACATCATTTCCTTAAAAACTTCAGGCTCCACATCATTGATTTCAACTCGATTCTGTATCAGAAAAATGAAGCTTATTAAGATCCTGACAAAACCCTACAGGCTTCCTTCTATCCAAGCTCTTTTAGTATTCAGAAATTTGCTACTAACTATTTAGAACATGTACTATTTGCAAAAAAAAAAAATGACCCAAAAAAGATAAAAATATGTGAAAAAAGATAAAAATATGAAAAAATACTTAAGTCGTATTTCACATTTTCTAATTCTCCCTATCCCACCCCAAACTCTTTCCCCAAGAGTAACAAAGGTAACAACAGTTGCCTCCTTGATCCCTTTCTTCCTCCCTTCCTTCCTCCCTTCAGGACAGCTGAAGCAGCTCTGCATCTAATGTGAGAAAAACAATGAAAAAAGGTGACAACAGTCACAAACGCTACCTAAAAAAATCATCTGACCAGTGATGCTAAGTTGACTAGAGAGCTGTTTGCCCAGCCAGAGTTGTTCTCCTCCCTTCAGGAACTTACCTTTTTACTCTCTTCCATCTCATGCTCAAACATGGCACTGAAGACAGGGGAACGTGCTGTGACAGTGGGAAAACAAAACACAGTTAGGATTAAGAGATGCTCTCCTCAGCTTCAGGAGATGCTAAGCACAGCCTGCCAACACCCCAACAACTCTCCTGCTATTTAATGCAGGAAAAGTTTCTCCTGCAGTATGTAGGAGACATTTAGTACAACTGCTAAAGAAGTATAGGTCATGACATAACATAGTATGGCTGAGGTAGCTTCAAACTGGGTGTGGGAGCACTTCTAATGTCCTTTCAAAACAAGGTGGAAGAGTACATGGGGGGTTGAGGTACGTGTTTTGACTTTCCAAGAAAGTATTCCTCTAGAAATGCACTAAGTTCTCCTTACAAATTCTTTAGGATTATAGTTCCTACAACCACAAGAGTGCTCCTACCACCCTCTCTGTAGCAGGAGGCAGGCAATTAAAAATGCAGTAGGTAATTCCTCTTCCTTTAACAGTTCATAAAATGGTCTTTTACTACAGCTCTGCAGTTAAAAGAGCTGCAGAAGTCTCCTTTAGAGACAAACTAACTCAGAAAACCCCCACTTGTCATCATGTTGTTGTCTCCAACCTGACTAAGGCCCATCCAACTCAATACTGACCTGCTAGTATGGCTTTGTGACCCTGGAACTCCTGGCCTGCAACGCACAGGCAGCAGTCTGTGAAACGGGAATTCTCCCAGAGGCCTCCCAGCTCGTCTGCCAGGCGGCACTCTGGAACCTTCACCATGTTCATAGTGTTCTGGCCGGAGATATTGACAGAGTCCTGCACCACACTCACCTGGAGGGGAGAAGAAACAACCCAAAAACTCAAAAACCTCCCCTGAAAAAAATAATCTCCCTACAATAATCTTCTTTATTTCCAGGGCCAGTGAAGGGAAATGCAAAGCAAACCCCACACCTCTCAAACAGAATCAGTGCCTGATTAAAAAGCCAACATTTTTAAAGCATCCTTTCTACCCTGCCTTCATCCTGTTCTTTGCTCCTCCAGTACCCACCCCAAGTCCTAAATCACACCAGCAGATTTTCTTCTCAACCCCAAATTAACGGCACTTCTATGCAATTTAATCATAACTTTATTAGAAGGTTTCCTAAGGAAGTAGAACCTTATTTTCCTGCTTTTACAGAAACCATACCTGACCTAGTTTGGGTTTTTTTCCCATCAACACTCTGAAACCCTCCCCAATCAATAATGCAGTACAGACAGCAGTACAAATGAACATGAAGTATACAGAGAGCTTCTATAACTGAGCGCTGCACCCACATGTGCGTGCAAGGGCAGTGTCTGACCCCTCCAGATGTCCTGCAGCTTCTGGCTCTAAATTTCTTAAGTGTTTTAAAAAACCCTTCTAAACAGTAAGTATAAAAAAACCCAGCTTCATGTCATGTAATGTGGAAGATTTGGGGAAGGCAGATCGATTCTTTACCACCTGCTCTAAAGCACACATGGTTAGGCAGGGACCATTCCCAGCCATGCTGATGGATAACCTGGACAAGGGGAATGTTAAGAGCCCATTCAGAACCGGACCGTTGTTAAATACATGGTAAATCACACGCCTTCTACTCCAGACTCCAATTAGAAAAGATCAGGGTGACTAATACTACTCCCACTATAACAATGACTGAAGGAAGAAGCTGATTGACAGGGTAGAGTATGTGAAACTACTTGCTGGATTTCCTGACAAATCCAAGTTAAATTTCAGTTCTATTAATAACCAACGAATGGCCAAAGAATGATGGAGAGCAAAGGAAGCGTCACCGTTATGTAAGAGAAGTAAATTATCAAGTGAGATGACAGAAGTGTCTTCTATAGCAAAAACCTGCTGACAGCACATACCCCTTGAGAAACCTGCAGTGGGTTTCTGATGGAGGCCATGCCCTGTATTAACTACACACCACTCCAAACCAACCAAACAAACACCAGATGCTGCTTGCTGAAGGACACTAATGGTTAGCCAGGACAAACGTGAGGAAGTTAGTATTCTTCATCACTGATCCGATGGCTACAGCCTCTTTTTGCTCTGTGCCACCTGCACTAGCAACACAGACTCAAGGACTTGTGAAAGCTCATCAGATCCATTAAAAAGGAATTCCAAGGTATAGATCCAATGCAGGAGTCCAACGCTGACTATAGATTGGCCAAAAAAAGACTTGCAAACTGTGTCTCAAATCAACAGCTAAATCCTCTTCATACATGGAGAAAGTCACTGGTGTTAAACTCCATGACACAGCTTTTACATAAGGAGTTTAGATTCCAAGTGGTGACCAGTCTCAGAGGTCAAAGTATCGAAGGTTTCGCTTAAAGCTATTTTCAACATCTTAGCAAGAGAATCAATGCTGCCTAGCACAGAAGAGAGCTGTTGCATTAACTTGGGGAAAAACCTTCTTTTTTGGAGATTTACCAGAATGATATTTACCTCTGATGTTGGAATATAATTTAAACAGCAAAAAGTAATGCAGTTGGGATATGAACAATAAACCCCACCTGCAAA
The DNA here is from genome assembly GCA_027925045.1 of Hypotaenidia okinawae. Classification (NCBI taxonomy): domain Eukaryota; kingdom Metazoa; phylum Chordata; class Aves; order Gruiformes; family Rallidae; genus Hypotaenidia; species Hypotaenidia okinawae. The sequence goes on from BSDF01000024.1 coordinate 4,302,658, forward strand.
ACAGAGGTCGAAAAATCCCCAAACAGACAACTAAATGAGGTCAGACTTGAAATGCTTGACAAGGAACATCATTCTCTGCCTTAACAGCGTTTTCAGCAAGACATTATCTGTGTTCAGCACCGGACATGAGCAGAGAGTAAAAGGATTTTTCCTTTTAAGTTTAATAAAGCAAGAACAAGGGTGCAATGGAGACACAACCTCCTGGTCTACAGAAAACTCCAATATATCCCCATATAACAAGCACCATCATCTCAACATCCAGCATTGCTAACTCCTTAGAGAGTTTCTACACACAAAGTGCTGCTGAAAGTACAGATGTGAGCAGCAACACTTGGCACCGGCGGTCAGCAGGGAAGCATTAGGAATGCATATGGCACATTGCTTTACATGCTAAGAGACTTACAAGCTCAGGGAAGAAAGAAAGAAACAAATAAGATGACAAAAAAAAAACCCCAAGGAGGTGAGGGGAAAAAAACCAAACCCAACCCAAGTTGTTGAAAGTTCTTGCCAAACTGTTTCCAGACAGCAAAGCCTTCCCCTCTGATACCACTAAACTTAAGATTTCTTATATGCTAGACTGTAGAGCAAACTGAAAGAGAAAAAAGCTATCAAGGCCAGGTGCAGCAAGCAGCAAATTCGCTCTTCATCCAGAACAAACAAAAACACTGAGCCGAAGCTTTTGAAGGGAGTAATTCAGTAAAGAGTGGACTGACTTGAATTAGTACTGGTTGCCAAGACTACTGGTAGATCTCGGGTTTATCTACATCACACCTCACAAATTCCTTTCTCAGATATTAATTTTGGAGTTTCACTCCACAACTGGAAGTTTTCTGGCTGTTTTATCAGGCAGGAAAGGATAACTGCCAGAGGTGTGTCCAAGACACTGACCTCTTCACCCCCCACACTGCTGCAAGTGTTAAAGGGAAGGGCTCCCTCCAGGACAGTAATCATTTACACTGATTGAATACACATCCTCATTTGTTAATTTAAATTCGTGCACGTGTATGGTGGCCAAACAAAACCAGAAAAAAAAACAAACCCCAACCAACAAACCAACACAAAACCCAGCTGTCAAACTACTCTGAAGCATTTCTTTCACTCCTGAAAGAAAACATGGCAAAAGAAAAGACTCCCGCAAAAACACTGCAGGAGATCCAGAGAGAGAACAACTCGTTCTACCTGTCTTCTGGCAAAAATCACAGCTACAGGAGGTATTTTGCAGTGAAAATGACAATGGAAATAAGACAGCAAAAGCTCTGTAGACAGTTTAAATTCGCTTATTAAGGTTTATAAACTTAAATATCTGGTTTTAGAAATAGCTGTGTCTGTGTCTTTGTCTGAAATGAGTATAGTGAAGTAATAATTTTGTAAGCAGCTGTAGGAAAACACAAACACAATGAACAGAAAATTGTGGTTACGATGAAATTCCTTTATCTTAAATTTTTCTTTTTGTTGGCTGTAAAGACACACTTAGGAACATAAAGGACACTCTTCTTTATTCAGTAGGCGAGTAATAGGCGGGCCAGTTTCCACTACAGAGCTAGTGCTGGTTATTATCCCAAGTGAGTTTCAAATTAAGGAGTACAAACAGATGGATGATAATACTAAACCAGGAGTGAAATGATAATCAAACATGTTTAATTCCTACCATCACCACAGGTAAAAGAGAAATATAAAGTAACCAAAAAAAAAAAAAACAACCCAGATAAATGGAAGCAAAATGTGATGAATCACACAGAAATAGTCACCAGCCACACAGGTACATGCAGGCACAAATAAAATCTAAGTGCCATACAGGCATCCAGCGTTTCTCCCAATACCTCTGACTCCTTAAAAGCAACGATGAAAAATAAGGTCACATCTACCTTAAGCTAATGGAACCGCTATTCTTTCAGCTGCACAGGAAGACTTACCTCACAGAAGAGAGTGAGTTTGTCATCTGGAAGAAGTCCATTGGCCTCATCCAGAAGAAAGTCTCTTCTAATAAATTTTTTGAATCCCCAGTCCTTGCCTTGAACAAATCGATACGCTCGCTGGCTCTCTGGAAGAAAAGACACGGTGCTTGAAACACCAGCTGAGTGACTCGCTTGATCAAACAGCAAAAGACAAACAACTGACCCCATCAGACAGAAAGAGTTTTTACACACCCATCGCTTTTGTTTCTTCTCCTTTCGCGTTCAGGATGGAGAATTTGAACTTTGCTCGAACTTCACTTTTCGGACAGCTCACCAGCAGCAGGTAGAGGGATAGATAATCTTTACTCTCCTCATCCAAGCCTTTAGGGTTCACACGTAGACACCTGTAGAAGCAGGCACGTGAATGAGATGTGAGGAACAGCTTCTGGCAGATCATTCATAGCTTTCAAAGGGAGGGCACGCTAGAATTTTCACAATCAAATGTAGAGCAAACAAGGTCTGTTTAACAGCCACTGACCCACGAGGAAATAATAGCTAAGTAAACAGAATGGAACTGTGTGTTACAGTCAGCTTCACACTACATCTCGGAGAGATAATAAATATACAGGCAGCAGCTACGGGCAAAGCAATTAAAAAACACATGGTGGGAAAGAGAAGGGTGTAGGGTTTAAATTACTGAAAAACAACCTGGATGGCAACTTTGAGAAAATGAAAAAAAAAACAACAGTAGAATGGAGGCAATCGACTTGAAGAGTGCAACAAATCCAGAGAAACAGTAGGTAAAATTCCACAGGAAATAACTGGAAGGAAAAGTGGATTTCTGGGAGGCTGGTTGTTTCTTGAAAAGATAATACAAGGGCAAAAAGAGAAAAATACTCCTGTGCTAAGAAAGGGAGTAAGCACAGGAAAAGGCTAACTCATAAGCACTTTCTTGACCTGAAACCTGACACAGAATCTAACAAGAAGCAAAAACTAGGCCAAATGACTAACAGCACAAACACACACGGGCAGAAAAAAATAATCAGAAAGATCTAGACCTTAGAATGAGAACTGAACAGCAAAGGTTACAAAGGTAAGTCATTTAGTAACGAAAAGCAGGCCGAGGAAAGCACAGGTCTGCCACCCAAAGGAAGGGAACACAAAGTGTATCTCTCACACACACACTAAATTATTCAGTGGCTGATTTGCTGCAGTCTATACTGACAGGGTTTAAAGAAAAATGCTTGAGTGTTTAACATCTACTAGGTCAGACACAACTCATGGTAGCTACACATGCTGTCCGAAGTCCACTCTGAGTTACTGGAAATTACTTGAGAACTCAGGGCAGATAAGAAACGTTATATAGGAAAGGAAAAGGGCAAAAATAATGTCATCTTTAAGAAGCAATAACTCCTGGGCAGGAGGAGTTACAGTACAACATCAGTCCAAAAAACCTCAACTTAAGATGTTAATAATCCTCCATGGCACGTCTCTGCTCCAAGGCAGGATGTACTCTCTCTTCCAGCGATGGCTTCTATTATTTTTGATGATTTTCCATTATCAGGGAACACTGCAAACAGCCCAATCCTCACGTTTGTTTTGGGCATCCAAGCATTCTGCTGAAGCAACAGCATTTTGTCCCTGTGCGTATGTTGTCTCCAAAGAAGGAAGAACCCGTGTGCAGTACAAGTATTTTCCCTATTTTTCCTGTTACAGAACCCCAAATTCTTTCATACAGTTGTACAAACAGGGTGAACCTTTGCTCTGTTTCTTACCATTTGAGTTTATCATTGGCTCCAGATGAAAAGGTTGAGCTTTTGATGACCTCACCCATTTCTTCTCGGCAGAAGCTAAAGTTGTTTATGGTCCACATGTAGGAAAACTTCACCACCTTGATCTGAGAATGAGAGGACAACCAGCGTTTTAGGTGCTTACCCATTCACCCCGGCCACCTTAAAGGCAAAATACCTGAAAACTTGGAAGTTTTACTGAGTCACTAGCACAACAAAGAAAAGCAGGAGATAACAGCCTGGAAGTGGCAATCTAGTCCAGTGGCAGCTGGACCATTCCAACTTCTCCAACTGCCTCCTTCAAAGTTCCACCAAGGGCAGAAGACAACATCCCATTGCTGCCCTAGGAAACACTTGTTAGGCAAGTATGATATAATTTAACTAGTTTTGCATCCAGCTCTTACCACGGGTTCTGAGTTATGTCATAAGTATCTCAGCAGTGGGGACTTACCTGAGTGTAGCACCAGCTCTCTGCTACAGGTCCACTCGACATTTCTGCCGGAGGAGGAGGACTCGGCACCCTTGACATCGCCAGCTTGAAGACTGAACGGAGTTTCACAACGCAGCAGAAGAAATTGATAATCAAACTTCACTCTGTCAGTCCCCAAAAAGAGAAAAATAAACAAAACTAAGAACATAAAAACCCACCCCGACCTTCAGGACTGCTGTTAAATCTCACAGGACTCAAAGCCATCATGCTTTCTCCTTCCCCCCAGCACTTTTATGTTAATGTTACATTTAAACATTTTTTTAAGTGTTACCATATGTTTTCTCAAGAGGGGATATACCACCACCACCACCACTCATTCTTTCAATATTCAGCTCTATATAGGAATCTTTGAGGAATCCAAGACTCAACCAGGAGACTCCCCAGTTGATTTGGGAGTTACTTCTTTACCCTCAGGCCACCATTTCAACTCACCACGTACTGCCTATTTTCACTTTGAGAGCCGCAGACTATCAGAGATTAGATTTGTTAAATCAAGTTCTTAATCTGAAAAAGCTACGGGTAGCAATATGCAACCCAAACCCAACAGGAAAACCAACCCCTGGGTTCAGAGTGACGCCAGCGACACCAACAGAATAGCTTTTATAATTTAAACCTTCTCTTGAAGCTTTACTATTAGGGAAGGTGTTGGTAATGATTTCCCTACTTCAAACCAAACTCCTTTAGCCAGAGGGAAATTCTCTTTTCCTTTATATGTTAGTGAAGTTCCCAACTTCTAAGTCCCAAGTCAAGTTGCCATCTGTAGAGAACATACGGAGTTAAAACCACTGCAACACACCTGAATGAATACAAGGCACAACTGATCAACCAGGCACCTAACTACCAGAAGGGCAATTTAAAACCAAAATAGAATAATCAACCCATCTCCCAGTCCAGATCCCTAAGGCTGATACACAAAGCATCTTCAAAGATGAGCTCGGAAACTACGATTCATAACTTGGGCAGACATAAAAGCATCACATGCCTTACAGTTTAGCCTTCTGCTAAAACTTTCTGCTTTGCAGGTGGTATTTATCTGCCTTCCTTTTACTGCACAGGGCAGCCAGTGAACCACAAGAGCTCTACTGCTGTTAGTTTTGAACTGTATATGATTAAAAAAAAAGGTGATTAAAAGACAGAAAATTGCTATTTTGTCACATGAACGACTTGAAATACAAAGGCTGATAACCAGGTAAAGTGCAGGCTCACGCTCTAGAGGAAATTGTGGGAAGAAAATGGAAAGCATAGAAAACATATACCTAAAAATCCCACAACTGAAACCTACAGGAGAATGTTGACAGTAAGCACATCAATATATATGCACATAATCCCCCCACTGCCTTCAAACTGCTATCAACTTGCTTTGGAGTCTTTAAGTGCAGTTGCAGGACTGAGTCTGGATTTGAACGAGGCTCCAGCTGCAGACCAGACCTCTCCTGAGCGTGGCTCACACTTCAGTTTACTTGTTTTGACTTCTATGCACCTTCACGAGGTACCTGGAAACGCCAGAAATAAAATTAAAACTGCTCTCTGTCACTCAAATCAAGTCACAATCAGCAGACGCTATTTTTGAAGCAGTCAGTTAACTGCCCTTCCAAGGGCGATACTGAGTCTTGCCTCCAAGGCCATCACTGCTTGGCTAACTCCAGGATACAACCTGATTTTTCAACACAAGCAGCAAGAAACACCTTCTCCAGTTCACAGCTGGGGGAATGATGCTTTTCCTATGGTTTCAGTCTATGAACAGGAGAGATCCAAGCCTTTCCCTTCCTCTTTGGGTTTCACAGAACCACTGCTCAACTCCACCCAGGTTCTTCAATTGTTCTGCTTGCAGCTATTTTTAATCTGCATTATCCTAGTGATCTGGTTTATAGCACAGGCACAAACACAGGGACTCACAAACTCATCAGAGAAGCAACAGCCAGGGAAGGGTGAAGCTTCTTATGCTCACTGCCTCGCTGATGGCACACCGAACAAGGTGTTTGACCAGAATAAAGTACAATGAATCAACAGAACTCAAGAGTGGAACATGAAATCAGGTTTGTTTTTTTTTTTTTTATGGTTGTTGCTAAACTCAGAATTAATTTGAGTGATTTTAGTTTTTAACTAAACATGTTTTTACTCAAGCTACTTGCAACAGGATGGTATTCTGATCTCTTTTATAATTATTCCTTATGCAGAGTGAGAAATAATGCAGCTTTTATTGAAGAACCCTTAGAAGGATGAAGAGGAGACAAAAATAATTCTGCTTCAAACATCTTTTGAATTCTCTGAAATGACACTATAGGCCCCCCCACCTCAACAAAATGGAGCTGTGAACTAAACCTCAAGCCTAACTGTGATTTTGGGCACAGCCTGTCACTGCTGGACACTCTAAAGCTCCATGAGAGGAAAGGCCAGAGAGCCAACAGTAGTGTCCATCCACATCTTCATTTTCCCTGACTCTGGTAGGCCGTGATGCTGTTCTCCTTGTCTGGTTCCAAAATCATTACAAGGAACAGATCAAGAACAGTTTGGATAAGGAACCAATTCTCATGTAAGGTATTTAACAACAATAAGCAGTTTTCTGTAAGGCTTCTACATCCAGGTAAACTAAAGCAATTCATTATCTCTATAATAAGCAGTAGTTTAACACTGAAGGTAGTTAGGCAGTTGAAAGAGAAGAGTGTAGCCATCAATCCTGTCATTGGGGAAGGAAAGAGATCATCATGTGATGCAAACATTGAAATTGTAACAGCTACTTTCTGTATTTCAACAGGATTTTAAGATGTACCTAAATATAACCTCCATCCTACATATGGCAGAGGCATTTTAGAAAGCTTCTGTGGTCTAAAGGCAAGGCAACTGAGACACAGGACTATTTAATATCCTCTGAGTAGCTGTCACTTTTCTACCTTACATCCTTTCCTCCCAGATGGCTGGGATAGGCAGGTGGTAATAAAAGTTATGACAGTGTGCTAACAGAATGGCTGCATGGCAGCACGTCATTCATTATGCTTTTAAAATGGCCCAAAGGGGACAAAAATCCTATATCTTTTAATATTTTCTACTATTTAGAAAATACTTTCAGTCTGGTACATGAAAGCTGCCTGCAGATGCTTTGTCAGGCAGTTAAATACAGTTAGAAAATGTTAAACTCCAACATACCCCTAGCTCAATACCACAATCAGCCATCAAATACTTGTTATCAAATGGCATCACTGATACTTTTACTCCTGTAGCAAGTGATAATGGGAATAAGCAGGTAATATCCATCACTGCCTTCTGCCAAAACTCCTGTTAAGGACAAACTTGACGCTTGCCTTGCTCAACGAGCAGGGGAACAAGAGAAGCACACGAAAGGTCACCGAAAGATCTCCTCAGAAGCGTGCCCTAGGAACCACCACGTCTTCTTTCACCTTCACACGCTGAATCGCTCTTCTGGCGCCAACGAACACTAAATGCAGTTTAAGAGGAACCACAGCTGACTTCAGTTTCTTGAAATCAGCACCCCCAGCGTTTTATTTGCCCCAGAACGCTTTACCAGTTCACACTTTCGTCACTAACAGTGATGGCACCTCTGACCTAGGAGTGAGTATTTAAGAAGAACTGCAGGCAGAGGTTTCAGGAAAACATTTTGTATGTAGTTTGGGTATCAAAATTCTTTCTGGCAGGGACAAACGTGAAGATATAGGTGTAAATACCAAGTTGCAGAGACCAAAATACAAAATATTCTCTTCCGGATCCCTGCGAGCTTCTTACTTCCTTGGATATTAATAACAAACAGCACTTGTTTCTAGATACGGTTAAGATTACAGTCAAGGAGGAGAGTAATTCTCACCTCATTCACAACGACTTCCAGATGAAGACATTTCCTAAGAACCAGAGCCAGACCAGACCTTTCTGTAGCTGAGAAAATGTTCCCTTGCCACCCTGCCCTCATAACTACCTCCCGACTTAGCAGCTGTACTCAGACATCTTGGCTCAAAACTTCATCTACTGTAGGAAACAACAGACAGCACTATTCTGTGAGCAGCAGACACTTGACCCAAGAGAGGTGGGGAATATCAATTCAATAAATATTTTGGGAAAAGGCCTCAAAATTACTAGGCTTTCCCTAAAGAGCCAGTTGATTCTACTTCTCAAGATAAAGCAACCATCTTTTAAGAAACCATCACTTTGCAGCAGAAATTTCCAAGTCTATTCATTTTCAGCAAGTTGGTTTTTTTTTTTCAGTAAAACTTAGAGAAGTCTGTAAAAGAAGTATAATTTTAATTAAATGTTTCAAAAAAAACCCGAGGTTGATGCTTCTTGGACCAGCAACGTGTCAAAGACTACCCAAGAACAGCACAAAAGCTCAGAGAAAAGGAGCAAGACAAAGATAATTGGAGCAATAAAACAAGGGGCTAAGATGTGGAAGCACAGGAAAAGACCATAATCTCCCTGCATTCTTCAAAGCCTTAGAAAGGACAATGGAAGGTCTGAATTTGCTGCCTTAAAGAAGAAAAGGAAGAAAAGGAAAGGGAAAAAAAAAAGGCAAGATAACTGAAAGAGCAATGTAGGACTCAGTGCTATCTGATTAGGGGATGGACAGAATAGGTGAGCTTTCAGATTTAAATCTACAGACTAAACAGGGTGTCATACCACTCTTCTTAGTCGCCACAGCACCAGACAATGCGGGAAACGTGTCCACACAGCACCAGTCGCCAGTGGCGAATGCTGCTGCTGACCGCACCTCCTGCAGTCCCTGCCTAGATACTGACGCTGATGTCACAGGAGCATCCAAGGTGCTGTGCTGACAGCCCTTTCCCAGCCCATCCAGTCCCACCCTCCTGCAATGAGCAGGGACACCTTGAACTCGATCAGATCCCTTAGAGCCCAATCAAGCCTGACCTTGTGTATCTGCAGGGATGGGGTCTCTACCACCTCTCTGGGCAACCTGGGACAGTGTCTCACCCCCCTCACATTGACAAACTTTCTCCTAATATCCAGGAATGGTGAATTCCAGAGGTTACACAAAGTTGCCTAATTATTAACGTGGTGGTGTAGAAGGGACTGCACCAAGGCAGCAAACAACCTGTACCAATAAAAATAGACTGAGATTAGAAATCCACACTTAGGAAAGATTAAAGTCACCCATACCAAAGAGCTTCATCTTGAAAGGAAACATGGTTTACACAAGCCAGAGGGCTTATCTTTCTGGAACAAAGAAATGTGAATAGTTCTTCAACAAGGAGTCAATCACCACCTGGAAAAACAAACTATATGGGAGTAACATGAATGGGGTGTCTACAGATTTAACTGTACCTGAATCAGAGGGATGAAAAACCTGAGCCAAAGAGAGAGTGGCTAGTGAATTAAGCTTGAACACTTTCTAAAAGCCAGGAGTGTGTGCATTACACCTTCCTCTACCTTCTGTGCTCTTACATCCAAACCCAGATCTTAGTTAACCTGTACCCTGTTGAGTGTCACAAAAACTGCTGAGCTCAAAATGACAAACAGAGTTTAATTTAGGATCTTCAGCCATGAGAGAACAGTCTGGAAAATCAACACAATCATAGCAAAGAGACAGAAGAAACCCACTGGCAGGTGTATGCCAGGATGAAGGACCTACAACTTCTCATCTGGGGGACAGAAACAACAGAGGTGACCTGGCTGCCTTAAAATACAGTGCAAATTAACTCTCTGAAAAGTTCTGAGCGCCTTCCTCTTGGTTCCAAGGCCCTGAGTTATCAGTCCTGACTCAGTTTGTGAGCTGTCCCCATTACACCAGCAGTAGCATTCAGGGACTTGATACCCCAAAGCTGCCAAGTACATTTCCAAATTCCTGAGGTCACAGCAGGGCCCTCTGAACACTGCATCAAAGGAAGATTTTAAGGCAGACACACACACACATCCCCACCTTAATTCAGTTTATTTCAGAAAATGCATTATCAAGTCAGAACAGCCAAAATTACTTCATTTTTTTAGATGACAAATCATGGAAAAGAGGAATTACCTAGAAAAATAATTTTCAGCACCATTAACAAGAGAGTGAGAGAGTTATCTCCAAAGGTACTGAATATTGGCAGCCCACTAGAACTCAGTAACTAAAATTCCACTTCAAGAAATATTCCAAAACCAAAGGCTTCTTTTCCATTCTTGGAATGTTTAATTTTTTTTCCCCTTAACAAATTCTCCAGTTATAAATCAAGGGGGAAAAAACCCCACCTAAAAACCCCCATAATTTGTATGGAACTATTAAGGGATGGGACAACTCAGTGAAACATCAGCATTTTAAGGAGAACTGCAAGCTTTACATGTATATGAAAGAAAAGAAACTCCACCACTCTTTACCTATAGAACATCTAGCATCCCTTCCCCCTCCTCCCCAAACATCACCAGATAAAACAGCAAACAGCTAAAACTAAACCAAGGAAAGGGAGAGGAAGTTGGTGGTAAGAAGCAGCCCAGAGTTCTCTAAATAACCTTCTGCTTTTATAAACAAATCCTCCACTGAAGATTTCTCTCTTCAGTCATTAAGTCAAGTCGTATTTTTGACATGTTTCTAAGACTGCTTCATGTTGGTGTTTGAGCAGATGCAGAAAATTGTATCCCCTTTAATTACATCCAACCCTAACTACAAATTACCCAAAGTATATTAGAATTACATCCACATCAGTAAATATAAAAAGCAATCAAATTCTTAAAAGCAAACAAAACATTTTACATTTTATTTTAGAGTTACTGTTGTGTTTAAGTCACCGTGCTTTAACTCTTTCCACTTCCACCTTTACCCTCTTCCTGAGATGCTCACAACTTCAAAACAGTTTTTCCTCACATAATCTTCCTCCTAATTTTTTAATTCATATCATAAGCACGTGAAAAAGGAATCAAACTTTTACTTCTTTTCCTCCAAATTGTTCTTTTCCCCTCTTTTCCCTTCTGCCAATCCATTCCTGCCCATTTCTCTCTTAAGGAAGAACGTTCTCTGAACACACCAGTTTATGTCTTACAGAAACAACTGGCCTGAGCAGACTTCTGCCTTCAATGAGAAACCTGATCTGGCTTTTGGAGAAGAAGGGGTTTGTAACTGCCCATGAACTCTTTTTTATTTTACATTCTCCCTCACAGGCAAATCGTAAAAAGTGTTTTACAGCTTCAGTTTCTGCTCCCAGGGTAAATCGTTACCTGTCACTTGTCAAGTAACTCAGTTGCCATTTTAGCAATTTTTTTTTTAATTTAAATAAAACATTTGCACTTTCCTAGCATGTAAATAATCCTCCAAATTAAAAGATGAAAACCACTATTTTCCAGGGAAGCCTCTGGCTCAGAAATTGGGCTGGCAGCAGCAGGGCTTTTCTCCCCTCTGTAGATTGTTCTTCTCTTCTAAGAGCGACACACTGCTAGAAATACCTCACACCTCTAAAATCCCAACAGGCTCCCAGGGACTTGAAAATAACTGGAAGAAAATGCCTAAGTGGTACGATGTCTAATCAGACAACAAGCCCAAACTGAAAATTAAACAGGACTGAAGTTTTCAATCCACTGTGCTGAGACTTGGTACCAAACACCACTAAAGCACTCAAACGGGATTGCAGATCTGACCTCTCGCAAACCACCGGCGCTCTAATCCTCTCTGGAGCCTTTTATTTATATCAACTTTCCAGTAATACAAACATCTGGTAGTCCTCACGTAGCATTTTCCAGTTGCCATCTTGCATTAATATTTCTAAGAGCTCATCAAACCAAACTTGACCTGAAATAACAGGTTGTGCTGTTCTTATTCTGGAAATTAAGCTTTCAAATCATCAGTTTAGAGATTATAACACATGGCCAAAACTAGACATCAACTACTGGTTTCTTTCACCTACTTGCAATTGCAGCATGATTCCCAACTACTTTAACCTGCTAAATATAAAGATCGTGTGATTGCAGAATAAAGGCACTCTGGGAATCAGCGTGCAAACCTGGGGACTTGGAAAAGCCTGAAAAGAAATCAATCTATTGCTTCATTCCCACAGAAAGCTCACTCCAGGAGTTACTTCTAACAGATAATAAATGACAGGCACCTGAAGAGAGTCCTGTTTGCAGCCTGTCCTACACCAGGTAATGCTTCTCCAGTACTTTGGGGTTTAGAGGCAAGAGCTGTCCTTAATTTTCATTTCCTTTGAGAGGAAGGAGATGGGAATCAAACCCAAACCAACTCCCACTTCCAACCCATCTGTATTTTCCTCCAAAAAAATAAAAAATAAAAAAATCAGCAGCAGTGTTTTCTGTAAAACACATCACACCGACTTCAATAAGGCGTGATGCTTTTGCTAGCATAATTTTAATAATCTTACTCACATTAACATAAAATCACATCTCACCATAAATCACACTCCCAAATAACACAATTATGGCATTCGCCTACACCCACATTTGAATATCCCCACCATTCCAGACCAAGATTATCGAATTAGTAAGACAGAGAGCAAAGAAAATTTGGGGTAGCTTAGCTATTCTGTATTTAATGTTTTTTAGTCCATAAGAAAAAGACTGGGCCAGAGGCATTATATGTCTGTTTATATTACTGACACTTCGGAAGCAGGGCAGCAAGGTGCTTTCTTGACACTGCTTTTGGAATTAAGGTTGTAAGTTATAAGTCAACAAAATCTCCAAGGAATTATTTCAGACACAGGGACTTTTAATTATATATTCTAAGCTGTTGTTAGCTTAACTATTTATTGAATCTTTAAAAAAAAAAAGAGGGAAATGTAAAAGTACATGAAAATAAATTCCCAGAAGATGCCTACATTTATTTCCCCTTTTACACCACCAAGCCCTTTCCAAAAACCATGTCCAGCCTCAAAGAAGAAAACTCTTCTTGTCACTTTAGTTTTCTTCTCCTTACCCCTTCTGTTCTTATAAAATAACTCTTAAAAGTCTTACTGGCTTCCTACTACTTTCCCCACCAAGAGTAAAACTCAACTGGCAATATTATCTAGAGGGAAGCATCAGTTATCTGGCAGCCAAGGACCAACTCTCTGTCACAGAAGTTTGAAATCTTTACTGCTGTGTAAAACTCAGACGTTCAACACGTTTCTAGGCGAGGTTGGAACCAACCTGAAGCAAGGATGTTGCACAACATTTCCAGGATACAGCTGAATATAATCTGCTTGTGCTTGCACTCCCTGATCAAAATTATATTCCCTAAAATATAACCAACAGTCATTTCACAGCAATCTTACTTGCTAGAAAGCAGAGACCTGGAAGGCAGAACACCACACGTGATGGCAACTTATGGACTCAAACACCTACACTGACACACCGTTCTCCTCTCTGGGAACACGTATTAACAACATCCCAAGCTAACAGGAAAATTGTCTGTCTCTCCAAAGCAGCAGTGAACTGCTGTTCTCTGAATTTCACTTGCTGCCCACAAATGCTTCTAAGAAATTAATCAAACGGATACTTGTGGGTTTTAAGCACAACTTGTTGAGGTTGCACATTTCTACAGAAATGTGGCTGAGGAAATGGTGTCATTTAAAGTGATTTTGAAATTTTAAAGGCAGAGCTGTAAGGTCAGGATACCCAGCCCACGACAGCCTGCCTTCTATGCATCCCAGGAAGGTACTGGAGGATGTCTTCATTAGGAGAAGAGATTCTTGGCGGGGGTGAGGATGGGACATGGACATGACATTCTTTAACCATCAACCTAGTTAATCTGTAAGCATGATTCTAGTCATGTTAACAGAAAACTTCTCCCTCGATGCAGTCAGCGTCTGTCCCAGCCTCTTTATGCAGCAGGAGTTGGGAGGCAGCCAGGGAGCTTCTCTGCATTGCTATACAGCAGCTCCAGACGATTCAGGGCATTGGTCTCCACCTGCTCACCAGTCTCACAGCTATCAGCGTGACTCTAAAACCAGGGCTGTCTCTGCTTTTCTTTCAGACACAAAGCCACTATTTTGAATTAAAAACATAAAAATTAAAAAGGATTTCTATTGAAGAGAAGGTGAGGCTTCAGCAGCTTTAAAATCTAAGCTGAAGAAATACAAATAATTTTGGGAACTCTTTCACAAGAAACTCACTGCTATTAGAGAAAAGTTGCTATATGCAATTCTGATCTGATTTATGATTTGGTGAATAAATTCCTTCAGCAATGAGCCAAGCACATAAACAGCACAGTAACTAAAGCCACTTAAAAAAATTACACATATTCTAAAATAAAATTACTTCTTCAACTGAAGAAGTCCCACAAGCAAACTTCTACTTGTTGTTTGGCTCTAAGACCAGACAGTTTTCCTACACTGTCTTCTCTGCCCATGCAGTTTGGCTTCACTATTGGTTCCTGTAACTGCCCTAACAGAGATATTCATGGTTAAATTCATTTTGGAGACAGCTGGTTATTGCTAAGTATGAGGACTGAGCCTTCATGGAAAGGAGGAAGAAAACCTGAACTACACACCATTACTTAACTCCCCCAAATAAAGTTGGGAACCTCTACAAGTACCATTCCTGCACATTCATAGTTTAAAAAAAAGGGTAATTCTTTAAGTTCTGTTGGACATCAGAAGATACAGTTCCTGGTTTTACAACATCACATCAATTTGATTTCAGACTGATGCTGCAGAGATGCCACTAGCCTGCCTGATGTCACGCATACAGAAGCAATATGACTGTACCTCTGTTAACTCAAAGGATGGCACCTTAACTCTGAAGAAAAAGTAGGATTCAGAGTAAACTAAACTACCCACAAGCAATTTAAGTATCCTAGTGTCCAACTATAGTGTACCCTATAGAAGTTTATGTATCATGTGACATGTTTCTGAATACGTAATAATTTAAAGTGTTTGAGAGTTCTAAATCTTCAGTATATTTTCAGAAACAGTATTATTGAGCTTAGGAGATGCATAAATATTTTAAATTAGCCTATTTTCAACTTCATATTCTGAATTTCTCTGTACACAAGTCTCTTAAAGGTGTGCACAAGGGCATCCCTTTTTGCTGGAAAATAATTTCTGTTATCAGAGGTTGGATTAATCTTTTAAAAGCATCGACCTTACTCTATGCAATTCACAGTCCAAGCACTGCATCCCACCCAATTTAACATGCATAACACACACACTGTGTTTGTAATGAAAGCCAGGCTTAAAGTCCAGAGCCATACAATACAACCTACGGAGTAACACAACACAGGCTAAGAAAAGTTGACCCAAGATCTGTAGGTAAAACTTTTAACATTGCCTTCTGTAGTCAGTGCATCTAAAGTCAGCAGGATCCAACAGGCTTCTGCTGTATGAATGCCCCAAATTACATTTTCCAGTTATGAATTCAGTGTTGAACTTTTTAATCCCTCCCATGGTCCTGACTTTATAAACTCTATGGATGCTTAGAAATCCATGGAGTTCTAAGAGCAGCTACACCTCACAGAAAGCAAGGCTGAAACCTTTGCCTGTAGCCAAAAAATTTACTCATGGTATAAAAATGAACTCCCAAGTATTTTCCGGGCATTTGCTACACAGTCAGTGGTTCTGCATCTTTTCTGTCCTAAAAAATGTGAAGGAAGAAAACCCACACAACCAAACCACAAATTACATTTCATGTGTGCTACGTACTTTCTTGAATTCTCAGCTACTCACATCAGCAAAGAGGAGGAGGCTCCAGGAATCACTCAACTCCTTCCTTCCAGAACACTGCTGGAGTTCAGTAAAGGAGCACTTCACAATGTGAAACCAAGAGAAGAAGTTGTAATAGATTTACAGATACAGCTTCTCAAAACCAATGGCTTATTTGCCTCCTCAAGCGTATGAACACTTTAATCTCATGCTAGTTTCCTGTACTGTCATGTGTTTCTAGAACTTGGGACACACGCTTTATTTAAGAGGTCTCTCAAGTACAAAGTACAAGGGAGCTGCAGTAGCAGCTTATCATCTGAGAATCGAGCAGCAGCACTCTCAATAGAGGTGTTTACACCACATTTTCGTTGTGTTTCCCCTCTGTGCTGAGTTGGAAACACCAGCAGAGGTTGGAAGAACACAGCAAGATCTTATATAATACTCCAATTGTGCAGAAAATTGAGCCAAAGCTGGGAGGAGAGAAGGAATTTTACAAAATTACAGTGGGTATTTCCAAACATGGAACTGTGAATGCAATCAGTAACAGTACGAGCTCCTCATCATACAAGAAATAGATATCCTGTGCCAGCTTTATGCCAAATTTTGTAGAAATAATGCCCAGGATGAAATGAAGCAGATGAAATTCAAGTTTACAGGTCCACAGTGAGCTAGGCAGTGGAATGGCAAGCCTCACACGTAAAATGCTGATCAGAAGGGTGTGCCAAGAATAAAGCTGGTAAGTCCCTCGTATTGTAAACTGCATCAGTACCCAGAAAAATCACACAGGGCAACAACCACGGTTCACAGTACACACCTAACACTAGGTTAGTCTAGAGGCTCAGCTGCAGTTCAGAGATTAAACCTAAACCTCCCCTCCACACTGGTCAAGCTGGCCCACTGGCAACCGAGAGAAGACTCCAGTGAATGGAATTGTTTTGAATGTTTATCAGGTCTAATCAACCTCATACTAGTGCCAGTTCCAGTACCTTCTCCATGTTAAAAACATCATCAAACTGTACAAACAATTACACAAGAAATAGAGGGGTTTTTTAAGCACTTTACTGTGACCTGTGCAATCAACGATGCTGCTGAGACCATGTGTCAAACCAAACCCCCTTCCATCTTAACATTAACCCTCCCTGTCTCATATCTATATGCAAATCTTAGAGGTTTGGGAGAGGAAACACAATTTAGTTTTATAATAGTGACAACTATACTTAAGTAGATCAGCAAATGAGATTTGATAGTAGTTTCCAGGATCTGATATTAGGCACAGTTTTGTATTACTGTCCTCTACTGATACAGTGACAGGATGACAGCTTGCAATGTACTTCTGCTATCACACCGTCTTGATCTCAATACACATCCACAACAAAGTGCCATTAATGAAAAACATCTGTTTTTTTCTTCAGGTCAAAATGTAAGAAGGGACATCATAAACCAAATCATTTTGGGCACCTGGTTAGAAAATGTCACTTAAGGAGAAGCAGGCCAGTTATATGCTTTGCTTAACTAATTTAGATTGGGTTTTTTTATTCCTAACCAACGAGTTCTATTTTATAAAGCAGTGAAATTCTACAGACTCTTACAGGGCACCACACCAAGCCACCCCAGATATAACCATGTAGAACTCTAAAAGCAACGAGAAAATAAAAGGGTTCCTTTTCATTATGACACGAATGTAAACACATCTAACGTTGTTACAGAAAACCCAACAAATAACACTACATCCCGTATTTTTCTCCCCTCGCCCCAAAAATCCTGTCAGAAAAAGGCCATTCCATCTCACAGGCTGCTTTGCAAATACTAGGAGAGTAGCGTTTTACCTTTGTAAGGCCATCTAATCACTAATCAGGAGAGTGCTTGCTACGAGCATTAGCACCCTGCTATCAAATCGTGTTAGTGACACGTTTAGCTGCGAAAGGGAATTCCTTCGCCTTTCCGCGCTGCATGATGATGCACCATTTCCTTTAAACACCAGCACAGGCCCAAGATACAGCTAAGAAATACCAGTGCTGATCCCAGACACCTTGGGGTGTAATTCGTAGGAGTTCCCTCCTGATTTAGAGAAGTGCCTCACAGGGCTCAGTGAGGACCTGTCATCCCTCACTCGGTTATGCTGTTAGTCATCTCGGTTTTTCCACTCCAGCCCTCATTTCCTTTCTCCCACTCGTGTTTCCTTCCTCAGGTCCTGGCACCCCACTGAACCTGGTCCCTGCCTGGGGATCTCCAGGAATCCCTTAACCAGGCCTGCCCCCAACTTCGACCAGTCCCACCTCTCTCCTCCCCCCCTCCATTCCTCAGGCGCTGCCCCCTCCCTCCCTCCTTCTCCCCACCGACACACTCCTCAACTCCTGGCCCCCTTTCCCCACAGCTCTTACCTCCTGGCCCTAGGAGTGACTCCTGCCGCCGGAGGAAGTCCCGCTCCGAGGCAGGTCGGGAAGCCCCAGAAGCCCTGTCCCAAGCAGGTGCGGTGGGTGGGGATCGCGCCCCCGAACTCTGCCCCCCACTCCGCAGCCAGCCCCCTAGGAGAACAGCAGCAGCTGGAGATCACTATTTGGCAGCATGTCTTCCTCCTCCGACTCCCCCCGCAGAAAGCAGCAGCTCATTATTCCGCAAGTCCCCGCAGCAGCCTACTGCGCAGGCGCCGAATTAACGAACAAGCAGGATATGGCCGTTCCCAGCGCTCCCCTCCCGGCCGCGCAGGCGCAATGTCCGAGCCACGCCTCCTCCGCAGCCCCTTGCTCGAGACAACTGCGCATGCGTCCAGCCCCTCGCATAGGATCCAATAGACCGCCTCCGGCACATGGGCTCTGAGGTTAGTCCAACTTCCGCGCATGCGCCAGTGCTTCAAAACACGCACACAACATCCCCCCCCATGTCTTGCGCATGCGCTTACCACTCTGCCAGCCTTCTTGGCCAACGGGAGATTCACTTTCTGACAGTGCGCTGGCGCATGCGCCGTGTGCCTCGGAGTCTCTTCGAAGAGTGGCAGCTCACTATTTGGCAAGGGGCTCCTGTCGCAGTGTTTACATGTGAACGGCCGGCGGGGGAACGGGGCAGTTCCTGCGGGTCTCTCACTTCCCGGACGTGCGGCAGGACCGCCACAGGAGCAGAGGACAGCTGCCCCACAAAAGCCTCGCAAAGACAAGCGGTGCGGGCGGGACGACGACACTACCTTCTCCCCCCGCCCCGTCTCTATGGAGGTTTCCAGTCCTCGACTGATTCCTTTTTTACTTCTTTCTCCCGCACGGCCCCTCCTAGCTCACCTGAGAAGGACACCGCTGCCCGCTCTGCCCTGGCGCTCGCCTCACGCTGCCCTACACTCAACGCCGGGGCGGGGGCCGGGGGGCGCCATTGCGCATGCACAAGGACGGGCGAGGCAAAAGGGAGGCGGGGCAAAAGGCGGGAAAGGCGCGTGAGGGTCTGCCCTTTCCTGACAGCTCCACGAGGCAGCGGCTGCCTGAGGCGATGGCTGCGCAGAGCTTCCCCCTCCTCCCTTCGGGAGCTCTCAAATACAAGAGATTCTTTCCAGTTCTCTAGTTACAGGCTGGGTCCTGAGCCACTTCAATGCTTTGGTCACCAGTGCTTGTGAAGAACGATTCCCCACACTCTGTGCAATGAGAATGTCTTCAAAGTTTGAGGATGATTGATGAGTTCTTTGTTGGTTTGTTTGTTTGTTTGTTTTTTTTCAAGGCAGAGCATTTATTTTACCCCTTTGAAAAACAGTATTACAAAGCAAATGTGCTTTATGTTTGTCATATTGGTGTCCAGATTAAGGGAGACCTCACAGATCTTCCACCACCTACAAGGGGTTTGTCAAGCAGATGGAGTCAGGGACATTATAGTGGTACATTTGTTCAGCTGGAAGATGAGAAGCAAAACTGAGAGATTGAGGCTAAGTGTAAGAAGTTTTTTCATCATGACCATGGATGAGCATTTGGACAGGTTGCCCTATGCAGTCTCTCTTGGAAGTTTTTGAGGCCTGATTAAATAAAGCCCTGAGCAACATTGAGCAGGTTGGACCAGATGATGTCCTAAAGTCCCTTCCAATTTATCATGTGATCCTAAGATCTCTTTTATATATGGGTCTTCTCTTGTTCTAGTTTGTAATGGTTTGCAACCAGAAGCAGCAAGTATTTCACTTAGTAGTCCTTAATTATGTAAATATTTGTAGAGAGGCTTATCCAGAGCTAGCCTTTCTTTCCTGCCAGTTTCAGTCTGATAGTGAATTAACACAATCACACACAAAGCACCCCAATAAACAAATCAGCCAGGTTACATTATACATATATCACAGTCACACTCACTTAAATGAAAGATGTGAAGCCTTTTACCTCGTAGCTCATTCTCAGACAAAAAAAACCCCACTGCTTCTCATAGCACAACTGGTCTTGTGTGCCAAGCCGCCACATTTGTCCACTACTGACTCAGAGAATATTGCCTCTTTTATTGCTAACGTTTTTCTGCAGTGTCCTGGGTTTTCTTGGCAAGTATCTCGTCCAAGTCATGACCAATTCTTGGACCCTGCTTCATTCCTTCATTTCACAAACTGCTGCCCATGGTGACAAAACAGCAGGTAATGCTGCATTGTAATGAAGAAATGCCATAAAACCGCCTCTTGGGAAGTACAGAATTGGTATTAGCATTCCTATTCTGGCTACACATTTCTCCTAGAAACTTATTTACATAGCCTGTCCATTATCCTGGATTTTATATTCCAAATTTAAACTCTGGATTTTTTTTACTGATGTATTTATTCTCTTACAGAAGGAAATTAAACCAGCAATTTTTTAGGGGAAACCAAAGAAATTCCCTCTTCTGCTCCCCTCCCTTAGATCTCTCAGGCTGTGGAGTCTTGCTACAAAGGTTTTCTAGTTAGAATAAACAAATATCTCCTTCAATTCAACAGTGGCCATGTGTCACTTAGCAGTACGGAGGTCAACCTCTTTTGCAGTTTATGCTGTTCTCCTAATCAAAATCCTCTTGTTCCTGGGTAGGGGAAAATTAAATTGGGCATCTGTGGAAATGAAGATCGAATTTCACCTCCCCTCCATCTGAAAGAGTTATTTAGGGTCAGTTCTGCCCTCCTCGGTGGCAGATAGAAGTGAAATACTGTCACTCGTTGCAAAGCCTACCACCTTCTGTCTTTAATACAATCCTGTCATATAACTGCTGGACAATTCCTAGGTGTGGATACTGCTTGAACCTTGAAAACTCGCATGGGGATATGCTGATGGCTGCGTGGTTTGACACTACTGTGCATGTCAGGGTACCAAATTCTCAAATGCATTCGCTTTGGGTTTTATTCTCAGTATCATCTGAGCAATACAAGACAGGTTGTTTATTCTGTAAGAGAAGAACCAGTAAATGCTAGTGTACATACAGGTTTGTGTGTAAGTAAGTTTGATTTTTGTGTGAAGCTGATTAAACTGATGTCCGTGAAAGAATTGTGTGGAAGAATTTTAAATAGCTCCTGCTTTTTAATATTCACTTCCTCTTTGGTTTTAATTATTTTGTTCCTACATTTTCCCTTTCAATTTACTAAGAAATCTAGAAATGTAATTAGAGAGAGGCTGAACTCAGAGAAAGCTGCCAGCATTTCTACATCATGATTAAATATATCAGCCGTCCCTTTAGTGAGAGACTGAAAAACAGGATTCTCATAATTATCTCCCTGTTATCCAGGAAAGAATCTGCAACACGTACAGATACGGAGTTATTGAAAACGCAGCACTAATTAAAATCTCATATAAGCTCCTGATGATTGGGAGAGTATGAAAACACAGTTATTATTTCCTGTATTTGCCATCTTTGTTACAAAAACAAACAAAACCATCCTAAACAAAACCCATTTCCAGTCACTGGGGAGATTTAATGAGGCTTTTATATATGCAACAGTCACACAAACGTTTCAAGTTGCTTGATTCACCTCTCCTGCACCAGCAAGACATCTTTATAACTCATTTTCCATACGTGATGCAAAAGGAATGCTGCGGTATACTCACACAGAGCAATGGAATCGTTGCTTGGTCTGAGGGTAGGGTCACTCTTTGTTTGTTTTAAATGTAAGACCTAAAAAGAATCCTGATATTATGGGCTATTCTGGTTGTGAAACAGCAGAATTTGTGCCGCAGACAATTAAAAATCTGGCATCTAACAGGTTGTCCTTCCCATCTGACTTCTGCTAGAGTATCTCCATCGTCTTGAAAATGTCACGCTCCCACCCAGCCCAGTACAAAGGCAATGCTATTATTTATCTTGCCAGAGGAGCCTAAGCCTTGGCGCTAACGGAGCACGCCAGAGGACAGTAAGTGCTGATATGGTTTGTGATGAAAGGAAAAGCTTCCGAGTTACTGGCTTCTTTGAACCATGTTAAGTCTGAAGATCCTCCAGGGAAAGGAAACTGGTGAGCGTTTTCTTTCGCATCCCTTTTCCTCAAAATGTAATTTGCAGCAGAGTAACAAGTACTGAGCTGGATGGAGAGTCCAGTCTCCTCCTCAATTTTCCTTCATTAGAAATTAAGTAACATGGATGGAGTAGGAGAGTAAGTTGACTACTGCCCATCTTTCAACACTTGTAACAGTGTAGAGAAGTCAAGGAGCATATTCATATAAGCTTAAGAGAATATAATTGGGGAAACTAGCTGCTCCTGATTTCAAAGCTGAGGTGCAGAAGAGTATAGGGATTAGGTGGGGTTTAGGCATCCAGATTCAAACCTATGACTGAAAACAATTCTCTTTCAACAGATGTATAAAATTGCAGGTACTTACATTTTTCAGGTCCTGCCCTTTCTGACTTGAAAGTTCACCTGAGTCTTGCCAGCATCTGGCTATGAATGTGCTCAAAGCCATCACTGCGTGAGCATGGCAGCAACCAGCTCCTACTTCCATCACATTTGGATCCAGCAGCACCTATGTCCCATGAGCATGAAAGGATAAACTAGCTGTAGGACAGCTACAGCATACATACAGCATTGAATTCTGTACAACACACAGTAATGGTCAGCACTTACAGGAGGAAGTGCCTGCTGGAAGTGGTGGGATAGTCTCCTTTCTCACCTACAAACCATTCTCAGGTCCGGGTTTACTGCCCTGTATATTTCTTGTCAGAATTCACTTTCCTGACTTCAAAATACTCCAAGATAACTTACTCATTGTTGCTATGATTAAAAACTACTTTTGCCTGTGAGAAAACAAACGTTTAAGAGAAAATTTTGACCTCCTTTGGAAAAACTCTGACTTGGGAGATTTTAATTGCAAGGAATCTGTTCATAGTGCTATTTTTACATGTATTGGAAAAGTATCAAAGCTAATTTTTTAGAAAAGGAAATTATACTTTAAAATTCACTATTGTGAGAAAGTGACTCCCTAATGTCTTTGAGTTTGTGCTTTGTTTCTTGTTAGAAGCATCTCCTGTCTTCCCTGATGAGCCTGCTCTTGTTTTCAGTGCCGGTTTGCTTTAAGATGCTTTTGATCCTGTATTCATTAAAACCTGATCCTGCTGCTTCCCACCAGCCCTAATGGTCTGTGAAATTATTTTCTTTTCTCCAAGATGCTGTTAACTCTGCTAGCACCTGCGGAGTAGAGGAGCTCAGAACACTGTCAAAAACTCTTCTGATTTATTCAAACCAGCTTTTCTCCACAAACAAGAATTAATCTTCAACGTTATCACTGTGATCTTCCTTAGTGGAGAAGTGGGAACGGACTGCAACAGAGTCTGAAGGGTTTTATCGCCGCTGTTTTCCCCTTCTACAGGTACAGAGAGATAATTCGACAAAAGACTTGAAAATCGAGGATAAGGTTCACTCTGTATAACAGCATGAAAGTATGAATGAGCATAAAGGGCTTAAACAGCTGCGGGGAAAAAAAGAGAGGAAGTAAATCCAGTCAGAGATAGAAGTAGGGAACAGTGAAGTGAAGTAGTAAAGGAAAGACATGAAAGTGCATTTTCAGTCTGAACCTTGCAGGGAATAACAACAGTTGAGGGAAAGGCAGGATTTCTAAGATACCCACAAACCCAAAACTTCTCAGTTCTGGAGCACGAGAGTTCTCACCCGGGTGGCATTTACCCTTGTTCTGGTTTTTAATGCTAGAAGAGAGGAGAGCTCTGTA
The DNA here is from genome assembly GCA_027925045.1 of Hypotaenidia okinawae. Taxonomy (NCBI): domain Eukaryota; kingdom Metazoa; phylum Chordata; class Aves; order Gruiformes; family Rallidae; genus Hypotaenidia; species Hypotaenidia okinawae. Next base: position 4,326,502 of record BSDF01000024.1, read on the forward strand.
ATTTCAAGACGGTGATAGAGATTAGCAGCAGCTGTCAGTATGTACTTCACTGCACAAGTTCTAGCGAGTGACTTCAGTACTGCTACTCTTGACCATTCTTAGAGAACCGAACAGCTTGATGTGGAGCTCATCAGTTGGTTTTGCCTCCTCAGCAGCAACACCCTGCAATGACCATTATGGCACGAGGTGGCTGCAACCAAAATGACAGCAGCGAGTAATTTCATTTGAAGGAGTTTGTTTCCTACAACAGTGATTTCAAAACCAAGCATTCAGAAGCAAAAGTAAGGTTGTCCAACATGATATTTTGGTCCCATTGTAGATATCCGCATGCTGTAGTCCTTAACTGTACAATCATGTTATCTTTAACTTGGTCTCCTAAGGACATAAAGCTCATGTTTTTAATGTTTCCGTCTTCTTACCCCTCAAAACCTTCTAACTCATCAGCATTTCCCAAGAAAAAGAAGTAGGGGCCTTGAAGATCGTTGTGTTCTACCACATTCCATCACAACTCCAGCGTGGACAGCGTTATCTTTTCCACTGGACTGTGCTGTGGCTTTCTGTGACTGGGTATGTTTCCAAATGATTACATGAAATGTTGCCCCCTGCATAGGTTCCCAAGCTTTATGTTACTCACACTTCCTAAAATATTTACTGACTGCAAAGATAATTAATTTCTTCTGGGGCATTTCCTCAATTATCAGATAACGGTGTCTTGCTGCTTAGAAATATTAATAAAGCTCTCTTTAACTAGTACCCCTGTGAATTAAAGTGGTAAAATGCTTCATGCAACACAGAGGGGAAAAGAAAATCTTATAATTTATCAAGCCAGGGAAAATACACCTTGTCAAGAACTACACACTAATTTAAGTTCCCAACTTGATGTATCTCAGGCCTTATTATTCAGAGAAGCTGGTAATTCAGTTATGCTTTGTGTGTTCAGATCCAAGCGTCAGATCTCCCTCTCTGCAGAACTAGCCCAGCTGTTCACACAGTGATAAAGAACTTGGTAATCAGTTCAACAGGTTAGGGGATTGCCACAGAGGTCCCACATAGCATGGGCAGAAATCAGCTAATCCAGGATTCTGGAAGTGGCTCTTGTGCTCCAAGAAGTGATTCTTTAGCACTTTAGCTAACGAATGTCAGGCAATCGTGCTGCCAGAGGACACAAACTCAACTGTCTACTTGTTCCACTACCACAGGAACAATGATCCCTACTGTTGGGAGTGGACTCGAGGCGGTTGAGATTTTTACTGCCTCTCACTGTTTAATTGTAGATGGGAAACAGTCCTTTGGAGGACAGCTGGAGCACACCAGGCCCGTTACAGACGGGCCCAGCCCGCTCTCTGTTCGTGGTCCAGGCCCACCACACAATTCCTTAGTGTTGTCTTTAAACAGCCACTATTATTACAGGGAAAATGACAATGACATTTAATTAAGAAGTGTGAGGTGCTAGTCCCACCTGCAGAAAAGCAAACTGCTATGTCTAAGGACCATGAGGGGAAATGGTTCCTTGCTGTCCCCAAAATTAGGTACACCAATTAAAATATTTCAGACTTCACTCCCATTTCAGTCAAGCAGAAAAAGTCAGACTTACTCCAAGGGACAGGAGGGTTCTGTGACTGACCTGGCTGGGTTTTAACTCTCATGGGTTCTTCAGCATCTGGTCCGTGCTGACAGAACCGCTCTTGGGATTGCCTGACGCTGTGCTTTGCTGCTCTGGGAGTACCAGAAGACCCAGTCAAGGGCCTGAACCCGCTTCCAGGGAAAAAAACCAGCCCCACACCACCATCCCCAACTGTGGCAGGCTCTGCATTCTCCAAGTGAAACACAGAATGAGGCCCTATTTCAACAAGTACTGTCTGTGAGAGCCATGCTGTCTGCTGAATGTGCTCTTTCCCCCTTTGCTTTAGGAGAGGTTAGCTCCTCAGAAAAACTCTGGAAACAGGCTGTGAGCTTACCAAAGGAACTGAACTGTGCTGATGAAGGTCATAAAAAATTGTCCAGGGTCCTGTATGTGCAGAAATACACAAAAAGAATGAAAAGGCCAATACAAGCACTGCAGAAAAGCACAGCAAGGAAAAGCAAGTCCTATTTTTACTCATTTCATTCTGAAGCCTTAAATGCAGCTTTCATCTTAATTTTTTTCCTTAAAATATGTAAAACCTTCAATACCTCATTCCTGTGTGACATCCAGCTCCCTTGGTTTCAGTCTGAGGCAATTACTGTTGCTCCTGTTCCTCAGGAACTGTTGCTGAAATCCTGTTAGTTATGAACTCCAAACCTAAAGGGGAGACTCTTTATTATAAGTATATATTTCCCACTCATATCCCATCCCTCCTGGCCTTACCAACATCTTTCCCCTACTAGCCAGCATAAACTTACTACAGGCTGAAGTGTGACTCTAAAGCTGGTGTGTAGTTCCCCTGATGGGGGCTGTTTTGGTTCTCATGTGCTTTTCAGTCCATGAAACCTGACAGGAATTCTCATTTCCTTTGCAGGAGTGTGTGGAATCCTGCAGGATAAACTCCCATCATCTCTTAACTGAGTGGTGCAGCATAAATCCTACTTGTTCTTGAAGAACACTGGTTACAGTTGGGTATTTTTAAAGTGGTATCTTCAAGATTGGCAATGAATTGTTTTGAATGATAACTTCCTTATCCCTTAAGCTGTTTTCTTTGAGTTTTTTAATTTTCTCCAAGCCTTTACTGTCCTGTGACCAGAGAAGCATTAGCATTACAGAGTTATATCCACCTCTAGAAAACATAAGGATATACAGCATCATCTCCTTCATTCTGTGTGCTCTCTAAACATTTGGGGTTTGTTTTTTAAAAACATCTGCAGTGGAGTTGCAGAAGGAGCTTGTAAAAACAAGGAAGATGAAAGGAAAAGGAACACAGCTGCCAAGTTTTCCCCCCTATGGATGCCACATCTCAGTTAGCTACGAAATAAAACTTCACCTTTCTTAGCTGATCCATCAACGAGTTCCTCCTGGAGGGGCAAACAGGCACAAACACCACAGCAACGTAACCTGCTGTTTATTCTCAGGCTGTGCATGACTCTTCTCCTCTCCCTGGAACCACCACGAACTGACAAGGTTCCTTGGAGGATTCTGGCAGAGATGTTTTCAAAACCCCTGGCTGTGGTGCCAGTGGCTGCTGCTGAGCAGGAACCCAGCTGGTTGTGTTAGGTGAGGACAAGAGGACACGCAGGTGTGCACATGCTTATTTCTGTTCCTGCTGTTGGGAAGGAAGGCAGCACTGCAGTAGAGAGAGTGGTTGTCTCAAAGCTTCCAACGACTCTGCTGATGGTCACAAATAATTAAGCAGGATAAAAATGGAGGAAAACCTGCATTTCCACATGATGTTTTTACTCCAGGCACAGAGGCTCTAGAAGTAGTGTTACACTGTTAATTAAAGAGGAACTGGGGGGGTGTTTTTGGTTGTTTTTCTCCTTGCATTTCTCGAAAATTACTGAAATAAGAGTTCCCCCTGCTGGCAACTGGACTCGGGGCCGGGACTCCGGAGCCAACACACAGCAGAGGGAAGATGGAATCTCCTCTTACCTTCTCAGTCTGACCTACATGTTTTCACTTGCAGTGCTTTTCTAAGGCACTTAATTAATTATTCTCCTACTCAACTGATTTCCCTTCCCCTTTAACTCAGAGGAAGGCCAGTCACACCTGGTAAGGAATGGGCAAACCTTTAGTAACTCCTTGGCAAGTCATCCCAGACTCAAAACTGTTCTACAGTGAGTGTCCAAAGTACCCACCATCTTTGGCCACAAAGGGTAATATTTTACCCTTTCCATACCAAACCTTTTCATTTTGGAAATGATACCAATAACCAAAAACCCACTGCTTGCTTACAGCTGGGGAAATAAAGCCAGATCAAACACACAGGACTAAAAAGAACAAGGTAGTCTTCTTTATTTAACTCAGATCACACCCTTCTAATCAACTGGAGACTGTTTAAGTAAAGCAGAGAGACAGAGTGAGTGGCAGCAGAACTGGTGAAGCCCAGACTGTGGGGACAGAAGCCAGGCACTGTGCTGTAATTGAAACCTCTAAACTTCCTGCTCTGAGTCAGCAAAGGGTGACATCCCAGCAGCGGTTAAAGGCCTCCCCTGCACAGCCATACCCTGGGTGTTAGGCAGCAACTAGTAAAACTAGAGTAAGTTTTGCCAACACTTTGTGTGTTCCTGATCTCTCACCTGAAGAGATCCTGATCTCTCACAGCACAGAAAGCTGTGCCCGACGCTTGGCCAGAAATTCAAGCGTTGCTTCTGCAGACACCTGTGCCAAGGAGCTGTTAAACACAATTATCCCTCCTCAAAAGGCGCCTTAAAGAGGAGCTACCATTTCTAACAGGAAAAAGTAACACAGATGATGAAAACTCTATTGGATCCTAACCCAGTTCCTTTGGATTTTACCTGTCTTTACATAGAGACAGCTGAACTCAAGCAGGAACACACACCCCAAGCCACCAAGGCAGGCTCCTCGAAGTGTGGTAACCAGTCTGTCACTGGGGAGAGGTATTACAGCAACGCTCCTGGCAGCTCCAAGCTGGGGACCTGTTCTGTGGCAGCATTGTTAGAACTGTCCAAGAAGAAAAGTCAGTGCTGATTTGAAAACAGCTTCTTGAGTTGTTTTTGTAGCCTCCTCTGGGATCTCGCGGTACATGAAGTCTGGAGAGAAGACAGCAAGCTGTCCAAGGAAATCCAAAGGATTCAGGCTCAAGGTAGGTACAAGAGCTGCCTTTGTTTTAAGAAATTCTTATTGACTAAGAGTCAGAGGTGCAGCAAGAACCAAGCTGGAGCAATACCAGGAATAGGCTTTAGAGCTAAAGTGGGTCAAGGGAGCCTGCAGCAAACAGGAGAGAGAAAATCTCCTTTATTTTCTTTCTTCTTGGCAGACAGATCTTTAAATCTGTGCTCTGAATACAGACAAGTTGAAGATATTGGTAAAGACAGATCTTGGCTTAGAAAACAGACCCCAGAAAGCTCCTGGCTTCTTTCTGCCAGTTGTCTTAGACTGCTGCAGCATGGGGAAGGGGACAGACCTGTGGCTTTGAGCAGGAGCTCCCTTGAAACTGTTGGCTTCTTAAAGGAAGAAAGTTAACAAAATCTTTGGGGTTTGTTGCTTGGTTTTCTTGTTTGAAAGACACCATCTCTCAGAGCAACACCTAGACCTGGGGCAGAAGAGCTCAGGAAGAGCGGTCTTCCTAGTGTGGACGCAAGGGACAACTCAGCTTGAGTTGTTGCTAACAGACTGACAGCACAGGGGGAAAGGCTGCTGCTGTCTCAGTCCCTGTTTCTAACTATAGACCTTCTCAGGAGCTGTAGTCAGTACCAAACTGTCACCAACAAGCAATTCTGCTTTGGTGGAATCAAAACAAGAGTGCTTTCCCCTTGATTGGAGGCACATGCTCTAGAATAGTGGTTTGTAGCAGCAACAACTCCAACGTTCTCAGCAGGTGACATGTTTGAACAGAGATTCACTAGGAAGTGATTTATAATCTGTGTGTCAGGTCTCTGTGTTTGCACAGTGAGGGGGAGCTGGGTCTACCCCTACATTAGTTTACTGATATAATAGAAGGGAAACCAAGCTTGCAAAGCCAACAGGACTGAGAGCTCACCAAGATGCTTTTGGTTGCCGAGTTTGAGAACTGGTTATGTTTAAGATAGTGTGAGAGAGAGAGCAGCACAAGTCCTATAAATACAGAGAAGAGAGAGCTTCATGATTAAGACACACAAAAGAGAACTAATTCTTCTCTCTGCCACAGTGTTCATGAGCAAGTCCTGCAATTTCTCTGTGAAACAGGAGTAGTATTCATTACCTTAGAGATACAGGGAAGTGTAACTATCTTCAGGGCAGCTGTAATCTCCTTGCAGGATCAGATGCCAGCACATGGTGTTCATCAGGCAGTATCCATGGAGTTAAGTCACAGAGGCTTTTACTTCAGGATTCTCTACTACTGAGAGCATGTTTGCTCGCTACTTATCACTTGGCCTTTAAGACAATGTAAGTTAGCAAAGGGGAGAAGGTGAGAGAGAAAAACCCTTTAGCAGCCTCAGGTTTAATTTTGCAAGAAATGTGTTGTTTGGGCAGAGCTCCAGGATAGCAGGACAGATTAAATGAAAACCAAATCTGAAGCCAAAAAAGTTGTAAGAAAAGCTGGGGTTAGGGAGGGGAGCAGGGGATAGAAAGAGAGACTGACAACAGCCGCTCAGGAAAGAGATCAAGATCCCATCTGGAGGGGCAAAAGGCCAAAGCCACGGAACAGATGGAGACCAAGCGACAGCTGGTGGAAACACGCTTTCATGTGTAAAGTTTGCTCTTTGGAGAATTGTGCTCTCCAGCTCTGAAGGCATCATTATGGTAACAGCTCCTCCCCGTACAACACTGGGGAGCTCGCCTGTGCTCAGGAGCGGGTGTGCGACAGCTCACCGCGATGGTGGTTAATTAACAAGGGCCCTTTCAACATTTAGAAGCCGTTGTCACACAACCTTGGCAGGGTTTTAGCAGCAGAGGGTCCTGTTCCTTCATCAGCAGAGGAGGGGAGAATGGAAAGAAATCATTTGGGCCCCACTGGTTAAACAGGTTTCCAGTAAACTTTTACATAAGCCAAGAGTTGCTTCTGGTTTAGAAGGGCTGGGATGAAGGACATCGTGATGCATCTCAGGGTGTACTCACATCATCCTAACAGAACAATGTCAAACCAGCTGCTCCACCAGCAGCATTGTGGAGAAGCTATACAATCAATCAGAAGGGGCTGTCTCCAGCACCAGCCTTTAATCCAGGGATCTTTCCAGGCCACCCTGAGGAATTAAAATAATTCTAGGACTAGTCCTCTCCATGGAGAGCTGGCTGCTCTTTCTCCCCAGGAGCAGCCAACAGTACTGAAATTAAAGTTCTGGAAGAGTGGCCATTATTACTTTTTCTTTAATAAAGATATGAAGGGTTGGGGTTTTTTTTTCCCCCCTGTTAAGGCAAGAATTTCATCCTGCTGCTAGGATCTAGGAACGCAGCTCCAATTACAGGAAAAAAACAAAGCAGCTTAATTACAATTAAAACTAAAGTATTACACTTTGAAGACAATTTAGAATTAAAAAAAAACCACTAAAGCAAAACAAACCTCCAACACAAACACTGCCCTTCTGATTACCTATCCTGAGTCCAGTTCCATAACAGATTCTGAGGTACAAGACAATAAATTAAAAGTTCATTCCAACTGCAGAGATCAACCACTGCCTCAATGTGACGTCTTCTTTACTCCCTTCCCAAATTTGGCATCGAGTCCAAGGCCTGCAAAGAGACAAGACAAGCCATGGGCATAGAAACCAGCTTCAGAGTCTTCAACATAACGCCAGGAGCTTTGGGAAAAGTCAGCTCAACAGCACTGATTTACTAAGGATCTCTCAAGAGGTGCTGACCTACCCGCTGCAGGGGGGGCATAAAAAGACCTAATAGATCTGTTACAAATCCCACTCCTCTTTTCTGGCATCATGAAGCTCCCAACACCCTCCTCTATCAAAAGCATCCCAATACAGTTACAGGGGTTTTTTTGACCAGCATCTTTTGTTAGCTTCCCCCTTGCTGTTCACCGTCCCTGCTGGAGTTACTGGGACAAGGCCTGAGGGGCTTCCTGCCCAGACTTACCCAGGAACACCAGGATTGTCCCCACCCACTGCATTGTACTGATGGGGTTGGCAAAGAGGATGACAGACGCTAAAATGGTGAAGAACTTGCGGGTTGTGGTGATGATGGAACAAGTCAGAGGTCCGAAGTACACCACAGTCATGAAGATGAAACTCTGGTGAGAGACAGACAGACACCTTTTGTCACCCTGACGTGGAAAAAGTACAACACAGACTGTATTTTCAGCTGAAAAGCTACTGAGATAGAGTCACAGAAACACAGGGGTTGGAAGGGACCTCCAGAGATTGAGTCCAACCCCCTGCCAAAGCAGGGTCCCTAGGACAGGGCACACAGGGCGGTGTCCAGACGGGGCTGGAATCTCTCCAGAGAAGGAGACTCCACACCCCCTGGGCAGCCTGTCCCAGGGCTCCCTTACCCTCACCAGGAAGAAGTTCTTCCCCATGTTGGTATGGAACTCCCTGTGCTCCAACTTGAGCCCATCACCCCTTGTCCTGTCCCCACAGACACTGAGAAGAGGCTGCCCATGTCCCCCTGTGTCCCACCCTTCAGCTGTTGATCCCCATTGATCAGATCCCCTCTCAGGCTGCTTCTCTTCAGCCCCAGGTGAAGCCTGCACAACAAGGGAAGGGCATTTACCTGACCCAGGGCGCTCGTCAGGCCGAACAGGAGGATGTTGTAAATGATGCTGGGGTAGCGTTCCGTAAAACTCAAGAACTCCCAGAGCTCTCCAGTGAACAGTATCCCTGGAAGAGGGAGCAAGGGGAAAAGCATGAATTAGGAGCCCAAAAGCAACCTGAGCCACTGCTGTGCATGTGGTGCCAATTCCCTTTTACCCTGGTAATGCAACAGGAGCTACTGGCAGCAGGGACTAAGCTCCACACGGTGGAAAACAAAGAGAACAGGAGGAAAAAACCAATCACCTTCCTAGTTAATTAACAGAAGACACAAACGCAAACGGCAGGGCAGCGGCCTGAGAAGGGACAGCTCTGAAGAGAGGGAGCAGTGTGTGGAGCGCTGTCCTCTAGTGGGCCCGACAGGAGCTACACCGAACCCCGGCCAAACACCCCAAACAAAGCATCAAGTTCTTTACAAAGGTGCTCTGGGGCCATTTCTGGGGCTTGTGCCACAGGGCTGTGGTGTCAGGGCGTTCCTTACCAGCCCCCAGGAACAAGGTGGACCACAGATTAACGTTCAGCATCATGTGGTTGGAGCCGGTTTGGTAGTGAGCTCTCATGTGGTCCTGAGATACACCTGTCAGCCCATCCAAGGTCAGCGACAGCAGCTATGAAGAGATGGGACAGGTGAGAGAAAGGAAGGGAAACCTTCACTCCTTATTTCTCCTCCATGGGATAAAGCCTTGAGCCTTCAGCCCCTTTTTTACATCCCAACCAATCACCTATTCAATGGCAATTACATGGACTGAGCAGCATCAATACGAGCACAAAGAGGGAGGAGCCTGTACTTAGAGCCTGACCTCACACCCCAGCTCAGGAGTTCACCCCTCAACCCCCCGTTGTCCTCCTGCAGAAGCGTTTCCACGCAGCTTCAGGATACAACTGAGGTACAAAGGACGCGGCCTTATCTGTGTCGTAACTGCCAGTCCCTCCTCACCCCTGCCAGGGTCACGGGTGCCTCAGCAGTACTCACCAGGAGGAGCTCTCCATAGCCAAAAACGTGGTCATCGCTCCCAGCCCCCTTTTTAGGCTTGTACAGAAACAGGGCAACGCCTGCCACTATCAAGAGCACACAGAGATACTTGGCAGGGGGATACTTCTTCCGCAGCAAAGTCACTCCTAAAAGCATGACTGTAAAGAAGCCACATCACAAACCGCTCCCAAATGTCTCTTGGGGTGTGTGTGTGGGGGGTAACTTGGCCCAGCAGAACAACACACAGATAAGAGACAGCTTGTGCTTCCACAGGGGGGCTGTTCTGAGAGCTGGGGTCCACCCTGAGGGCACAGACACCTGCATGCACGTGTAAAGGGAAACAGGAGGTTTGCCTACCTGGAATGGGCTTACAGGACTTGCCAAGGACCTGGAAAACAAAGAGATGAGGGTAACTATCAGCATCCCAGCACCTGCCTGCAAGGAGCACAGATATGCTGGGTGAGCACGGGGCCAGAGCACCCCGACACCCCCATCCTGTAAACACAGTGGCTGCTGTAAAGGACAAACACAAAAATCCCCATCACGATTAGCAGCTGCTAATTAACAGCGAAGGTTTCAGAAGTCACCTCAACACCAGCACCACCTCCCACACCAATGAACCCCAGTGATTTTTAGGGATCGTTGTTCCCTTCCTGGGACAGTCTGAGCTCTTTGGACACCCTCTCTGCACCCAGCGCTGACACAAATGCAGCTCCAGGAATATAAAGCTCAAACCCACAGCTCCCCTCCAAGTCATTCCACCAGCAGGTCTTCCCACAGCACTCGCCTCCTCAGCACAGTGCCCGTTTTCGGGGTCTCCCACGCATTAGGGGTAGCTGAGCACCACCCCCAACCCCCACCTGGGTCGGGTAGCTGACGAACTGCAGAGCCGAGTTGCTGGAAACCATGGCGCCCAGGTAGGAGAGGGAGCAGGCGGCGTACAGCCAGCTCCGAGTGCGGTCTGCTTTGACGGCATCGAAGAAATGGATCACTGGAAGGGAAACACCCGAGAGGGGAGTGAGGGGACGGGGAGAGCCCAGAGCCGCCAGCAGCCGCCGCGAAGCGCCTTGAGAGGCGAGGGGAGAAGAGAGCAGCCCGCGCCGCCGCGAGAACCGGCCCCTCCGGCTGGGGTGGGTGGGAGCCCCGAGAGCGGCGACACCCGGCAGCCCCCGGCGCCCGCCGGCCGCGGCGCGAGGGACTTACGGAGCTTGGCGAAGGCGGCGTTGATCACGCACTGGATGAACACCAGGGTCAGCGCGTACCTGAACTTCTCCTGCTTCGCGCCTTCCCCGTACCGGCCGCGCGTGCTGCAAGAGCGGGACACAGTGAGGCAGCGGCGGGGGCGGGGACGGGCCCGTCCCCGTCCCCCGTCCCCCCTCCCCGGGCAGCGGCGAGAGCGGCCCCACCGCCCCCCTCCCCGGTCCCCCCCGCGTCGCTCACATGCTCTCCTGCAGGATGCCGTAGTAGAAGTAGCAGGCGAAGACGCCCAGGAAGCAGACGGGCAGGCGGAGGCGCTCGGGCAGCACGGCACCGCTCGTGCCCGTGCCCATGGCGGCGGCGCGGGCGCTCAACGCCGGGGCCACGTCCAGCACCACATCCCGCGGCGCGGCCGGCGGCGGAGCGGGCTGCCTCATACGCCCGGCCTGCGCCCGCCCCAGAGCCAGGACCCGCCCGGCCCAGCTCGGCGGGGCCCGCCCGCCGTCAGAGCTGCCGGACTCGTCGTGGAGCGGAAACTGGAAGGAAACGCGGGGAGATCGGACGGAACGGACACTCTGAGACTTCTCAGAACCGCTTCGGGGTGGCCCCTGCCGCGGCTCAGCGGCGTTCGCGGCGGAGGGGCGCCCCAAAGAGCGGGCAGCGCCTAGGACAGCCCCGGCTGGGGGCCTTCCCTGAGCGCGGCGCTTCAAGTGACGCAACGCGATGTGGACAGCGGGAATTGGCTGCGCAGCGGGGGGCGGAGCTCACGGACGGTCGGCGTTCCCGCCGTCTCCTGAGCGACCCGTGCAGAGGGGTGTACGCATGCGCAACGGGTGGCACCGCCCCTTTCCCTAACAGCGCCGCGTAGGTCCTGCTGCCCGCCCGCCCCGGCACCACCCAACGCCGCCGCGGGCCCGAGCGCTTCCCTTCAGCAGCCGGCGCTCCCTCCCCCGCGCCCAGGCCGAGCCGGTGTCACCCTTGGGAGGCGGCCGCAGCAGAGAACCCACAGGTGCGCTGCTCCGGGCACGGCCCGGGGGCTGCTCACCCCGGCCCCAGGGGTGCGGGAGCCGCACAGTGAAGCCCCAGGGGCGCAGGGAGGTGCAAAGTGAAGCCCCCCGAGCACCAGGAGCCCCGGAGTGAAGCCCCCAGGCGCAGTGAAGCCCCCCAGACACACTCACTGCTGGAAACGTTTATTTAGTCTCCTCACCCCCGGAGCAGCCGCCCCAAACCCCCTCCAGAGGCACGAGCAGGGCTCCCCAGCCACCCTCACACCTGGGGTACAGCCCAAACAGCATCCACCCAAGGTTCAGTTCCACACCAGATACAGGATGAAACACACGAGGCTTCACAGCACCCGCTTCCCTGCACAAGGCCAAACCCTGTGGGAGGGGTCCCAGCCCCACTTCCCTACCAGCAGCAATGACCCCCCCATCAAGCGGGGACCTTTGTGTGGGGCTGGTTCCCCTGCCCAGGCCCAGCTTCCACAGCACAGCCGAGGCACCGGGACACGAAGCAGGTGGTGTGGAGACACAGGGCTGGGGCAGTCTGGGTTTAGGCACCAGGCTCTGCCCGTTACCAGGGCGCTGGTAAAGCTCCAGGCTGGTTCCCAGGGGTCAAGGTGTCCTGGGAGGTGTGGACAGGGATCCCGGGCTCCCCAGCCCTTGCCCTGCTTCAAGGGAGCCAAGCTGTGCAGATCTACAACAGCTCCCACTCTGAATCAGCCAAGGGCAGGCAGCTGACAGGGCCCTTTGCCCCCTTCCCCCTCCCCAGGGGCCAAGCAGTCCCAAGCAGCCACATGGGCAAGGGGTGCAAGGAAACCCTCCCCAGATTCTCCCAGCTCAACCCCATTCGTGGAGCCACAAAGCAAGAGTTTGCCTCTGCTCCCTGCAGCATCACAAAGGAAACAAAACCAATTCAACACAGGAAAGTGCTTTGAGCAGGGGAGGTTTGGTGAAACAAGCCCCCCAGCAGCCAGGAGGCCCAGGGCACGCTGTGTCCTTCCCAGTTTCTACCATCTTTGGAGGAAGCCAGTCATGGTTCTCTCTCCCAGGGCAGATGCTGGGCTGTCACATCCCACCTTCAAGGCACTACTCTCCGCAGGCTGTCAGGGACACCCTGAGGAGCTGGTGCTGCTGTTGCTGGTTGTCATTCCCAAAGGCTTCACACCATGAGGGAGCTGTGGAAGACGACACTCTCCTCTGGCTGGCCACGCTTCCAGTGTTCATAATTCAGTGAAGGGGCCTTGGACATCTCGCTGAAGCTCTCCACCCCCGCGTCCTTCCGCACCCCGAGGAACGGGGCTGGGGGCTGGCAGGAGGTAAACGGTGCTGTGCCTGTGCTGGGAGAAGCTGGAAACCCCCTGAAGAGGAACCCCACGTTTGGGAAAAGGGGTTTCACCAAGCTGACAGGGCAGAAGGCAGAACCGGTGGGGTTGAAGTGCACTTTGTTCTTATCCGGGCAGGATGGCTGAAAGGTCTGGTCAGGACTGGGGGAGCTGAAGGAGAGACAGAGAGGGGACACTCAGCCCCAGGAAACACACAGGCTGAGGTGCTGGTGAGGGGCCAGACTAAAAGCTGAACCACGTCTGATCTGGGCCACTCTTCAGGTGCAGAGCAGAGGAAGAGCCTGTTTTGTTCTGTAAGGGTTCTTGCTCATAGAACCACTTCTCCTCCTCCTCAGGGGGCTCCTCCAGATGGTACAAACCTTCTGCTGGGACAGGCAAGGATCCCCAACATCATCCCAAGGGTTGGCAGTTCAGCTGTCAGGGCCTGCTCACCCACACTGGCGTTGGGAGCTTTTCCTAGAGGCTGATCCCTCCTTTTCCAAGAGGGTGAGGTGGGAACCACCACAAGCCAAGCCTCCACTCCCGCACCCCAGCCCCAGCCCCCTCCCACGAGTTCTCTTCTGCCATCACCTCCTGTACTTACGAAGCTTCTTCAAAGGCCAGGACCTTCTCACACCCCTCTGGAGGTTCCCGTTTAAACATGTAGCTGTGGTTGGGTCGAGGAGAAGAAGCAAAGGCCAGGACTGGGGAAGGGCTGCCCTCTTCTAGCAGGGAAAAGGGACTTCTTGAGAAAGTTTTAAAAGACTCCACCACCACTCTTTAACACCACACACGCTGTTTCAGTCCCTGGGGCCACGGGCTCCAACACCCCAAAGCTGCAGCATTTCAGCTGCACAGTTCCCAGCTCACACCCTCCCTCTGGTACTGGAAACCACCCACCCAGGCAGCAATTACCAGAGGTTTCACTGTCCACTGTGGTTTAGGCTGAGACCCTCTCTCCCATCTCTGCTGCACCCTCCAACCCAGCACGAGACAGAGGAGCCGCTGCACTGAGGTTTCTGCAGCACTGACCCCCCTTCACACTCCCCAGGCCCTCTGCCTTTTACCTTTCTCCTTCAGATCTGGCTGCACCTCCTCTGCCACTGAGCAAGGTTCTTCTGCTGCCAGTTTGACTGGGGTGTGTGGGGAAAGGTGGAGAGGCACAGAAGGGGAAGGAGAGAGGCTGCTGCTGGGCTCCAGAGGCAGGGATGCATCTCCAGAGCCTCTCCGGGCAGGTGCTGGTGCCCTGTGGCCATCTGGAACATCCAAAATCTGGGGAGGGAGAAAAGCCTTACATAGCAGGGCAAGAGAAACCCAGCCTACCAGCAAAGGGGTTGAGAGGTGGGTGCAGCTGCAGGGTGCTGGATCCACTTCAGGGGGCCAGGTGGCCTTCTGCAACCAGAAGGACATTGGCCCTTCTCTATCACAGTTCACAGCCCGCCCCAGGTCACCTTGCCCACATCTGCACCACACCAAGTGGCTGCTGGATGCCCAAAGTGTCTCCTAAAGCTGTCTATGAGGTGACATCTGGGCCCAGATTACCACCAGCCCATCTCTGGGCTCACGGGAGGGAAGCCAGCAACTGCCTGACCCACCTTAGGCAGTTACACACCTAGAACAAACTAACCTAAACATAGAGCTGTGGGGGTGGGAAGGGACCTCCAGAGATTGAGTCCAACCCCCTGCCAAAGCAGGGTCCCAGGGACAGGGCACACAGGGTGGTGTCCAGACAGGGCTGGAATCTCTCCAGAGAAGGAGACTCCACACCCCCTGGGCAGCCTGTCCCAGGGCTCCCTCACCCTCACTGGGAAGAAGTTCTTCCCCAGATTGGTGCAGAACACACTTGCAGGCAGTATGTCCTTAGAGGAAAGGATTTCCAAGCCCACCCAGATGATTTGGGGGCACTGTCCTGACCTTCACTTACCCGTAAAAGCTCTTCATTGCCCTGCCCCTTCACAAACACCTCCTCCAGCTCCTGGTTCAGCCCTTCCAGGCTCCTGTGCAAGCAGGGGCTGAGCCTCAAAATGGGACACGGAGAAAGGAGCCCTGAAGAAGAGTCCTGGAATGATCCGGAATCAAAGCAGTTAGAGTTGTATCCACACATAAGCTCAGAAGTTATGTCCTGTTCCCACAGCTCTCCGGGGCTCAGCCAAAGCCTTCCAGGAGCCTGATGGGAGCAGTCACATAAACACCAGCAACTGGGGATGAGAGCGCAGGGACACATGGAAGAGACTGGAGAAGACAAAACCAAATTCTCCCTTCTCAGGTGTGAAAACAGCAGCCTGGGAACAGCTCGGACACCCACCCAAAGGAGTCTGCTCTCCATCTCACCAGGACATATGGTGACAGCAGAGCAGGGACAGATGAGAACATACCCTGAGTGATGCAAGGACAGCATGGTCGCCCTGGAGTGGAGAGCTCTTCTCCTTCTCTTTGCCACTTCGGCCATTTAGCTTTGTTCTCTGGAGCTGCTGCTTCAGCTTGACAATCTAGCAAACAAAGTTCCAGCTATAGAACCAGAGAAGACAACACACCTCCACCAGAAAGGATCCTGCCTCGACTCTCTCCTCCCCCTCTCCTCCAACCCTCAAGGAAGTGCTGAAACAGAGCTGGTTTCAATCGCACAAGCAGCTGCTCCGGCCACCTCTCAAGGGATGAGCCAGAAGTACTCGCAAGGCCTCGGCACAAACTGCCCCAGTTCCCTTCCTCCAGTGGGCCTGGGTTATTTTCCACCTACAGAGCGACAGGAACCGGCCACGACACCGACGAGCAACGCACCGAGCTGCAGCAGAGCTACTGTACAATAGCTGCCTGCTAGAGGGAGCCAACAAGATCGGTCTGTAGCTGAACTGCAGCGTGAGAGATGAGTACAAGGGCCAAGGTCTCACCTTCAACAGCATCCTGTCCTCCCACTCCCCTCCCATGCAAGCAGGAGCCTCCTGTACGTTAGCCACTACCACAGATCTTGCTCAAGCGTTGGGAGGGGTCTGGTTTACCTCTCTGCGGTGATCTGTGCTACCCCAAGAAGCAGAACGCTTGTGAACACTGGAGATGGCTTTCCCCACTTCCGCGTCATGCCAGGACACCGGAGTCTGAAGTGATGAGAAACAGGGCTGAGAACAGTCACAACATCTCCTGGTGGTAGAGCCCTATGAGCAAGTGATCAGCTTCCTCCCAGACGCAGTCCTATTCCTCATCCCCCACCTCAGCTGCTCGTAACGCGTGGCAGGAGACAGCCATCTCTTCACACTCGCCAAAACAAAGTCCTTTGGGCCAGCTCTGTGCCCATCAGGAATCTGGACCTCACAGACCTGCCCGGTGAAGAGACCTGCCCCAGAAGCCAGCACCTTAAATGGCTACGAGAAGCTGGCGTGCTACAGCCATCGCTCCGGAGGAACAACCGCAACCGCCGCTCGCACAGGCTCCCAGCTGGTGAAGGTGACGTAGGGCTGCAGGCACCCAGTGCATGAGGGGAAAAGCCTCACCCAGCTGTGAGAACACACAACTCGCTTCTGAGACCTCAAGCTCCCGTACCAGGAGTTCAAAGGCGTCACCCAACGCAGAGTCTGGCCTGCAGACCGGCTGCTGCAGCACTGGGAGAACCTAGCTGCCTCTCTAGCTCACCTCCTTCTGTCTGCAGGGCCACAGTTCTCAGCTGAGCTCCCCCTCAGTGCAGAACAACTCCCCTCAGCACCACTTCACGCAGCTGCTTTCCCAGCAACGGCGCTGAGGATCAATGGAAATCAGGGCGAGCAGTTGATCTGATCAGCAGAGGGTGTGAACTTCCTTCCACTGAGCTCTCTGCAGAGGCTCCCAAAGCACATCGTTCTCAAGACCAGCCATCATTTCCCCCCACCCCGACACCCCGTTTCGGTGCCTCTCAAAACGCGGCCTGCCATGTCTGTGGGAGGCTTGGGATGCTACTTCCCTCCTCTCCTCAGCGAGGGGCTGCCAGAAGGTGCAAGGGCCTGAGAACCGTTCCCCTCCAAGCAGCTGACCCGTCTCCCCAGAGGCTGCTATGAGAACAGCAGCTGTTCGGAACAGCCCCGTTGAGCTACGGTGGGGACAGAAGCCTCTTCTCTCCAAACGGGGTTTAAAAACTACCCAAACCCAAGGAACAAGGCGAAGCGCCCCGAGAGGTACCACACTTCCCCTCCTGCAAAGGGTGACAAGTACTGCCAGGCAGAAATCCAACCCTCCCCTGACTTTGGGGGCTCTGAATGAAGCCCCCTCCTCACACTCTCTTGCTGCCCACACCTTTTGCAGGGCCTGCAAGCAGTGGGCATCACAGACCAGAGCTGTTCTTGTTGATTTATGGTGTTGGGGTTGCTTTGAGGAGAAATCCATTCTTGAACTGCTGCTCTGAGGCCCTGGCAAGCTCGGAGAGCTTGGGCACAGCCATCCCCCTGCTCCCCCTGATCTGCACCAGACTGATGGGATAGGAAACCTCAGAGCAAAGACCAACTCACTGCTCCTGCACAGGGCACATCTGATCTCACTGCCACCTCAGACAGCCTCTCCTAAACAGCTCCAACACTGTCATTTGGCTGTTATCCCAAAGCATCGTGGCATTTTTATATCCCAGCAGCTCACACACGTAAAGCCAAGGAGAAGAGGCAAAGGTCTGAGAGGTGAATCCACAGCCCTGTCCCATGTCACTGCCAGAGGCTGCTGAGGACAGTCCTGCTTGGCAGGACACAAGGGAAACGCTCCTCTGGAAGCCCCTGAGTCCTGTTTGAGAAGTCACTTACTGCAGATTATTGCCACCACAGTGAGCACTGCACCAATGCTCACACACACACACAAAGGGCCTAAAAAGGCAAAAAAGGCAAAAAAAAAAATAGATGCAGTTTGCAATAGGAAGGCCTGAAGATGAAGAGCACGTCCCACCTCTCATGGGCAGACTATCAAGGCAGAAGGAAATTACAGAACCTTCTGTACTAACTGTGGCAAAACCGCTTCCTCAGGAGGAGGAGAGAGAAAAAACACCCTGCTCTGCAGAGCAAGATAAAGCCACAAGCTCCAATCATGAACAGCACTGCCATCCTCACCCCCCCACAGCGAGCACCTGCAGTCCTATCTCTCACTTAAACCACCTTACAAATCGACAGAGCTCTGCAAACCAGCCTGTAGCTGTATGAGGAGGGGAGTAATGCCGTGCTGGCTGGCAGAGAAAGTCCTGAGTGTGATAAATGAAGCCTGAAAACCATGGAAGGGTTGGCAAAGTCCCAGAGGTGGTGATGAGGAATGCTTTGTTAATGCACAGGGTGAGACCTGAGGAGTCTTGTTCCCAGGTGTCAAGAGACAGTTGGACAGGAGGAGGGGACTGTCACTCGTGGGTCACTTGATGCACAGGCACATTGTGAGGTGAAAACCAGCATCAGCAAGACACTGGCACACTGTGGGGGAGTGACCAGCTCAACTCTCAGCAGGCAGAGTTGGCATGGCAGAATCTGCCATTCAGGAATGGGGAGGCATCCCTCTTCTCCAACCTTTCCACCCTCCCCAAAAGTGACACATGCAAGCAAAACTTACTAGCCCCAAAAGATCATAGAATCCCAGACTGGTCTGGGTTGGAAGGGACCCCAAGGATCACACAGCTCCAACCCCCTGCCACAGGCAGGGACACCAACCTCCAGGCCTGGAGCTACACAAGGTTGCCCAGGGCCCCATCCAACCTGGCCTTGAACACCCCCAGGGATGGGGCACCCACCCCCTCTCTGGGCAGCCCCTTCCAGCACCTCACCACTCTCTCTCTAAAAAACTTCCCCCTAATATCTAATCTAACCCTTCCCTCCTTCAGCTTTAATCCATTCCCCTTCCCACTTAAAAGATGGGGTTTAAGTGTTCCAAACACCCACGGGGGGGTGGGTCCTAGATGGCTCTATGGGGGGCTTCAATCCCACCGTTTCTAAGGACAGAAAGGGAGAGCACACTTCCCTGACTCGGAAACACAGCCAGCCAAATTCTTCCCCTTCCTTTCCAGCACGCTGTCTGCCCTCAGCAGCGCTCTGAGGCACAGGAACTGACGCAAAAGCAGGCAGGAATACTTTGGAAAAGGATAATCGAGGTTGGGATCTGACTGAATTTCCTGCAAACAGCCCAGTGACAAATGGTTGAACAGCCCAGATCAAACAGAGACTGAGCGTGCTGAATAAACGGCTCCTTAAGCAAGCGGATGCTCTTATCCCTTCCCAAATCATTCACCTCTGCAGATAGCAAATGCTATTTGCTACCACACAGTAATATTTACAGGTTGCTAAGAGTTCCTCGAGGTCTGGAACTTTTCCATCACACAGCAGAGCCGTGCTGGTTGTGCTGGTGAGCCTTTCTGCAGAGCACCCTTGACTTCTCGCAGCGTGTGGCACGCAGCCCGCGAGCGTTATGTAAGGGCTTGGCCCAGAAACACAACCCAGAAGACCAAAAAATAAGGGAACTGCACTGAGCCAATACTGGAGCAGAAAGCCAGAGGCCATCTGCCTCCAAACAAGGCCAAGGAAATTCCAACTCTGCACTAAAGTGGAATCGATTGAAGCTGAGAAGCAAAATACAGGGGAAAAAGCCCAACCCTTCCTAGAAAGTCGCAGCTGGCTGGATGGGAACTGACCATCTTTCCCTGTTCACCCCTGGCTCACCCAGCCCCGGTCTGGCCCAGAGACTGGAGGTGTTTATACCTGGGTAGCTTTGTCGTTCATGCAGGAAGCAGCAGCTCCTTCGGTGTCCCGTGGCCACTGTCCCAACAAGTAGGAGCCCACGATGGTGTCGAGCGAAGAGGTGCGGCGCACGCGGGGCTGCCAGGGCCGGCTGGGCTTCTCCACGGGGGCAGCACATGGGACACTGGCTAAACAAGGGGGAAAGACAAGAGAATCAGACTTCCAAAGCCAGGGTTCAGCAGCAGCTATCACAATTAACAAGCCCACGATTAACTAGCACCCACAGCCCTGAGGAGCCCATTTGCTCATCGTAAAGCAGAGCGCTGTTGCTTCACTTGAAGGGAGCAGAGGAACAGGAGGGGAATCGGCTTGTTCAAGGGCAGAGACTGGCAGGACAAGGAGGATGGAGTGAAGCTGGAGGAGGGAAGGGGGAGAGGAGAGATTGGGGGGAAGTTCTTTGCAGAGAGAGTGGTGAGGGGCTGGAACAGGCTGCCCAGAGAGGGGGTGGGTGCCCTGTCCCCAGCAGTGATGCACAGCAGCACACTCTCATCGCAAGGCTGGAGAGCCACGGGTCACTACAGGGAAAGAAGACAGCCCACACTTCGCTCCCCCATCTCGTCCATCACATTCCAGCCAGCTCCAAACTAAACAGGACCCACACATGGCCAACAGCCCTGTCCCCACCCCTGGAGCTGAGGAAAGGCCTTATCACCAAGACCACAAAGGTCTCAAGGAAGAGGCAAGTTCAAGCCAGCAGGAAAGTTTGTTTGCATTTTGTTTCAATTAGATATGCAAACTACCATGCACAGAGAACCAGCACTGTGGCCTCCTGGCAAGGTATTAGAGCCATGCACAGCTCTCTGCTCCCCAAGCTCTGTGTGCAGGTGTTCTCTCCTGCCCAAAACAGGGACATGGCAGGTGGGTAACAGAGTTAACCCTGCTAAAACCAGAGCTAAAACTGTTCAGCATGGTGCTGCGTTTGCCAAATCCCTCTACAATTCCCTCTGTTCTGAGGAAACATTAAATACATCTTTTTATCAGCTGAAATACCATTTGAGCAGTGGAATTCCAGTTCTAGGTGACAAAAGGGTAGGAACAAAAGGCCACGTGGGAAGCAAGAGGAGCATTAGTCCTTCAGCCACACCTTGTAAGGTCCACACTGGATTAAAGGCTCATTGTGTTGGGTCCAGCTGGCATTCCAGGCACCCTCCTGCTCCAGTTCAGTCTGAGACATCTCCCACTACCTCTAATTTAGGAGCTCGTTAGTATTTGCAGCTTCCTCTTCAGTGCCCCTCCTGTGCTGCTCTGCCCCGAACGGTACTGCAGTAGGGCAACCCCTCTGCCCCAGAGCCCCCTCCTCAATAGAGCCATCGCACCCAGAGTGACCAAGGTCACCTTCACACTCTGGACCTTCCACACAGCAATGTCAAAACCAGCCTGGAGGGACCAGAGACGTGGCTTTGAGTGGTGACAGCCACATCTGATGGCTGACAAACATAGCTAAAGCTGCTGACGGATGAACAGCCAGAAGCCCTATTCCCACTCATGAAGCACAACTCTATCCAACAATTCGGTTGGGTTGAAGCAGGGCAGGGGCAGCAGGGAGCGGGCTGCCCCTCCTGAGGGAGCGAAGGCTGGCTGAGCAGCCTTTGGGGCACCTGGAGGCGGGCGACAGGCAGGGTGGAGCGTCCTGTTTACAGCTCAGTGCTATTATCAGCCCTCTGCACCGAGCCTGCACAGCTGCCACCTGGCCACCGGCACTGGAGCAGGTCCAAGCCAGCTGAGGAGCATCAGGTTGTGGGGCTTTTACTTTTCTCCTGGCAGTCAAATTGCCACAGATAACAGAACCACACCACTGTATCTCCTGGGAGCCATTTGGCTGCCTCCAATTGCTGCATGGACCTTTGGTGCAGCCCCAAGTCAGAGCCTGGTGCAAGCTGTGTGTTTAAAAGCAGAGAGTTTTCAGTAGATACAGAGCATCCCTAGCCTTTCCCAACCATCAGGGAGCTCAGAGCTTCCTGAACAGTGTCTCTAGGCCAAGGTAATATCTGCATTTAAGAAGAGAAAATGTAAAGTCTTCAGTGAACTCTTGCAAATCTCTGGGGTGGCTTTTCAAGGGAGAACATTTACAGCTGCATCCAAAAGCCACAGCGAGTAAAAAAAAACCTAAGAGTTCCCATTACTACTTACTTCAGAGTTGTAAAATTTCCTTCCTTCCCCCTCCAGATTTCACCCCAGGGAAAGTGACCCTTCAACAGCAGGCAGCTGTTTAGAAACCCAGGGATGTGGCTGTGCAGAGCCTGATGGTTTGGGAATCACAGAACTGTAGGGGTTGGAAGGGACCTCAGGAGATGAGTCCAACCCCCCAGTATATCCCTACAAAGGTCTATCTTAAAGCAACAAAGCCTAAAACAAGGGTTCCTGGTTAAATACAATCAGCTTCCACATTAACCATGGGATGACTGAGCATGAGGCTTTGCCACACAAGGGAGCCCCACCACAATACCTGCAAAACCAGGGTGCACATCACAGGGTTGGATGCACGTCTGTTTCTTGGCTCAAGCAGGAGTTAGAAGCTTCTGAGAGAGAAGTTTCTCAGGCAGAGTTTAGCAGAGGCAGAACCTAAGCAATGCTGTCAATAATTAACCTATGCAAATATCTTCCACCCCACTCTAACAGAAATTACTGCTAATTATTTAACCTATCAGCTTCTCCCATCTACACCTTTTAACACTCCTGATGTGGGGGATGGACACACTCAGGTAACACAAATGCCTGAGCTGAGTTCCTCCTGGGCCCAGCAAACTGCAGCAGGACCCTGTGACAAAAACATTCACCCCAAACCAGGCTGCTGGATGTGTATCTGAGTCCTGTGCTGCACCCCAGCACCACTTCCTTGATCTTTAACATCTTCCTAGACAATCTAGCTGGGAGATCTCTTCATGAAGCAGAGGGTTTTCTGCACGGCAGCTGCTCGCACACAGCTCAGGTGGCACAAGCAAAGGGACACAAGGCTGGTGCTGCTGTGGTGGTTACCAGGGCAGGAGCTGCCAGAGTGGAAGGGAAATAAGCCATCCTACTGTGCCAGAGCACTAAAAAAGCACCCTATTTTCATCTTAAGGACTGTGCTGCTTAGCAAGCTACAGCTCTACCCAACAGCTTCAGTGTCAAGTTGTAGCATCAGCCCAAGCTCGCTGGCTGGGATGTGATAGAGCAGGAGGCAAGGCTGGTACACAGCAAGACACCCAGCATCTTCCCTGCTCTTCTCCTGTGTTTTAGAACAGCTGGATGAGAGATGTGCACAGGACTTCAGGGGGTGTGAAGAGCAGCGATCCCCAAACCACGGGGCTTCATCTAACCTCACTCTGAGATGGTGCTTGATCAGAAACACATTCTCTCTCATGAGAGCAAAACTGCTTTAACTGGGCATTCCCAGTGCAGACAGCGGGTGTGAGGGTCACCCAAAGAACGATCCTATCTGAAGCTGCAGCCTTGTAACCTGCTTTAATCTCATTTTCATTTCTCTGCAGTTCTCATTTCTCTGCCAGCCTCCTCTTCTCCAGACTAAACAGCTGAGTTGGAGGGAAAGAAAATATTCACTTTATCCCAGAAGTGAGAAAGGCAAGCTGTGTTCAGTGGTAACACCACGGGGACGGTGGCAGCAAGATGACAAGCTGTGATTGGTACATTTGGGTAGAGAAAAAGAACGACTTGAATGTTGAGGGGCTCTGAAGAATGAACCTGGAATTTATAGGCAGGTTAGGTGATGACACACACACAACCTTCAGCTGCTCCTGGAGTGCTAACACATCCACAGCAGCAACTTCTGGCACCAAAGTCTTTCCACCTCAAGTCTCTGCATCTCTCAATATTGAAGAATTACACCCCCCTCACCCTTATAGAAGATTTACAACTGAAGGGAAATTCACACCCATCCCAGGATGGGATTTCACAGCTCTTTGCTCATTTCAGTACACCCCAACAGAGAAATGTGAAACCCTCTGAGCGCTGAAATCCATCCCACCTTCCGGCAGAGAGGCAGAAGCTGTGGTTAAACCACACTGCCCCTCATGACTCTTGCTCAAACTGTACATGCACAGCCCAAGACACCCAAAAAAGTACCTGCTGTTCCCAAAACACAGCCCCCAACAAACCCCTGCAAGAACCTCGCTCTGCTTCAATGCTTGAGCGGCGCAGAAAGGAGCAGCCCTGAAGGAAGGGGGAGGGCATTGGCAAAGCACAAAACCCAAAGGCAAAGAGGATCCTGCAGCAGGTTGGGGAGCTGGATTCCCATCTGACACAACTGAACCGGCCCCAAGGGCTTCATAACTGGCCTGGGAGCACAAGGGAAGAAATTCCAGGCTCTGTGATCGCTCCCCCTTGGTTACAAGCTGGAGTACAGCTGGAGAGAGCTGCCCCAAGGACACAGCATCTGCAGCTATCACTGGAGGAAGTTAACAGGGGACACCAGCAGTTCAAGCTGTCTTTAGTATTATTTTATTTTGGATGTGGATGTTGTTAAACAGTAACTCCCTCCAGCAGGACTCAAGGCCTGAGACCAGAGCTGAACAGGCAGCTGATGGAGGGAAAGAGCTGAACTCTTCACCTTTAACTTTATTCTTTCAAAGTTTGTTTTTCAAATGATAAAACTGAAGCATTTCAACATCCTCAAAGCCTTCAGTTGAAATGCTCCTGTGCTAAATGGTGGGATCTTCGAGCAAGCCCATGTCCTGCCCACTGGGAGAGCCTGGGAGTGCTCCTGGACCAGCTTTACAGCCAGGAATTTAAGGAATATCTAGGAAAAGACCAGCTGGGCAGGCAGCCTCTTCCAAGCAATCCAAGTGGCTTAGGAACAAGCAGAAACTTACTCAAACTTTAGATCTTCCGGACTTGGTCACACTGATCCAGGAAGATCTAGATGACTGTGGAGCTACCAGGGTCATCCCTGTCACCTGCATCAGAAGAGTGAAACCCAACCAGCCAAGACAGAGCTGGGGGTCAGGGTTTCCCCCTTTTTTGTTAGCCCTACTTAAATAACCCCCCCAATTAGCATCTAGGAATCAAGGTCACTGCAAGTGACAGGGCTCTCATCCTCAAGATGAGAAACTTTTGAGTCTCAAGTCTGTGGAAATCTTTCCATACACACAAACCAAAGTAAAATGAAAGCAGAGTAAGACATCCTTGATACTTCCAGTTACAGACGAGGTGGAAAGCAAGGGAAAAAGGAGGTTTCTTGTCCTTCATATATATAAACCAACAGAAATCATGTTGATGTTTTATGACACAGACTCAGACTCAGCTTTATGGCTAGTTCAGTTAAACCATCTACCTGGGGGATGGAGGGGGGACAACGCAAAGCTACTGAAACAACTTTCCAGCAAGGAAAAAACCCAGAAAATAAAAGAAAATCACATCTGAACTACCTTCTGATTGCTTCCCAAGTGCCTCTTCCAAGAGGACAGCAAAGCCAGTATCAGCTCAGCATTACAACTAGCCTAAGCAGGGCAAGCACTGCTGTGTGTACAACACATGCAGCCTCAGGCTCCAGCACGCCAGGAACCACAGAGACTCCCTAACTCCCATTCCATGTACCAGCCAGAAAGGATGGCACACAAACTATGAGAAACTGAGGCACAGGGAGGAGAAGCAGCTTGCCCCAAGTCATGCTGCAAGTTCCAGGCAAGCATGGAAGCAATTACCTCCTGTTCTTGTCAAAGAAGAGGCTAACCACACCCCCCTCCCTGATATTTTCCTCATTACCATCAATGCTGCATTAGCAGGTGGTTTGAATGGCAGCACCACAAGCTGAATTTTTAATGCAGAAAAGGCCTATTTAGTATAAATACCAAGAGGGGATATGTTTACAGGCTCAACTATTGTTTATTTCTTGGGACATCTCACTTGGAAAACTGTGAATGCCACTAAATCAGTATCATCACCTTAAGCTGCTGGGGCTGTGAGGGAAGGGCCAGGCTCAGCGTGGTGCAGCCCTTCTGCTGCTTCCAGAGTATTTCAACATCCAAGCTTTGCATAAAGAGAACTCGTTGCACTTTGGTGCTTGACGTTTTTCCTCTCACAGGGTCAGGCCAAGTACTTGTTTGGGGTTTTTGGTTTTTTTTCCCCTGTCCTACACAGGCAGGAGAACATTTACCACATCTGGAACAGCTGCTTCCCTACACAAATCGCTGCCCAGGTTCCTTCAGCTCTCCACTCACCCAAACCAACGTTGAAAACTTTGCTATGGTCCATGGAACTGTGTTAGATAAGCACCAGCTGAAAGAAAGATTCACAAATAAAAATCCACCCAAGGTAAACGACCTGAGCGCTTCCTAGTTCCTCCAGGGCGTTGTGCTCTGGAAGGGACAGATCCAACTGATTGCACAGTCCCATCCCTCCCCCTGTAAATTTGTTTAAAAATGTCATCTCCAGCGTTTTAAAGCAAGGAAAAACTTGTTTCACCCATGGAATGTCAACACAAGTCAAGATTAGTTATAGATGTGTCCTTTGTTTCCCCTTTCCCACACCCGTATCCAGAGGCTAACAAACTGGGAGCAGCAGGTTTAGATGGAAGGTATGATCTGTATCAGCAGAGGACTGACTGCCATGCCATGAATGGGCTCCAATTACTGCACCAGAAACTCGTTCTATGTTAAACAAAGCCACCCCCAAGGCTCTGCCTCCGAACCTGAGCCACCTATTCTGCTCAGCTGCCTTTTACACAAAGCCTGACTTGATTCCATGGGACAGAGGAGGGATTCTTCCTGGCCAGCACAACAGCAGGACGGCCTCAAGATTTTTCCCATCCCTCAACCAGTCCCTATGTAACTATTTGCCCCCCCTCACCCCACCTGTGCTTAACCCTTTCATTCTATCAGCCTGCTCTCACCCACAGCAAAACCCTCAAGGCAAAGGCAGAATTACCTAAGAGTGATCAATCCCAACATTTGGAAGCACCAAGCCTGTGTCAAAGCAGCAGCTTGCATGGCCCAGCAGCACTGCCTGGCCCCCCCAGCAGCACCGCCTGGCCCCCCCCCCCCAGCAGCACCGCCTGGCCCCCCCCCCCCAGCAGCACCGCCTGGCCCCCCCCCCCAGCAGCACCGCCTGGCCCCCCCCCCAGCAGCACCCCGCATCCCTGGCTCCAGGGGTTTTAGTTTCTCTTTTGGAGAGTCAATACTGACCAAGCCACTGCTGCTACTGAGACACCCCTTCTGCAGGACAAGCTGCTTCTCTTTCAGGCTGGGTACAGGGTAGGAACGTTGTCAACCTGTGTGTCCCTTGTTCATTTGCATAAGCACCCCCCAAAAAACTACAGGTGTTAAACAGCATGAAGGAACTTGAGAGCAGACACCACCACCATCATCTGGACCCCAATTTCGGTAACAAACGCCTTTACACCCATCCTGGAGCTCACAAAACCCCATCACATACCCACTGTTAGAGCAAAGGCAGTAAGGTCTAAGGCACATGGAGGGAGGAGACCCCCACGCTCATCACGCGATGCCTGCGGTGGAGGGAAGAACCAGAGGGAGACAGAACAGCTCTGTATCACTGCCCACAGCGATCCCACAGCACTGCTCAGCAGGAAACACACATTTCTATTCCCAAAGAAGCATTTCTGTCTCATTAAATGTACCCTCAGATGGTATTGCCTATGGATAGCATCCTGCTCATCTGCCTCTGCAAGATGCACCAGGCACAGGTTTGGTTCAGATGCCAAATAAAGACACCCAGCAGTCAGCTCAGTGCTTCCAGCAGGACCCACACAGCAAAACCAACCAGACATCTCAAAAACAGGCAAGATCAGCAGGCAAGCAACAAAATCCCATCTAGATGAGTCAGCTCAGCCAGCAGTAACTTCCTGAAAGGCACCACGTAGTTCTGGGGTTAGGGGGAGTGTGGGAAAAATGGGGGAGTTCTCTGAATTCTGGTCAAGAGGGATGATGGGTGAAGCTGTAATTTCACATGGGGTTAGTGCAAAATCCATCACACGCAAGACACAGCTTTGGTGAAGCCACATGTGAAACCCCCAAACCAACCATACAGGTTTGCAGGTGAAGCCTCAGCCCCTGCTGCTGTCCCACTCCTGCTGTCCCTCTCCTGCAGCACACTGTCAGCCAGAGGCAGTGTTTGGGAGGCAGGAAGGCAGCTACCCCTTCCAGGAAACCCATCCCAATCCCATTCCGAAGAGCAGCAGGTAGATAACTCCAGGTATTCATCCTATCACTCTGTTGATAAAAGTGGGCTGAAGGCACCTGCTCAGCTGTAGAGTACAGGAGGACTCAGCTTTTCCACCACATTCCATCCCTCTCTCTGCATTGAAAGCAACATAAAGACTTCTTGGTGTCATGCTTCAGGAAATCATACCATGGGAACTGGGGGTACCCCCAGGCAGCAGGCTAACAGTGCAAAGACGGAGGTCTCAGGGCCTGAAGTCCAGCTGCAGGACCTAGGTGATGGTTTTAAACTAGAAAAGGAGAGATTTGGGTTGGATATTAGGGGGAAATTCTTCAATATGTGGGTTGTGGATCACTGGGACAGGTTGCCCAGAGAGGTGGTGGAGGCCCCATCCCTAGAGACATTCAAGGTCAGACTTGATGGGGCTCTGAGCGACCTGATCTAGCAGAGATGTCCCTGTCACTGCAGGGGGTGGGACTAGATGGCCTTTGAAGGTCCCTTCCCACCCAATGCAGTCTGTGATTCTGTGAAGCCTGGACAGGAGCATGGGAACTCTCCAGCCAGCACGTGCTTCTGTGCGGGTTCTGGAGGAAACAACCCAGGCCACAAACACCACGAGCAGTGCCGTTAACTGATTGAAACTTCAAAGTCTCTACAAAGCTCATCCCACCACCACACACAACCTCACCAGCATCACAGCACCTGCAGAGCTCTGGCTATCCCAGCAGCCCCCTCCCAAGGCACCTAACCCAGCACGAACAGATGGACTGGGCCTGGCCTGCACCTGAAGAGGGTCAAACACTTAACACTGCCTCACCACCAGCAGCCACACCACTGAGAGGATGAGGAATTAGAAGAAAAACCAGCATTGACTCCAACAACACACATCAAAATTCAGCACAAGAAGCTCCAACATCTTGGATTTCTGAACAGCAAGTCAACTCCTTTTAACATATCCTCAGGGCTCCTTGCTGGCATCCCCCAGCTCAAAGCTCTTCCTTTTAACAGAAGCCCTTTGAGAACGCAGCAGCTGCTCCTCATCTCAATGGGATCCTCTATTATGGGAGCAGCTGCAAGACCAGACCCCCAGATCACCCTGCACCTCTACTAAAACCCCTGAGCCAGCACCACAGCGATCCCCAGCAGCCACGTAGCTCCAGAGCTACTTGGAAAGTCAGCAGAGTCAAATGAGGAGTGCTAAAGCGACAGATTTTCCCTGCTGAGCTCCTCAAAGGTAGGAGCAAAAGCGTGAGCTTACGAATCCCCAGGATACCAGCTTTGGGTTAAGCCCTGACAGTTTACTGCTACAGCTCCCACACACACAGGGAGCAAATTGAGGCTTACAGGGAGCACTGAAGCAGAGAGCAATGGAAATTTAAACACTTCCAAAACTGTAGATGAAATGACTACAATCAAGAGGAAAAAATCAAGCTCCTAGAGCCTGAACAGCAAGGCACAGAGCCAGGAAGAAATGAAGCCCAGCAATTCTGGTTCATGTCAGTGAAGCTCCAGCTGTTTTGCTCTCAGATAGCTGCACGGTGCTCCCCACGCTTTGGGGTAGGTAGAGCACAGAGCTCTAACCCAACTCAGAGATCACAGGCTCTCCTCTGAGATATATTTCCTATGAACATCTGAAGCTAACAAGTAATTGCCCCATTAACGACCTCACCTCAGTTTCAGCATACTGCTGAGAGGGAAGGAGAGACCAGTGCTCAACAGAATTTATTTCATTAACTTGTTTCAAGTGTAAATTGAGCAGAAAGTCTTTTTAATAGCTTCTCTGATCAATACCAACCCTACCAAGCAGCAGGAAGGATGGGGAGTCTCAAGGAGTGACACTTCACTTCTCATTGTCAGCTGCAGCCCGCTTCTCTGTGGCACATTTAAATGAGACCAACGCTCTGAACAGGCACCATTGAGAGCAGCTGGCCCAAAACTTGACAAATATTTCTCTCTGTTCCAAAAGTCTCTTTCATCTTGCTGTTGACCCAAAAAAACACTCCTCTGTTTCATTGCTATTTTAACACTTCTGGTGATAATGAGCAGCCAAGCAAGAACCCAGCATCCAAAAGCCATGGGTGCAGCAGCCAGAAGCCCTGCACAGACCCAGGGAAGCCAAAGACTGTTATGAGGTCATCAAAAAGTTGTATTTAAATATAAGTGTCCCTGAAGCAGCCCAAAAAGCCTCAGCGATGCGATCGGGGCAACTGTCATTATCACAAATCGAATTATCGCTTCTCTACTGAGCCTGATCAGCTCCACGACACTCGGGGCTCTGAGGGGGGTTCACAAATACCCCCCCCCACGAGGCTGCAAGCGGCAGGCCAGCCTGCCCGCGGGGAGCCCCGCACGGAAAGGAGATCTGCCGAGTCCCCGGGGACGCAGATTGAAGCTCACGCCTCCCGTGTGCCGGCCCAGCCCACGGCAGCATTTCCAAGGGCTCCGGCTGCGACGGGGCCGAGTCCCACGGGTTGAAGTTGCCCTTCGCTCGCTGGCTTTGGGGTCGTGCCCCCCCTACCGCCTCGGTCTGTTTTCCCCTCTCCTCCGCGCCCGGCTCTCTCGTTTCTCTTTCGCTTCCACCCACACAGCACCGACCCGGAGAAACCCCCCGAGCGCCCCGTAGTTCTTCGCTAATCCTGGACGGGAGGCGCCGGCGCGCACGGCACCGGGACCCCCCGCTGCAGGGGCCGAGCTCGGCTCCGCCTCGGACGCGTCTCAGCTGCCGGGACGAGCTGCGGAGCGGCTCGCCCCTGGAAGGTCCGATAGGAACGGGCGGTCGCCACCCCCGGCAGAGCCGGTGCCGGGAACGCGTGGGTCGTCCCGCCGCAGCCCCGAGCCTGCTCGCGGACCTGGCTCCGCGCCGGAGGTGCCCGCCTCCTTTCATCGTTACCTGCCCGGGCCCCATCTCCGCGGCGCTGTTGGAGCTGGAAGGGGACGGTGGCGCGGAGCGGCTGCAGCCCCCGTCCCGCCGCGGCAGCAGGACGCACCACCAACCCCCGCCATCCCTCCCGCCGCCGTACTGAGACCCCGCCGCCGCCAACGCCGCTTATCAGCGCTCCGGGGGCGGTGCCAGTGGGACAAGCCCGGCTCCGATTGGGTATCCGCTGCCAAGCGCCCGCCGACCTTAACAGAAGCCAATGAGAACTCTCTGCGAGCCCCTCCCCCACCACACGCTGTATGGGTAGCCAATCAGAAACGCGGCCACGCTTAAGACGCGTTATTCCTCGTGCCGCAACCCACCAAAGGAGGAACAGACACTCTAGCCCTGCCCCTCCACCTCTCCGCAGCGGTGGCTGAACCAATCGCAACACGAGACAGCACCCTAAGTCCCACCCTCCTGCAGAAGACCAATCGCGTGCCTTCTCAGAGGCCCCGCCCCTTTAGCCAGGGACTCCCGGCAGTGTTTGTGTTCCGCGTACGGCGGCGAGTCACGCGGGCGGGCGGTTTCTCTTTCACCTAGGCGAGGAACGACGCGAATCGGTACCGGGGCGGCCGCCGCCCGCGGCCCCTTTCCCAGCGCTGGGGTAGGACGGCAGTAGCGCGGCCGCCGCCCAAGGCTGGCCGAAGGGAGGGTTGCAGCCAAACAAGCCCAGCCGCACCACGGCGGTCTTGTTTGGCTGCAGCGGCCGCGGTTCCGCTCAGGGGGCCGAGGCTGCTCCCGTTGCTCGGGATCCGACCCGTCAGCACCGGCGGGACGAGGGCTCCTCCTTCGGCTCCACCTCGCTGAGCTACCGCTCCCAGGAAACTCCCGCTCCCCGGCACTAAGGGTCGGGGAAGAGGCTCGCAGCCTCTCCCCGGGGGAGGTCCCTCACCTCCACCCGCCCTTCACCCACCAGCCTCGAGTACTTCTGATCCACTCTCCCGTTCACACCTCTAACTACACCACACCCTGCAACTTCCTGGGTGCACGCAGGCTTTCCCCCTTGCCTGAACCCCTAAATCACCTTGTCTGGCCTAACTAATCCTGGGATGCAGGTCCTGTCTCGCTGCCCCCATGCCATACCTGTGCCTAAACCCACAAACAGACTCCACCTGCCTTGGGTCCACACTCTGCACAGCTATGGGGGTTTAGGGGAAGGGAAACATCTGTCCAAGTGAAAAGGGTGAGGCTGATCTATCAAACCCAGGAACCTGGGAAGCTGTGGCAGGGCAAGATAAGGAGAGGGGGAAAGGCGTAAGGGGGTGCAGCAGCCCAGGCATCGTGCCAGGCTCTCCAGAGAGGCTGTGACAGCGTCAGACAGTTGGCCTCCCCCAGCAGCTATCACAGCAGAGCAGCACTCCCCATCCTCTTCCCGTATCACCCTGGCAGCAGCCTGTGTTTGCATGTAATCAGGCCACAGATGGGACACGAGACTGTGCCACCTCTGTGCTTCTAGAAAAACCCCATGGGGGGGTAGAAGTGATGTACAGCACAATGCTGCAGCTACCAGAGGAAGAGACATGACGTGGCTCCTCACAGAGGCAAAGCTGAGACACAGACCACAGCTCTCAGCAAACAAAATGCTGCCCATCAAAAACATCACTCCCATCTCTTTGGGCAAGGAGTGCTGCAAGATCTCTGAGAAGGTGGAAGCTCCAGTGGCACAAACCACCTCTGCTCAGGGTGGCTGCAGGGCAGGGGATGTTCCCCACAGCTCTGGTGTTTGGGGCATTTCTGAGTGGACTGCACACACCAGGAGGCAGTTCAGTATTTCTGGTCACTTAATCTTTCAAAACACCCCTGGTTTTAAACCAAAAGAGGGTCCATAAGTGTCTGTTCTGAAGTTCCTCCTATCCCCTCTCCCAGTGTGGACACAAGGTGAACCCATACCCAGCTCATCTTTGAAACCTCACTCCCGCTCTGCATAGAGCCACTTGGTCACAGCAGAGACATTCTCCCTGGAAAGCCACCTTCCTTCCCAAGGTCCTCAGTAGCTACTAGCAAAGCAATAGGAAACTAAATGTGAAGAAAAGAAATGCAGAGGGAACTACTGAAGTGCAGGTGTCCAGGAGAACACAGAACCCCCACGAAATAGAAATGCCAGGTAGGAGTTTTGACCAGATTGTTTCCTCACTGATGGGCTGGTAGCTGAGCTTTTTCTAGGAACCCTTCAGAGCCAGTCCTTCTGACCTAGAAATTCAAATTCAGCTCTCAGTTTCTCTGCCACACCGTCTTTTTAAGGCACTCAGATTTGAATCCAATACCCACAGCTGGAACAAACTAAAAATACTCCCCCCTTCTTGTTTTAGCATGAAGGAGGTCACACAGCTGGGCCTCTGCTCTCACCGTATCTCATGCTATAAATACAAGGAGCACTGGGGGGAAAAAAGTAGTAATGAAGTGGTTCAGCACAACTAAGCTAAGCAGCACTCCCTCTCAAGTCCAAGCTTCGCTTGCAGTGAGTGTTTCCCTCAAGGTCTCAAGTGCCACGTTTTTCTTTGACATGTAGGAAGAGGCAGCAAAGCCCTGATGTTACCTACCAAATGGGGTTGCAGCCACTCTGGCTCAGAGGAGCTGCGTGGTTTCAGCCAGCCAGGTTTATGCACAAGAAGAGGCCCTTCTGTGCCCTTCCCCACCAGAGACTCACCACAGAGCCAGCATTATAAAATTAAAGCTCCCACATTCCCTGCAGGCTCCACTCCAGCCTACACAATGCAGTCATCTCCCCGTAATTAAGGTTCCTAATGATGTGCTGTGCAGTAGCAGAAGGAACACAATCCTTTTACGACCGCTCAAGGGCTGCAGGTCAAGGATGCAAGTTCTTAGCATGCTCTGCCTGCTCCTTTCCAACTGCTTCTGCCACACCAGCTCCTGCAGCCTCCTCTCCTCTTCAGGAAGGGGAGCTGACCCACCTCACCAGCAGGTAACTACTCACAGAGCTTTGGAAAGTCAGTCACTCATCTCCAAGGATGCTTCAGAATTACTGACCACACCTCGTGGCTCTGGACCAACCTTCTTCCTGTGTTCCAGAAAGTTGTCTGGTAACAGCCCAGCGCTGCCTGGTTCCTCAGTGTTTACAGGGATGAGGGAGAGTTATTTCTGCATTACCAGCTCCCCACAGGCCCCTCTGACTACACATCCCAGAACCACTTCCCACTGTTCTTTGTCAGTGCCACTGGAGAAGTGATGGCAAACAGGAAACGTGTCAGGCTGAGGAGTTGCCACAGCAGTCCTGTCGTTCTGGTCCAGTGCTTAGGTCCTAAATGAGATTATATTTCTGGCTGTTTGCTATGGGTAGGAGGGAGACAGAGCTTAGATTTAAAGTCCTGATCAGCTGAGCATAAACGTGGAAGATCAAAGGGTCATTCAGCATACAAGCTAAGCTTTCCCTCATTGTCCTTGAACAAAATTCCTCTCGCTCTAAACCGTGGAGTAAAATGCCTGCCTGTCTGCCTCCCACTCTATCCCCAAGAGACATGGCTGTGTTTCACTACTGGACAGTTTCTGCACTCAAATGTTTTGAGATGAAAAGCTCTAAAGAGCAGCAAGATAAATAAAACTGCAGTTTATTAAAAGAGACTAACAGATTATTCACCAGACCAGCCAAGCTATTTCACAGTCTGGTCATGCTCCCAGTGAAAACAGTGGGAGTTTTAGGAGCAGAGCACAAGCCCTGCTAGGAGGAAGGAGGCATTATGAAAGAGATGGTTTTCACTAGGTCACAGAAAGGCAGGAAGCCTCTCCTAGCAGCATGAATCACCAACATCCCAGAGAGCAAGAGCACACTTAGGAGTAATCACTGATGGCCAGCACTGCCAACATCGTACCAGAGCGTGTAAACCAACACAAGGAGAGCAGGGGGAGCATGTCAGTCACATCCTGTCACATCCTGACAAGTCAATTCAAAGCAGGCAAGGGACTGCAGCTGCAATGAAACCTGTCTCATACCTGCTGCAGCAGCACCCTCCACTGCTGCCTGGGTTCCTTCTGCCCCCTGCAAGAGCCGTGCAACCACCTCACTGCTGCAACCCCACAGCTTCTCCTGCTGGAAAACAGATGCAGCAGGGACAAAGTTTATTATATTCTTTGGGATCCTTTCATCATACACTTCCAGAGGTTTGGGTAGGTGATTTCCCATTTTCTATCACCACCATCAGCACTGTTGGCGTTCAGAGCAATTTCCTGCTCTGTGCCAGGCTGTGTGTCTGTGCAGGAGCTGGCCTTTGACAGTTCAAAGTGACAGACAGTGGGACACAAAGCATCTAGGGGACACTGAGACTTGTGATCTACGCTGGTGGATCCCACTCATCCTAAGAGAGGATCTAGTTTCTCCTCCCATGGAGGAGGACCCAGCCACATGGATTCAGGAGTTAAACATCAGAGCCTTTTTAAGCCTTCCCTGAGTAACATGGGCTGTGCTAGATGTAAAACATTCACCATTACAGAGTTAACAGCTTGCTTGGGGGAACCTGCTAGAGGAAGCTTCATGGTTTTAGGCTGGGCAAACCCATGGTTTCTCAGCTTGCACTGCAGAGTGTCAGCAATTAGAGTGCTAGTTCATCCATTAGCTACTGTCTGGCAAAGCAGGGCAGCTCGGTCACACAGCACTACCTTCCCATTTCCTGAGGCCAAACTGGATCAGACACATTAGAAATGTGACACTGGAAAAAAAAAACCTGACCTAAAGAGTGGTATTTGGCATGAGAAATATTATTCCCTCATAGGTACAAGGCAGTCCCAAAGACAAGCTCTCCAAGAAATGCCTACAAACTTTTCCAGGACGTGGAACTTATGAATTCAGAAGCAAGAAAGGAAAAGAAAATCATGTGGTAACAACCAGCACAATGTAATTAGGAAAAAATGCAGATGCTGATGAAAACAACCTACTTGGCTCACCTCAGAGCTCAGCAAGCCAGGAGTTCATATGGGGAAGAAACCTTTTGGTTTTACCATGAATAATTACAAACCCAGGAGTTTCAAAGGAAATCAGTAGCTCCAGCTGGCACATAAACCTTCTCCTGGGAACAGCCACTCTGCACTTCCAACAGGACACGAGCCCCTGTGAAGAGGTAACTCTGCTCTCCCCAATCTTTACTTAGCTGACAAACTTCTCCATCTAAGATAGGGGTTTTTTCTCTTAGAGGTATAAAGGACAGTGATCTACCATGTAACACAACCCTGTAAAAGCTGCTGCTCCCATCTTGCAATGTGCTTCCTCCAGATACACCCCCTGGTTCTCCAACCACTCTGTACTGGCAATTTGCATTCAACAGTGGTGTTTCTTTGGCTCCTTCAGCATTAAGGCATGGAGCTAATCAGTCTCCTAGGAAACTAAGGGAAAGATAAACCTGCCTCAAGAGGGGAGAAGGAAAATTGATGCATATTTGGTATTGGAGTAAATCAGACCATCCCAGCAACGACTCAGCTCAGTGTACCAAACTGGTAGTAGTTTGTTATTCTCAAACTCATTTTGCCTAGCTCTGGTTCTTACTTGCACCTTGTCTTACTCCAATCCTCTCTTACTCCTGGTCTTTAGGGCTGCTTGTTTGGTTACCCTTTGGCTAAGCCCACAAGTGTACACCACCCTTTAGTTTGAGGTGCCATTTGTTTTCACTGTTACCTGCCTCCTCTTTTCACTCTGGATCTAAACAACAGGCACATCCTAAATTGTCCCTCTACTTCCACTACAGCAGGCAACTACCTGAGGCACAGCATATGGTAATTAGGGACCACTCTTTAATTAGCAGAGCTGGCAAAGACAAATTATGGCCCTACAATACTCACATATAACCTGTTCTTAATATCCCTGAAGTTCTTGCTACAATCAAAATAATCACATCAGCTCAAAACCAAGCTACAAAAGCTGTGGCTAGCTCTCCACAGCCAGTGTTATGAACAAGAGGTGCCCACTGGATGGGCTCAGAAATGCCAAACAGGATGAAGCTTTGCCTTTACTTCCCCCATCAGTGTCATTTTTGGTGACACGTGTTTCTTACACCTTGTATAAGAAGCTTGTGTCATTGGGCTGGACACCATGAGCAGAGTTTTCCTTTAAGGAAGCATGCAGCAGCCTTGATTGATTAGGAAGCAAGGCATTAACATCAGTGCCAGGCAGTTGGAGAGCGCTGCCTGGCCTGGAAGGAATGTATTAAAGGAACAGATCACAAATCCAAAAGCAGACAAGAGAATCCAGAAAAACAACCCTGTTTTGGCAGGCACAGGATGAGGATGGCATCAAAATATCTGGCTTTTCAACAGGCTTTAGTCCTGCCAGGGCAAAATGTACTTTTACTGCAGTTATTTGATAATTAGATTATACTATGAGGCCCAGGGGACAGAGGGAAGGGACCAGGAAATGTGGCTATATTCAGCTGTAACTCCGTGAAAAGCTTCTGCTTTCAGCAAAACTCAGACTGGATCTTTTTTCCCCATTACAATAAAAAAGTAAAGAGAGATTGACCTTGCTCCTGGTGCCAGAAAACACGTGTGCTACTCAGATGTCAGCATGCCAGAGCCCTGGGAAAGAGGAAGCACGTGGATTCTGGTCGACCTTACTGAAACATCCGCTATCCATCCACAGCTAGCTGTGTTCTGCAAGACCTCCAGCCCAAGGCATGGTACACAGCCACAATCCTCCACACAGGGGGTTTTGTGACTATTTATACTATATCCATTCAAATTTAAACCAGCTTTGGGCTTTAGAGAAGATAAAGACACTCCACAGCTGTTTGCTGAGCTGTCTGCAAACACATCCTCTCAAGAACTGGAGTTCTCCTGAGGTGCAACAGCTGATGAGCTCTTTTTTTTTTTTAATGTGAATGTAAAAAATACAATGTGAATCTGCAAAGGAATCCCACAGGCTTCAGGACTAGGAATGTCTGAGCTAAATGCAGTCATTGCTGTTGGGTTTGCTTCGAAGGTGGACCAAGGACCCCTGGAGAGCTTGGCTTCTTCAGCTGTAAACAGAAGTCAAGGCTCAAATATAGAGAGCCAAGCTCTCTGCTAGTCTGGGCTCCACAGCACATGTTGTACCAGAGTAAATTGTGCACCTTGCACCATCTGGATACACGTTTAACGTGTCTGCACATCACTGACTACATTTCATGAAGAACCAAGTTCAAACTTCTCAGCTAATTTAGGCTGAGACACTGCCCAGAAATACAGCCAGCAAACAGGAGCGAGCCCTCAGCTGCTGGATGATACAAGTGCCCTGAGAGGTAGATCCACTCCCACTCAAGCTTGACATGTTTGGGTCAAGAGGTTCTCTGATGCTGCTCTCACCATCCAGCCCTACCACTCCAAACTCCCAAACATTTAAAAATATGAAGCTGGAACCCAAACCAGTGGGAAACCTCTACTCACCTTCTGAAGGCTCAGAAGTAAAAGCAGCAGCTGCCCTGGATCTTCAGCTCTGTGTAACAGCACTCTGGATTTTTGTAGCACTCCATCCATCATAGCCTTTCTGTAACTCTAGCTCCAGAGCTGGACTGAGATGATACCTAGAAGCAAGCCAGAGGTATTTGAGTATAGCACTTCAGGTATTTTTATATCCTATTTTCATTATATAGCGTTATCTCTCACCTTGAAGCAGGTAAAGGAGCCCTGCAGGAACACACCATAGCAAATACCACACCAAGCAATTAAAGAAAATGCTTTAACATTTACAAAGCACTCTGCAATTGAAAAACCTCAAGTACTTTACAAGCATTTCTTCTGCTTCACAGCGATTCCAGCACAAGCAAGCTCACTTCTATTATCACTAGTATAAGTGATGGCTGTATTAAGATCCTGAAGGCAGCTGCTTCAATACCACATCTCCAGAACAAGTGGGAACCAAGGCAGAAGAGGAGAGTTTTTAATCTAGTTTCAACCTCTCAGTGCCTGTAGCCTTCACAGAGCTTGGTTTTGGTGAAAAAACCCTTTTCATTGCCTCTATTTTCTAAGGTTCTGACAGAGATTGAGGGTTGGGTTTGTTTTTTTTTTTTTTAATATGACATCAAACGTACCTGATCCTAAATTCCAAAGAGTTTTTGTGAGCCTATAAAGACCTAGAGAGGTTTCAACAGATTCAGTGACATCTTCAGGGCTAAGAGAGTGCCAATTACTGCTATCAGCAGCAGTCTGGCACCTACATGTATTTAATAACCAAGGATTTAAAAAAACCAACCACATTTGTGTTGTTTAACATGAAATTTCAACTCATTGAGCACTCAGTAAACTTTCTTCTGGTGTAACATCAGGGAATTCCCAATTTCCTACCTGGAAAATTCTGACAGAGATAAGAGACCACAAGTCTGTCCCAAGAACCTTACTGAGGGAGCTTAAACCCAGCAGAGAGCAGCAGTCACACCAGTGCTGCACCCCAAAGAAACCACTCCCTCTCTTCCCAAGCCGGTTCCCCACCCTAGGTGCTGGTTTTGGGTGATGAAGCAGTTTCACGCACTGACATCTAGTGGTGATGCCAAAGGGAAAGGCGCTGCTGGCCGCTCAAGTTTCACTTTTGTGGGGTTTTTCCCTTAGGAAACACCTGCAGTTTCAGCTCCAACAGCAGCCAGGGCTGGAGCTTCGGTTCCAGAGCCCTGTCCTCCCCCGGGCTGTCACGCAGAGCGCTGCTGCTCTCCGTGCCTGAGGTTTCAGGCGCTGCCAGCCCGGCCCTAGGGCGGGAAGCAGCCCCGCCGCACGGGGATGGGTTCCCGCCTCTCTGCTCCAGGCCCGAGCTGGCGGAGGCGGCCCTTGGGGTGCACACGGCCTGTCGCCTGTCAGACCAAGGCAGGCAGAGCTCCACGGGGAAGCGATTAAAACAAACCCCCTTAAAGCGTATTTCGAGAGCTGAGGCGACGGCGGACTGGCCGCCCGAAGCGGCGCGGCCCTGTCAGGCCCAGCGCGCAGGACAGGCCTCGCCCTATAGCAGGCCGCAGAGGGGCTGGCGGCGGCGACGCTCTCAGCGGGAAGAGAGGGCAGGGAGCCGGAGGCGCGGCGCTCCCCGCCTCGAGAGCAACGAGGACTCACCCACCGCCTTCCTCCGCCCAGTCGCTCCGCGGAGCCGGAGGCGCGCCTCTGCCCAGCCCCAAGGTGGGCCCCGGAGGAAGGGCTAAGGCTGCCCGAATCCAATATGGCTCCATAGGGGAAAATACACGCTGTAGTCCCCGGGCGTCGCTGGGAGCCCCCTCTGACTTCACACCCGGACCCAAGATGGCCGCGGCCCCAGCCCTCCCCTCCGTGAAAAGCCTTCAGCCCGAACCCAAGATGGCCGCCAGCAGCTTCACCCTCAGCGGCGCCGCCAGGATACCTGTCCGAATCCAAGATGGCAGCCCCCGCTGGCGTGAGGCTGGCTCGGGGTCACGTGACGGGGGAGGGGGGTGTGGACCGTGTCCCGGCGGAAGCGTGAGGGACCGAGCAGGGAACAGGGACTGGCGGCGGCGGGAGCGGGCTGGCGCCGCCGGAGCAGACGTGCCGCAGGACGGGAGACACGGCTGTCACCACGGAGCCCGCCGGCGCTAACACGGCGGCGACAGCCGCTTCGCGGGCAGGGGGCACCGGGGACCAGCCAACCTCGCTGCCCCCGCCCCCGCCGAGGATGCCGCGCAGGAAGGTGAGTGTGGCCGGGAAACCGGGGAGGACCATGACGGGAGAACCGGCGAGTTCAGACTGCAGCTTTTCCCCCTCCCAAACCCCTCCGGTACATCTCACGGGCACAAAACCGGGGGGAAAATAGCGGCCTTCAGCCCCCAGCGCCCGCCCCGCTCGCTCCCCGAGTGGCTCCCGTACGGGCCCGCTGGGCGCCGATTGGCCGCTTTGCTCGTCACTCATCGCCCCCAACGGTTACCGTTTCCCCTCCCCGCGCCTCGAGCGCGGTCCACCTCTTCTCTTTTCCGATTGGGCAACTGGTTGGCGACTTGGTCACGTATTGGCTGCACTACCCTACCGGGCTGACGGCTGATTGGCTTCCTCGGCTGCCTATCTACGCCCCCAACGGTCACCTCCCCGCGCGTGCCTTGTTTCTCCCCACTTCCCTTCCCCCACCCCACTCCGCCCTCCCCCCGTGTTGATGTTTCTGTGGGAGCAAGGTGAGCGCTGATAGGCTGCCGCTCGCCGTCGATCGCCTCCAGTGGCCACGCCTTTTTGCTCTCGCAGCTGGCATTGGCTAGTTCTCCCTTTCGGCCCCTCCTACGAGCGTTGTGATTGGCTGCGACCGGCGCGGCTCGTCTGCGCGCAAAAAGGAGAAGGGGGGCGCGGGGACCGCGTTCGCGTCGCTTTGCTCGCGGGGCCTCGGCAGCCTGCCCCGCCCCCGCTTCATGGCTGCGGCTGCGCCGGGCCGCTCCGCCCGCGGGTCCGGCTCCCTTGAGCGGGAGTTACCACCGCCCGCGCCGCCTGGGTGGCCGGGTAGGGCTGCAGGGCGGGGGAGGGAGGAGGCCTGGCTGCTGCTCTGCGCCAACTGTGGCCCGCTGCCTGCCTGGGAGCCCCCTCCTCGGGCCTGCTGCCCCCCTTCCTCCCTTAGAGCGTTCTCCTCAGGCCCGCTGTCTCACTTACCCCTTAAAGCACGCTCTCTGGGCTCACTGCCCCCCAAAAGCCTCTTCCAGGGGCCCACTGACCTGCTGGAGAACCCTCTCCTCCGGCCCCTTTCCCCCCTTAAAGCCCCCTCCTCGGTACGACTGCCCTCCCTGAGAATTCCCTCCCTGGGCCCACTGCCCCCTTCCCCCTGAGAGCTTCCTTCTCA
This sequence comes from Hypotaenidia okinawae, assembly GCA_027925045.1. Taxonomy (NCBI): domain Eukaryota; kingdom Metazoa; phylum Chordata; class Aves; order Gruiformes; family Rallidae; genus Hypotaenidia; species Hypotaenidia okinawae. Next base: position 4,367,791 of record BSDF01000024.1, read on the forward strand.
GGCCCACTGCCTTCCCCAAGAGCCCCCCACTCAGGCCCACTGCCCCCCAGAGCTGCCCAGCCTACTGCACGTTGGAGAAGGCCGCTCATGTGGCCCCAGAGGAGGTGAATACTGCCTGCCTTTCCTCTGCCTTGCTTCCCCCTGGGGAGCCCTGACACTGCTCTGAACTGCTGAGGGGTGAAGAGTCAGTTTGGCATTGCTGGAGCCCATCTGTTTTCTCCAGCACCTGCTCCCACGGTGCTTGGTGCGCTGCTGGGCTCTCTCTGCTGGTTTGGAGAGGCAGATGGTTGCAGGAGTGCTGTTGGCTTGGCAGGGTGGACCCAGAACACTGAGCATATCGTGTGTGGCCTTGAAACTTCTTTTGTCTTTTGCTTTAAATAAATTTGGGTGGTGTTTCTTAGGGGGTTAGTTTGCAGAATTTTTTTAATTGCCGTCTGATACTGCATATTTTTTAGTCCAAAGCAAATAGTTTAATACACTTATTTACTAGTTTACATATATCATTGTGTTACCTTGAATTTACCCCTCCAGCATCAAATATTTTCATTTTTTTAATAGTATAAATAAACTATGCAAGTTTGAGTGCTGCTGTGGTAATGTCTGGGTCTGTGGTGTTGCAGAGGAATGCGGGCAGTAGCTCTGATGGGACAGAAGACTCTGATTTCTCTACTGATCCTGAGCACACAGACAGCTCTGAAAGCGATGGCACATCACGGCGATCCGCCCGTGTGACCCGTTCTTCAGCCAGACTCAGTCAAAGCTCTCAAGGTAAATGCTTTGATTTTCTTAAGGAAAAGCAAAACAGCCTGTTGGGCAACAAGAGGGTCTATCTGCTCCTTATTCCTGATCTTTTGAACTTAAATGTGTAGAGTTTACACCCAAATAGAAACACTTAACTTCCCTCCCCAGTGGCTCTTAATGTACTGCAAAAAGCTGTCTTTATAATTGCATGTTGCACAAATGAGGTAGCATCATCTAAAGATTACACCGGTGCTGGAAGTCAAAACTCAGCTCAAAAAAACTAAGCTGACTAATTGTTAAAGGAAGTGGGAGTCAAACCCCGTGGCTCCTGCCAGTTTTGCCTATTTTTTCTGAGAACACTACAAATCTGCTTTCCATACAGACTGTTACAGGAGTGTTGATGGTTTTCCATCTAGACTGTTAAGAAATACACGTGTGATGATTTTGTAATTAGGTCTTAATAACAAGAGGAAAGGTGGTTTGGGTGGGTGTGGGATGCCTGCAATATTCCTAGGTTATAAAAGCATTATTTTAATGCAATTCATAATTGTTTTATAGCCTTAGGAGCAGTATAGTATCACAAAACCATCCATGGGGTCCTGAATACAGCTCCACACCAGAAGCAGCCTTGCTATTCTCAAGAGTTGTCTAAACTGATAGTTCTTATCTAAACTAATGGTTCTGGTTCTTCAGCTTTCCAAAATAGGAGCTGGTTTGTAATTGCTAGTTAACTAAGCTCAGAGAAAGCTGATCTAATTCCAGATTCCTCTGTGTTGGCAAAAGCGTCAAAAGATTTAAGCTTGGAAGAACAAAGCCTGTCTTGGTGCGGAGGTCGGTGGTAGGGCAGAACTCTGTTGATACCCAATTATCAATTGTAATCATAGAATTGTGGGGGTTGGAAGGGACCTCGAGAGATCATCGGGTCCAACCCCCTGCCAAAGCAGCTCCCTAGGACATTTCACTCAGATAGGCGTCCAGACGGGTCTGGAATCTCTCCAGAGATGGAGACTCCACACCCCCTGGGCAGCCTGTCCCAGGGCTCTGTCACCCTCACTGGGAAAAAGTTCTTCTGCACGTTGGTGCAGAACTTCCTCTGCTCCAACTTGCAGCCATTGCCCCTTGTCCTATCTCCACAGACACTGAAAAGGGGCTGGCTGATTCCCCCTGCATCCCCTGCTTAAGATAATTATAAACATTAATTAGGTCCCCCCTTAGTCTTCTCAAGGCTGAACAGTCCCAATTTTCTCAGCCTTTCCTCATAAAATCACAGAATCCCAGGTTGGAAGGGACCTCAAGGATCATCTAGTCCAACCTTTCTAGCAGACGTTGGTATTACAGACCTCAGAGTACGTGTGAGGCAAGGCTCCGCCTTACAGCGGTTCCTGTGGGTGTAACCACGGTGTTTCTGTGGAACTAGATTCCAGCCCAGTTCGCAATCCGCCGTCGTTCGGAGCGGAAGAGCCCGTCTACTCCACGAGGAGAGTAACCCGCAGCCAGCAGCAGCCCACCCCTGTGACTCCAAAGAAGTACCCGCTCCGCCAGACGCGCTCATCCGGCTCCGAGACTGAGCAAGTGGTTGACTTCTCTGATAGAGGTACGGGAGGTGCTGCGGGCTTCGCAGAGTGCTGTTAGAAAGATGATGTGACTCCATTCTCTGTGGGCACTGTGTGATATTCCTGAGGATAGATGGTTTGAGACAACTGTCCGGAGTTGTTTTACCTCTTGTTTTGAAAGCTTTCTTCCAGGCCAATTTGTAATATCTTGATCCTTATTCAGACACAAAAAATGCAGCGGATCACGATGAGTCTCCACCTCGTACCCCCACCGGGAATGCCCCTTCCTCAGAGTCTGATATTGATATCTCCAGTCCAAATGTATCCCATGATGAGAGCATTGCCAAGGACATGTCCATGAAGGATTCTGGAAGTGACCTGTCTCACCGCCCTAAGCGCCGCCGCTTCCATGAAAGCTACAATTTCAACATGAAATGTCCCACTCCTGGTTGTAACTCTTTAGGTAATTTCAGCTCCAGGATTAATCTGTTGGGTTTTGCCTTCCTGCTGTGATATTCAAAGTCCCGCCCAGTTGAGTTACTCATCCTAGTAACAGGAGCTTAATTAGGGCCAGAAGTATTGCTGAGAAGTGGGTATAGAGAAGGGATATGAAGTGTATATTCTTCCTGGCAATTTTTTCCTAGCTAGGAGAGACTGGGGGAGAGTAAAGACTGAGTTTGGAGTATGAGCACAGGTGTGGGAGGAAGGTGCAGAGCCTTGCAGGTAGGGTGCTGGTCTCTACCAGAAGCAGGTTTTCAGGAACAAATGATTGCAGCCCTCCCATACCTGGCTGCTGGCATGGAGTGCAGCTTTTGAGTTAGCATGAAAAAGGTTTTCCTTCTTTGTTCCCAAAGCTTGTGCCATGAACCACGGAGCGTGCTCCTCCTATTACACCACTCCCTGAGAAGCTCATACGAGGTGTCTGCCCACCTGAGATACTTTAGAAACCTCTTTATGATCAGATCATAAAAGTTGGGGTTTTTTCTGATCCTTTGCAGGGCACCTAACTGGAAAACACGAGCGACACTTCTCCATCTCGGGATGCCCATTGTATCATAATCTCTCAGCAGATGAGTGCAAGGTAATCAAGTCTTGTGTTTTATCTTGTTTATGCCTTTTTGGAATAAAACACCATGACCTGTGATTGGTGAACAGAAAATAGAGTCAACATGTTTTGGCTGATGCCTTTAGCTGTAAGACAGCAGCATTTGTGTATGAAATAGTCTGTGAATGACTGCTCAACTCCATGAGGAGCAGAAGAGATTTAAGGCAGCAGTAATGGTTTGCTGTAGCACTGACAGATGAGTTTTGGCTTCCAGGTTCGAGCACAGAGCCGGGATAAGCAGATTGAGGAGAGAATGCTGGCCCACAGGCAGGATGACAACAACAGGCATGCCACCAGACACCAGGTAGGCCATCTGCATGTCATGGAGTGGCTGTTCCCTTAGAAGCAGAAAAACCTCAGCTCGTGGTTTTCAGTGACAATGATTTTAACTTGACCTCCCTTCTTCTCTTCCCATGTAAGCTATTGTCATCTCCAGTTTGTTTGAGCAAGGGCAATTCTTGTGTCCCTTAAATGAGGGACCAGAGCAGCTAGTGAGAGCAGAGAGGTGACGTTGGTCAGTAATAGCACAAAGGAGGCTGGAGCTGTTCTCAGGATGGTCTTTTCTGTGTGCTTTGATGTGCAGGACAAGAGAATTCCTGCAGGACTGTAAACTACAATTTCACTCTGACTAAATAGAAAAGAATAAACCCAGGGAAATTACATTTTTCAGTTCATGAGTCTTGGACTTGAGTCAAGGTGACTTAATGAGTCGGCTCTGAGCTTGTCCACATGATTAAGCAGCGTGTAAGGAGCTCGCCCTGTCCTCTGGGACTGAGGTGCATTGGCAAAGGCAACATGCAGTAGGAAGAAAAACTTCTGGTTTACAAACCTGTGCTGTACCTACAGAGCTCTCTTAACTAGCATGGGATTTACTTCAGAGGCAACAAACCTGATAAAATGAAAGTCAGGACAGAGTGGGAAGCTGAAGAAAAGTGAAGTGGTTGAAGCCTAGTGAGGGTTTGTTTCCACCTCTGGTTTCTTTCAGGCACCGACAGAGAGGCAGCTGCGATACAAAGAGAAAGTCGCTGAGCTCAGGAAGAAGAGAAACTCGGGGCTGAGCAAGGAGCAAAAGGAAAAATACATGGTAAAAGCAGTGATTTTATTCTTTCCTTCCCTCCTGTCTGGAATGAGACCACTGGAATGAGTTTGGCTTTCCTAGTCATCCTGAAACATTTGCAGCTAAAAAAGCTGCAAGATCCAACAGCTTCCTAGCAGCAAGGCAGCAAAACCTCTGTTATTTTCCTGTTCCAGGAGCACAGACAAACCTATGGCAATACCAGGGAACCGCTGCTTGAAAACCTGACGAGCGAGTATGACCTTGAGCTTTTCCGCAGAGCGCAGGCACGGGCATCTGAGGACCTGGTGAGACTTCCAACTCATAACATACATCTCAGCAAATGTCTTGGTTAGAAAGGCAACTGACTTCTGGGTGGTGGTGTACTGGTGCCGAGAGAATCGGTTTGTAAGAGCAGCTGCAGCCCAGCCAAGTCAGCAGCGTTACGTGGGGTAATGGTTAATGTACAGCTTGAGCAAAGCACCTGCAGTCATGAATGCTGCAGTGCCTGCAAGAAGAGTAATTAATAACAGTCCCATTTAATAGGTATTTGGTTTTGGTGAAAGAACAGACAGCTTCACTTGCTGGAAAAATGGCTAAGGAGTGATGGTAACAGAAGGCATCTTGACAGTAGCTGGTGGCTGTGGAATCAAGTTCAAAACCTTGAGGCTTCTGTAGGTGCTTTCCACAGCTACTTTCTGTCTTCAGGGATGAACCAAAACACACTTTTTTGCTTACATTAGGCCCTAACATTTCCCTCCAGAAAGACCTGGCAAGAAGCTTATATTGCTTCTGGGACAGAAAGAGCATGAACCTAGAGCTGGCGTGCAGTTAGGTTTCCCAATGAAAGGGACAGTTAGTAATTCTGCTTGTGAACAGATGGAGTCTGGTCGAGGAGAGGTTTGTGGAAGGGTTCACTAGCATGGTCATGCTGAAAGATTTTAATTTAGAAGGCAAAACTCTTTCCTTCATGGAAGTAAATAGGGTCCTCTTCCCCTCTGCCTACCTTTTTTTTTAATGATCATACCTTTGGTTTTCCTGGACAGGAAAAGTTGCGGCTCCAGGGCCAGATCACAGAAGGCAGCAACATGATTAAAACAATCGCGTTTGGCCGCTACGAGCTGGATACCTGGTATCACTCCCCCTACCCAGAGGAGTACGCTCGCCTGGGCAGGCTCTACATGTGTGAGTTCTGCCTCAAGTACATGAAGAGTCAGACAATACTGCGCAGACACATGGTAAGGCCAGAGCTGATCCCTCACTTCTACATCTGATCTCAGCTTGTAAATGTTTTAAATGGAGGGCCATGAAGGTGATCAGAGGGCTGGAGCACCTCCTCTACGAAGAGAGGCTGAGGGAGAAGGCTGTGGGGGGACCTCATTGCAGCCTTCCAGTCCCTGAAGGGAGCAGAGGAACAGGAGGGGAATCAGCTCTTTAAAAGGGCAGAGACTGGCAGGACAAGGGGGATGGATTAGAGCTAAAGGAGGGAAGGGTTAGATGAGAGCTAAAGGAGGGAAGGGTTAGATGAGAGCTAAAGGAGGGAAGGGTTAGATGAGAGCTAAAGGAGGGAAGGGTTAGATGAGAGCTAAAGGAGGGAAGGGTTAGATGAGAGCTAAAGGAGGGAAGGGTTAGATGAGAGCTAAAGGAGGGAAGGGTTAGATGAGAGCTAAAGGAGGGAAGGGTTAGATGAGAGCTAAAGGAGGGAAGGGTTAGATGAGAGCTAAAGGAGGGAAGGGTTAGATGAGAGCTAAAGGAGGGAAGGGTTAGATGAGAGCTAAAGGAGGGAAGGGTTAGATGAGAGCTAAAGGAGGGAAGGGTTAGATGAGAGCTAAAGGAGGGAAGGGTTAGATGAGAGCTAAAGGAGGGAAGGGTTAGATGAGAGCTAAAGGAGGGAAGGGTTAGATGAGAGCTAAAGGAGGGAAGGGTTAGATGAGATATCAGGGGGAAGTTTTTTACAGAGAGAGTGGTGAGGGGCTGGAACAGGCTGCCCAGAGAGGGGGTGGGTGCCCCATCCCTGGAGGTGTTCAAGGCCAGGTTGGCTGGGGCCCTGGGCAACCTTGTGTAGCTCCAGGCCTGGAGGTTGGTGTCCCTGCCTGTGGCAGGGGGTTGGAGCTCTGTGACCCTTGGGGTCCCTCCCAACCCATGCCATTCTATCATTCTATGATTACTGCTGTTAGTTCAGTCGCTCACTTTAGGAGGTGAGAAAGCTGCATGTTTCCTGGTATACCCAGCAGCTGTGGTAACCATTTCTGCCCTTAAAACACCCTCACTGTGTTTTCCTTTCACAGGCAAAATGCGTCTGGAAACATCCACCGGGTGACGAAATCTACCGCAAAGGCTCCATCTCGGTGTTTGAGGTGGATGGGAAGAAGAACAAGGTAACTCACTGCCATCCTTGGGCCAGTCTTGAGTGTGTTTCAAATGTCTGGGTGCTGCTTTTCCTGCAGAGCAACGATGCAAATGGCTCTTTCTCCCTCCTGTTGCAGAAACGCTGCTGAGAGTCTCATCTGTCCGTCCTTGCACTTCTGGCAGTAGCTTTGTCTGCATTTTCTTTGTGGTTATTCCTCAGCCCTGTCGTGCTCCAGCAGTTCCATCTGTTGTCTTGTGCTGTGTTTTGGAGATGTGTATCTAGATCCCTTTCTGAAAGTTAGCAGGGGGACTCTGTGCTCGGCCTGTCTCTATCACTACTGCCCCTCTCCTGTTTGCTGTGAGGGTCAGGGTTGGGTCAGAGTGGGAAGCAGCCTGGTCCTAGGGAGGGTGACCCCAATTTCTGAATTGAAGGGTGCAACATTAATCTGCAGCTGCAGGTTCAGTGCTTGGTAGTAGTGCCATACTTATGCCCTGTATCTGATTGTGTCTGGTCTTGAGGCTTTAGAGGAAAGGACAAAGAAACGATTTCTAAAGCTAATTTCTCCACTGCTGGAAGTTGGGAGGAGCCTTTTCTAGTTACCAGAGGTAACCTTGAAGCGTGGGATTAATACAATACAGAGCAAGCAGGCAGAGCTCCAACTTTCTGCTCCACTTCACTGAGGATGTGATGTTTTGGGCATTCAGAGATTGGTATTGCAAACATCAGTTCCCACCCTTTGGGCTTAGCAAGTTTCATCACAAATCAAATAGTTTCCTGCCCTGGCCCAGCTGCTCTGTTGGAAAGACTACGTCATTTCTCAGATGATTCAGGATTTTCTTATCATTTCCCATGTATGCCTGTTGTTTGTCCACTCTTGGGATGTTCCACTGTAATAAATGGCTGTATCCTACTCTCCTTTTGCTTCTAGATCTACTGTCAAAACCTGTGTCTGCTGGCAAAACTTTTCTTGGACCATAAAACACTGTATTACGATGTTGAACCCTTCCTCTTCTATGTCATGACAGAAGCTGACAACACTGGCTGTCACCTGATAGGATATTTCTCCAAGGTTAGTTGAAAACACACACATACATGTTACTACCTCACTAGAAGAAGGTTTAGGACACCAATTATCAGTCCTGAGCCATCCCTCTGAGTTTTTACAGTCTTAGGATTTGTTGCTTTTAGGAGTAGGTAAAGTTTCAAACCTGATCAGCATGAATTGCTCTTACTCTCTGCTGCAGGTGCTTTGCTCTAGTGTCTTTCCTTGTTACTAGCAAAATCCAGATCAGCTCCAATGAACTGTTCTTGCTAGGAAGCATAACGGTGTCTTAAATCTAGGCTAAAAAAATGTTAATAAATGTAGAGGGAAATACATTAAAATAAGTATTAGTTGCCTTTTTTTTTTTTAATAAAGTAGCTGAAGGAATAAAAATCTTTGGGTGGAGAAGCTGAGACATAACTCAAGCAGCTTAAGCAGATCCCACAAGTCGCTGGCCAAGCTTAGAGCAGGAGCCAATGTTCTCAGCTGTTTGCTCAGACATGTCACCTACCTAAAAAACAGCCAATCTGTTTGTTTAATCTCTGCTGCACGTTGGTGCAATGTGTTTCCTGGTGGGTCTTACTTCAGGACAGAAAAGGCAATCAACCTTCCAGCCATGGTGATAGCATGTAATGCAGTGTAGATACCTCAGTTAGTGAAATTCTGTGGGTAGGGAGAATACTCTCCCAAAGAAAGTACAGGAAAGTATATTCCTTAAACCACCTAAGGCATAGAATCATAGAATGGTCTGGGTTGGAAGGGACCCCAAGAGTCACAGAGCTCCAACCCCCTGCCACAGGCAGGGCCACCAACCTCCAGGCCTGGAGCTACACAAGGTTGCCCAGGGCCCCATCCAACCTGGCCTTGAACACCCCCAGGGAGGGGGCACCCACCCCCTCTCTGGGCAGCCTGTTCCAGCCCCTCACCACTCTCTCTGTAAAAAAAATCTCCCCCTAATATCTAATTTAAACCTCTTCTCCTGTAGCTTCACTCCAGCCCCCTTGTCCTGCCAGTCTCTGCCCTTTTAAAAAGTTGATTCCCCTCCTGTTTGTATGCTCCCTTCAGGGACTGGAAGGCTGCAATGAGGTCCCCCCACAGCCTTCTCTTCTCTAGGCTGAACAAGCCCAGCTACCCCAGTCTCTCTTCATAGGGAAGGTGAAAACCTAATAAATATCTAAAAAAACCCAAACCAATCTAAAGAAAAATCTGTTTTGATGGGAGAATAAGTGTGCTTGAGTCTCCTCTTTGTCTGAACCTCTCAATATGCACCAGGTGCTTAGAATGCTGCAGTTAAGTCACTTTCTCATTGCATGTAAACCTGGGAGGTGACAGAGGTGGTGGTGAGAGTGTCGCTGGCTCCTTCCCAGATACAACTCCATGGCCAGCCATCCTCAGCTTACAACTGTGCACCAAACACCCAAATTAATGGCTAAGGAAATAAGACACTAAGCCAGGTTCATAGCTGAAGGACGATGGTGGTGCTTGTTGTCAGGCAGGTTTTTCTGCTGTTGCTTCTTTCCCCTTGCATTGTATCAGTTGTACAGGCTTGTTTGGTCTCTTGGGATTATGGTGTGCCCTTTGTGCAGATCTAGACCTGTTTATCTATCCTCTCTGTGTTCTTGTTTTTAGGAGAAGAATTCTTTCCTCAACTACAATGTTTCTTGTATCCTGACAATGCCTCAGTACATGAGGCAAGGTTATGGCAAAATGCTCATTGATTTCAGTAAGTAAAGAGAGAAAATTCTGGAAACTTCCTCTGTCCAACGTGACGGTTCCACCAAGAAATCTAACCTATCTGTGGTGGTGGTTGAGCACTTTTAGTTATAACTAACTTCTGCATGTGCTAAACAATTTAATGGTCAGGAGAGAGGAGTTTCAAGATAAATAAGGTGGTTTTTTTCCCTTTACAGGCTATTTGCTTTCTAAAGTAGAAGAAAAAGTTGGCTCTCCAGAACGCCCTCTGTCTGATTTAGGTCTCATCAGCTACCGTAGTTACTGGAAGGAAGTTCTCCTTCGTTACCTGCATAATTTCCAAGGAAAAGAGATCTCCATTAAAGGTAGGGTTCATAAGCTTGTAGTAAGTTGGTTTGGGAACATACCTGTGCATCTCAGTCACTCATTTTCCTCAAATAGGTAGCAGGTTGTGCTTGACTAATCCACGTTGGTGTTTGTGTAGCAGCACAGTTAGCTAGTGGAATATTCCTAGAGCTGGGTATGGCTCCTTTCCAGTCTGGACCATTAAAGATAAGCCAACTTACAGGCTTTGCAAAGTGTGTAGTGAGTTCTTCTTTTAAAAATACAATTTTTAAAAGATTCAGCAAAAAAAACTTCCTCATTTGTGTGAGAGTGTTAATTTTAAAAAGAAAAATGGCTCCACTGAGAGGCTTTCAAATGTTTTGGAGAAATACTAAAAGTATTTGGATTTTTAATAGTGTATTTGTGTTTATGGCACATAGGAGCATGTGGGATCTCATAGAGATAGCATCTGCATCATCTTTAAGAGGATTACACCTTAGGAACTTGGAACCTAAAATCAGGATCACTAAATCATTGTGATACCTAGGCTGGCTCTCAGTTTTTGGGTGAGCTGGGCTGTTTCTGTATGGCTCTGTGTGGTTTGCATCCATAAGCTGTGGTCCTTCAAGAGTAAAATAAGCCAAGGGAAGTTGTGTAGCAGTGCTACAGATAACCAGGTCACTCAAAAGCCCTGAGCCCAACAGCAACTAATACTGTATGTAACTCCTTAGTATCCCCAGGGCATTTTGTGTTTATTGCTTCAAAAGGAGTTGCATACAAGCTGTAGTAAAAAATGAACAATTATAGCCCATTTTGCAGAGGAATTTGTTGCTGTTTTAACCTAAACTGATCCTGGTTTGCAGAAATCAGCCAGGAGACTGCAGTAAACCCCGTTGACATCGTGAGCACGTTGCAGGCACTTCAGATGCTCAAGTACTGGAAAGGAAAACACCTGGTCCTGAAAAGACAGGTGAGATTTGCCATGGCTATTTCTGCATTTTTAGTTTCCTGAAGTTCACTATTAGATTCATGCAGACTTGCTGACATCAGTATATCACAGGCTCAGAGAGCTGTAGGGGTTGGAAGGGACCTCCAGAGCCCATGGGGTCCAACCCCCTGCCAAAGCAGGGTCCCTAGGACAGGGCACACAGGTCCAGACAGGGCTGGAATATCCCCAGAGAAGGAGACTCCACACCCCCCTGGGCAGCCTGATCCTTTGCATTGCACTGGGGTTTCCAGCCTTTTCATTCTAGTGGTGGGAGTGCTGTAATTTTCAAACGCAGTAACTGACAGAACACACCATGGGCATCCAACCTGGTTCTTCAGGGGTGTAGAAGTAAGCTGTGTTGGCCTTTCCTGATGCTGGGAGTCATGGTGCTCATCGTGAAGTGGCTTTTTAGGAGAGCAGTGGGTTGCTGTTCCAAACATGCCTGCCCTTTATTGGGCAAATGGATGATGTAGAAGAGAACCAAACTGGTGGAATTCTAAATGAGCCTTGTTTGTACCCTCTTCAGATATAAGACAAGTGGCTTATAAATCCCCAAATCCCCCCTCCCTGAGACTTCACCATAGGTAAAGGCAGCTGTGTCAGTTTGTTCAGAAAGCACCCTGTTTTGTCAGGCTGAGCAGTTGTTGGGCTCGTTGTCATCTGGTGTGGTGGTGTACCACGGATAGCTGTCCGTTGTGGATCCTTTGTTCTAACCTGCCCTTTCATCCTCTTTCCATAGGATCTGATTGATGAATGGATAGCCAAAGAGGCCAAAAGATCCAACAGCAATAAGATAATGGATCCCAGCTGTCTGAAATGGACCCCTCCTAAGGGAACTTAACTGTCTAACGCTCCTGAAGCCAGTGAACCCCAACAGTAGGAAGTACCCTAGGGATCTCTGTTGTTCTGTTGCTGTTGTGATTGGCTGGTACAGTACCCTCCTGAAAGATCAGTTCCCCTTGGTACTGTTCTGGCCCAGATCTTTTGTGCACACCACAGACGCTAGTTCTGAGGAACTTTATGTTTCGGCCTCAATGAGGTTGCAAGGATTGGATCTGTATAGGACCCAAATAAAGCTCCTAGCAGCGCTGGCCCAAGGAGTTCTGATATCTGGTACTGTACCTGTCCAGTCACTGGTCTTACCCTCATGTTCTTATTCCAATGAGGTTGTGTTGTGTCCTATAATCTGGTTGTTTCTTCCTTCAGGTTCCTTGCGTTCTAAACAATGGAGGTAACTTCTGTGGCTTTTGAACAAGGTTTCAGGATGCTTGTTTGGGGAAAGTCTGGTTCTCCAACAAGCTGCAGTTACACTGACTTCAGCATTTTTAACTGCTCCTATCTGATGGACTGTTCTGTTCCATGTATCGAATAGTTGTAGGGTGAGAACACGCCACCTCTTTCAGCAGTGTTTTCCATAGAATACAGCAGGTTTTCACATAGTTAATATTGTACAGTCAGAAGCTTGCACTTCCTGTAACCCAGTGGTGTGATTGTTAGTGTCACCTGGGAGGAGTCAAGGCCAAATGTGTGAGAACATCATGGTCTGAGGCGTTTCAGCTCCTGGAGCTACTACAGTACCACGTCTGTTGGAGAGACCTCTTTGATTGTAAGTTAATGGTTTTTCCTGGTTTCTCTCTTGGAGTTGGTGGGTTCCTTTACACAGAAACAGCCTGTGCAGTGTATTTCACTGGAGGTACTTTTCCCAGAGTAGTCTTCCTTGAATTGTAGGTCTCTGTATTGGTGAGGATTTTCTTTTTTCCTCAAGTTTGAAGAAATAAAAACCTTAAAAAGAGAGATTTTTTTTTTGCTAGCCTTGTCCAAACAGCCACAGAAACTACAACACCAAATACCATCAGTTGTTGGATTGCCTACAGTGTACGTTCTGTGCATCAGTGGCAGCTCCAGGTAGCTGTGTGGATGGTTTGCTTCTCTGACAGTGCATTCTCGTTTGTCTCTGTAAAACAAAACAAGCTTTTACTTCCTCTCTCTCATCAGCACCACCAGAAGAAACTATTGTACAATGCCTCTCAAGTATAACCACTGTCCTTGTGCCACAGGTTTCCTATATAGCTCCAGTGGGATTAAAAAGGGGGGAACAATCTTGGGGTGTAGAGAATGGCAGCGTTGTGTAGTGCTGATTTCATTTGACCCTTCCAGTGCTTCCTCCTGCAATGGGGTCTGAAATGAAGCACTTGCAGTGTACCAGTAGGTAGGAGCTGCTTGCTGTGAACCACTCACCCATCATCCTACTGTGGAAAAGTTCTCTATTGCTATTCCCATGGTTGTCTGCCTTTCTCTGCCTCTGTTAGAAAAGAAAAAAGATCATCAGTACATGGTGTATACCCTGTGGGCATTACTGAATTTTGCTGTCTCATGCCCTTCACTCCTGTATTGTAATAACTACAGATACTCATGAAACTATCCAACAAAGTAGATCTCTTGTGGAGTAGGGAAGAAGGCCATTCTTGTGCAGAAGCTAAACCCTGTTCCCATGATGTGGTAGAATGTGCTATTCTTGTATCTACTTCTCAATAAAGCATGTTCTCTGCTCAAATTTATGCCTTCTTACCGATTTATTTTTCAGTCAGGTGCAATCCTGCACCTCCAGGGAAGTGAAGCTGCTGCTTTATGCTGCAGGGGACTAATTTTGAGCCTGTCTTTGTGCTCCTGTCTTAAGGATTGTGACTGGAATGGCCTTAGGTTGAAGCCGTTGGAAAGTGCTCACAGTTTCACCCACCCTTTATTCACAGAGACTGTGAACTTGCAGGTGTTACCTCCTGATGGGAAGTTTGAAGCCCACCTAGAAATTGCCACGCTGCCAGCCAGTGCTTGCAGTGAATTCTCCCAGCTTCCTGCCTTCTTGCCCCCCTTCTTCTCTCATTTATGAGAAACCCCACTTGCATTTAGCCTGGACCTCCCATAGGAGGAGGTAATGGGTGTTATTTTTGGCACACTGGCAGCCCTGCAGCACCCTTTGTTGTGACAGACATGAGGAAACCTCAGTGCAAACACAAAATTGGTGCAAAACTGAAGCTGAGAGCTGGACCACCTCACCAGAAACAAGATCTGTGGAGCCAGGACTCATGGAAATCAAGCAAGATTTTGAATGCCAGTAAAGGTCAACAACCTTCTATGGAATTAGCAGTTTTTAAAGCCCTGGGTTATGTGCCTGAAGTCAGAGGAGGCACAGACAGATCTTCAGTGCTCAGCTCCAATGCTTTACCATCAAACTCCTCCCGTTTGCATGGCCAGTGATGAAGTTGCTTGGCTTGGATGTCATCTATTGCACTCCATGTATATTTTTCCAAAAGCTGGTTTAAAATCCCTCTATGTCTCTGCTGTCAGTACATGAGGAACAGCCTCTGAAAGCTTTGTGGGTGCATGTGCTTCCATAACAGTATTGCTTCCTCTTGAGTGTGTTCCCAGAGAACTTGCCATGACTTCTGCCCCTTTGCTTCAACTCCAACAACCCTGCAGCTGCTTCACTGCCAGTCCTGTAGCCAGCAACTCTCCCCTCTGTTTATTTTGCTCTTTGCCAGAGTTAAAACAACTTCACTTTTTATTTTAGTCTCTATTAAAGTACAGTTGTGACAGCACAAACTATAATGTGGTTCTATGCTTTCCAGAGGGGTTCCCCCCCACTTTGGATCTTGCAGTGCTATTCCTTGGCTAAAGCTGCACCCCACACAGTTGCTCTATTTCAGGCTGGACATAGACAAACAGCACAGACATAACCTCATCTCCTGAGATGAACTCACCTTTATTTCAGCTTTAGGAAGCTGAGCTGAGGAGAAGTTAATGGATCTAGTTAAAGCACAACATGTGCATTTAAGAATCCCCCTCCAAACTGACTCCCAGGTTTCTCTGTGTAGCTGAAGATTTCATAGGAAGAAGGATTTTTAGCTCTTGTGCCAGTTAGTATTCTTCCAAGGAATACATCTCTTGTGTCCCCCTCAAGTGTTCAATTATGGGTTACTGGTGTGTTCAGGAGCCATCCAGGACCCTGCTTTACCCCCTGCTCATCCCTGTGTGTATCAGAGCAGCCTCAGGGCTGTGTTAATAGTGCTGTTCCAGAACATCCCTCAGCCTTGGGAAACAGAATAGTTAAAACATGATACTTCCTCCTCCCCTCAACCTCATCCTTTAATCCAGACACTGGGAGCACAGTGGATGTGAAGCCCTCAGCTGCAGTGACCCTAACAAGGGAGAAGCCCCTGAGGCCAGGACTTTCTCAGAATCAGCTGCTGGAAAATGCTCTTCTGACCTTGCACATAGCTAATTTTTTTTTTCCTCTGAATTTCTTCAAAAGAAGGAAAGCTTCCAGCATGGAAACTTCCCAAGTTGAACTTCTGTCCAGGGCAAGGCAAGTTTTTACACTTAAAAACCCCCCAAATGAGAATTCAGATGGTGATGACAGACTGTGAGCTGCTGATGCCTTGCATGGGGAACGCTCGTTCGCTCATCACCCTCTTTGTGCTCTGGAGATGCAGGTTCTGTCCACACACAGACCAGCTCCCAGAGTCCTTCAGGAC
The DNA here is from genome assembly GCA_027925045.1 of Hypotaenidia okinawae. NCBI lineage: Eukaryota > Metazoa > Chordata > Aves > Gruiformes > Rallidae > Hypotaenidia > Hypotaenidia okinawae. The sequence continues at coordinate 4,383,172 of BSDF01000024.1, forward strand.
CTGCTCTGCTCTGAACTTTCATTCTACAGTGTGAAAAACCAACGAAGGCAACAGGCCTGAGGATCCCACTGCTGCTCTTCCCACCAGCTGCTTCATCCTCATCCTGCCCTGCGCTGTGCTGCCCTTGGCTGGACCAGCACCGTGTGTTTCATCTCCAACGTGTTCCAGACCTTTCCAGCTTCCCCTCGTTCTGTCCCTGCACTGTTTCACTTGGCAAGACCACCAGGCCCCTTCCCAGGACTTTTTTCTCCCCGGATTCCTGCAATTTGGGTCCGATACAATACCCTTTTCCACCGTGATGAGGCAAACTGGTGCCTCTTTCTCTCCACTCCCTGTGCCTCCAGGAACTGGTCTGTCACTGCTGTTCCTTCCCTGCAGCTGAGCTCTGGTGGTTCTCCTGGCTTTTCCTTTTTTGATGTAATTGTTTGGGGCAGGATGTGGTCGTGTTGTGGCCACGCTGAGGATCTGCAGGGAAAGAATAGGGGGTTGATATTCCTATAAAGGATGCTGGAGGAGAAGAGACAGCAGGGAAGCAGGAAGGAAAGGATGCTAAATATGTAAGAATTACTTCAGTTGTTTCTATTGTGATGGCTGTGTAACTGAGCTTAGTTTAAACACATGTAGGACAGTCCATCTGCCAGTAACTCCGCCCTCCTGTTGTTCCAAAACTATGGAAAGAACTGGAACACCTACCTCTGCACCAGCTCACAGGCAAGGGGAAAAGCAGCTCTATTTTTGAGAGCATCCCCTGTAATTAGGTCTGCTTCCCCCCTCCCCCCATCTCCCCTGGGCTCCTGCCCACACACCACAAGAAAACACCCAGACCTGAGTCTGGGATAACAGCAGAGATGTAGCAAAAAGGGAGAAAACACAAGGAAAAGAAAGCATCCCCAGGAAGTGAATGGATCTCAAAGGATCCAGCAAGTTTTCTACAGTAAAAGATTTCAAATGCCAAAAGAGCTGTTAAACTGGGCTTGACACCCTGCACCAGCATCCTGATTAATTCCTGTGCTGAACAGTGGTAAAATGCTTCTTAATTGCTGCCTCCTGTGTACCTTGATCTGGAATATACACTGATCCCACAACATGCATCAGTAGTTGGCCCTGGGGAGGCCTCAGCTGGAGTCCTGTGTCCAGAGCTGGGGCCCCAATACAAGGAAGATGTGGGGCTGTTGGAGAGGGGTCAGAGGAGCCATGGAGATGCTCAGAGGGTTGGAGCAGCTCCCCTCTGGAGAGAGGCTGAGGGAGCTGGGCTGGGTCAGCCTGGAGAAGAGAAGGCTGTGGGGGGACCTCATTGCAGCCTGCCAGTCCCTGAAGGGAGCAGAGGAACAGGAGGGGAATCAGCTTGTTCAAGGGCAGAGCCTGGCAGGACAAGGGGCTGGAGTGAAGCTGGAGGAGGGAAGGGGGAGAGGAGAGATTGGGGGGAAGTTCTTTGCAGAGAGAGTGGGGAGGGGCTGACAGGGGCTGCCCAGAGAGGGGGTGGGTGCCCCCTCCCTGGGGGTGTCCAAGGCCAGGTTGGATGGGGTCAACCTTGTGTAGCTCCAGGCCTGGAGGTTGGTGTCCCTGCCTGTGGCAGGGGGTTGGAGCTCTGTGACCCTTGGGGACCCTTCCAACCCAGCCCAGGCTGGGATTCTGGGATTCTAAGTAATAGGAAAAAAAAAAAAAAGACATAATTAAAAAAAGAAGATAGGCTTCTGGAGCTAGGCTACATATCCTGTTATTTGTAGAAGTCAATCAGTAAAAGAGCAAACTATCTAAGGCACCAGGCAGCCAGCAGTCTTTAGTGCTGCTCAGTTCAGTGGGGGAGGTGGAAAGGGAGCTGTCTGAGGAGGGAAATGATGCTGACTTTCGTTCTCTTTGTATTGGGTTCCCCCAGTGCTGGGGGAGGTGATGGGACATCAGGATCTTCCACAGCCTAGTGCGTTTAGGGGGAGATTAATGAGTTGGGAGCTGGGGCTGGGACCAATCTTTAGCAATAAACAGAGGGTGCTGATGAGGGTGGGAAGAGATGGTGTGGGAGGCCAAGGGACCTGCGTGCTTGTCAGCCACCCTCACCAGCTGCTCTCAGCGAGGAAGTTGGGGGGATCTGTGTGTCAGCCCAAGCGTTGCCTGACAGGGTGTTACCTGCACAGCAGCTCGTGGTTCTCACATCTCACACGCAGGGGAGGTCAGTGGGTTTCAGCTTCGCTGGGTGTTACCTAACTGAACACAACAGCAGCTCACCCGCTGCAGACTCTCCTGGGAGGCTGTGAGACCGTTTCTGTTTGCATGATGAAACCCCCTAAGGAGCTCTTCACCCCTCCTCCTGAGACAGGCATTACCAGAACTGCAGCTCAGGGAAAAAAGCAAGTGGCAAAGGTGCCTTTGGATCCCATTTTTTATAGCAGATGGGCAAAATGGTTCTAGCTTAATATAGTTTTCTGCAGGTTACTGAGCAAATCCTCCCTCCCATGGCTTCTCATCTCTCCCCTGCAGCAAAGGACAGTCTGATTCTTTCTTTGTAGTGATAGTGCTGGTGTTGGTTTTGGTTACAGAGCTCTCCAGACCTTGGTCCCTTCTCAGTGAAGGAGCCTCAGCACTTGTCCCCCCTGGCCTCTGAATGTCAGGCTAGAGATTAACCTGCCCTGCAAAGTCGTTGGTACCCAGGCTGGGTCAGGTAAACATTTAGGAAACTAATAGTCACTTGGTCTTGTGATGACTCAGAGAAAGGAAGGGATTTCCCCTCCCCAGATCTCAAGTTAAAATGGAGAAAGGATGCCCTCTGATGTGAGACACTCTGACCTGAGGACAGTTTCTTGGGCAGAGAAGTGGCTGCAGGAAGCTTCACTCATGTTTTTCCCACCCCTGGAAATGCAGATTGACCCCTCAGAGCAGCTGGAGAGAAGCAGGATGTCGGTAAGCCATGTTTGCTGGCACCTTCACTGTGTTCCCAGTGAGCCAACACAGTGGATTGAGATACTTGTTTGCTTTCCTTCTCACTAGGGAGTTTTCCATGCAGGCCAATTACCCTCCTTCCAGGGAGATAAATCACTGCTGCTTGAACTGTTGTGTTTATTCCTTAACGCTGGCATTGGAAACCAGCAATCAGATGCCCATAAGCATCTTCCTTTGACAGGCTAGTCCTTGAAAACCAGAAATCAGATGAGGAGCAACAACAAAATTCAGTGACTAAGTTTGAAACTGGCCATGACTATTCCTCTTCTGACTGACTTTAACAGCTTGGGAACTGCTGGGTTAGAGAACGGCTTTGCCATCTCTCTCTCTGTTTTGCTTCCAGCTCACTGCTTGCTGGAGGTCAGGTTTTCAGTGGTCCTTTTGCAGACAAGTATTTGTGTCTTTTCTAGAGCAGGAAAAAGGCCAAGCTCACCTTGTCTTACCCAATCCTGTATCCACTTCCCCAGGATAAACCTTAGACACACAAGGATGCTTTCAATACGGTCCAGGACCACGTCTGGTCATTTAGAGGTACCTTCTCAGCTAGGAGGAGTGTGGTAGTTGCACTGCCCTGTGGTGTAAAGACACTGTGTACTAAAATCACTGGAAATCAGGACAGGTATGCCTGCCAGAAAGGTGCAGGTGAAGCTGGGTTCACTCTGAGTGTGTTTGGTAACCCTCAGCAAGCTCTGTGATGGGATAATGCTGCTGCCTGACGTTAGGAAGATGCTGTACATGGGTCCTAAACACTTCTTTTCCTCTTGTTTTGTATTTTGTTGGCTAATTCAGCTACCTACAGAGAAGGAATTCTGTCATTCCAGGGAAGGCAGTAGGGCCAGAAGCAGGAAAGGCTTTGCTGCTTGGGGAAGATTCTGCCATTCCAGCTCACTGCAGCGGTTGGTTCTTCTCAGGTTTTCCATTAAGAAGCAGGCACTCGCTAGATGGGACCATGAGAAACCCATTCCCCAGAGGGATTTGATCCAGATCACATTTAGGAATCCCAAAATCTCTTTCCCACCCACCAGAGGAGGGCTGTATTTCTTAGACTGTCACAGTGCCAGCCTGGGAGTTCCACTCCCGACACCCACCACTTTCTTTTCTTGAATCTCAAAAGCAGCTGATTAAAACCTAAAATTCCTGGATCACTTTTTGTTTTCCTCAGTTAAATTCGATCATGCATCGCCCTTAGCTAGCAGAAGAGGCATTGCAGACCTGGCTGAACCCAAGCAACCGCAGAACCTCCCCAGCAGTCCCCAGCAAAACGTCAGTGTGGTCCAAGGAGGTTTTATAGCGAGGTCTGGTTTGCTCTGGGAGGGCAGCAGAGGGTGCTGCCTGCCCAGGGCAGGGAAGGTCTCTCTGGAAAGCCCTACCAGAGTGGCAAGGAAGCGTCTCCTGGCAGCTTCAGTCTAAGTTTTATCATTCCAGCTATCTGTATTTTCTGGGGAGAAAAAAAAAATTATATATATATATATAAAAAAAAATCACTGTTCACGTTGAGGGGTGTTTGGTTTTTTTGGGAAGGGCATGATGGAGCACCCACCTCTGCAGCACCCAGTGTGTGGTTTGAACCCTGGCCAGCGTTAGGGCATCGAGCCTGGGGAAAGGTGCACTGCTCACTCCTAAGTGTCGGGCTGGGGGTTGGACTTGATGATGTCTTGAGGTCCCTTCCAACCCCTAGGATTCTGTGAGCCTGTGAGTGGTGCTTGGGAGACACCCTGGGCTTTCCTTCCCAGTAAGGCACGGGCAGCAGGCTGGGTGGGCCCCAGTTTCCACGACAGGCTCCACTCTCCTTGTCCTCTGCTATGAGTTTTGGGGTGTCTGCTGCCCCCGTTGCTCTCAGGGACGTGACACCCATTGTTTCCCCCAGTGAGAAGGTTTCCATGTCATCCCAGACACTTGGGCTGGAAAGCAGCCTGCCAGATGGGAGCCCAGGCTGCGAGGGGACGGGACCCATCTCATTCCCCATCACCACCAGTCACAGCTCCTCTGCTCACACCCTCTGAACCCATCTGTGCAGACGCTCTCTCTGCATCCAGCAGTTCTCCCTCTTCCTAGCAGATCGGTGCTCAAGATCCCTTGAGCCAGACCTGGGTCCCCACTCCTGTCCCTCGCCCCAGACCAGCAGCCAAGGCAGGATACGGCCCGTAGATGGCACTGGCCCTCCACCCCCAGTGTCCTGGGACAGCGCATCTGCCCCTGGCCCTGCCAAGACATGACTAACCCGGGTTAACCCTTGGACTGCCAGCAACACCCACAGTCCTTATGTCACCGTTTGGCAGTGGGAGGCTAAAGATGTCACCGGTGGACTCCAGATGGTTGTTTAACACTGTGTCCTGTGGTTAATGACAGAGGGCCATGTGTGCGCCCAGCAAGAGGAGCTCTGACACCCAAAGGGGGCTCTGAGGTTGGTGGGTCCAAGTCAAAGCCCCTCTGGTTTCACAGCTCTCCCTAAACTCCAGCAGAGCTGCCCCAGAGCTCTGTGAGTCTATGGGAAACAGCACTCTGGGTTTTGGAGAAGGGCTCAGCCTGACTGGAGGATCTGTGACAGCACAAGGGGCCACTTGGGTTTTCTCCTTTTTATTTCCACGATGGCAGCACCTCAGTGCCCCAACTAAGATACAGGCTTCCTGGTGCCACTGTCCCAGCCATGCTGTGTGGTGGATGGGAAGGTGCCTGTGGGCTGGTGCCGGGAGGTGGGAGAGGCTTGATGTATTTCCTGAAGGACCCAACGTCTCTCATCTCCTCCCTGAAGGAATAGATGGCTGTCTCCTTGTGACCAGCTCCGGGCTGGTGTGCTGCTGAAAATCTGGTTCTGGCTGTGGGCAGTAAAGCCTGTGGAAAATTTTAGCCTTCTGGCCAGGATGATGACCACTGGCAGAGTTCAGAGGACACCGGTGAACTGGTTTGGAGCTTGAGGGACTGGTTTGTGACAAAAGACTGAATCAGATGGGGCAGAGAGGCTGATACGTGCTCTTGGAGGATGCCCAAGGAGGGAGAAAGATTTTTTTAGGGGACATAGTAAGGTAAATAACTGGGATTGATGGGATTGAAAGAGAGGGGGAATACAGGATGACTTTAAAAGCCATGAGCCCTCTGAGCCTCTGGTATGTTCCTGGGAGAAATCCCATCACCAGGGTCACCAGGAAGAGACCTGAGGACCCCTCCTCCTGCTGACCCCAGAGAGATGAGCTGGGTTGGACTCGGACTCTCCTCTTCCCCTGCCTTCCCCATGATTATCTCTGTTGTCTGGGGTGCAGAGGGGGGTCTGCTTCAGAGCAACGGTGCTGCTTTTGGAAAACTAGTGTGGAGGCTGCACTGGTGGGAGTGGGAACCGTATGAAATCGGGGTTCAGTGTCATCACTTGCATCAGCCACAACCTGCTGGAGTCAGGGGCTCTGCCTGGGGTGGCTGAGACCCCTGGGGCTGAGGCTGTGGGGCTGCAGCAGCCTGAGAGCTGTAACTCCAGCAGATCAGTGGTGAGCTCAGCACTTCCAGTCCACCAGCTGTAATTTACACGTTAAGGAGAAAGGGTGTGAGCTGAGCTGAGCTGAGCTGAGCCGAGCTCGATGAGTTGAGGTGTGACACGGTCAGCCAGGACTTTGGCTCCAAGAGAGGACACGTCACCAGCTGGATCATCAGCTAAGACGTCACATACTCGAATTTGTCCTTCCACAGACTACCTGCACCCCACCTTGGCCCTGCTGTCCTCTGTTTCCCTTCCCCAGCACAGCACATGGCCTGACAGAGGAGTTACCGGCGCTCTGTGTGGTAGTGAGGATGTGTGACATCTCCTCCCCTTGTAACCACCACATCAGACTTCTTTTCTAATGCAGAGTTCTCCGTTTTCCTACCTTTCCTGTCCTGGGAATGCCTTTGCACCCCAGCAGTGGGAATCCTGGTGGAAAACACCTGCCTTAATGCACTTGTTGGAGAAAAGGGCTGGATAAAACTCATGGGAATCTTATTCTGACAGTCATGGCTGGGGCATACACTTTTCTTACCCACCCTTCGGTGTTCCCTGCATCCAGTAAAGCCGTAACACTGCTGCAAAACAAGTTTGCCAGACATCACAAGCTTTGCAGCATTAGATCCAGGCTCCCAGGCCACCCTGCTCTTGGGTTTGGCTGGCCCCACTTCTGGCATGTGCAGATCTACGTGGTCTGAGCGAGAGGGAGGGGGGCACTGCAGGCATTACCCCTGCCTGGGTTTGCAGAGCTCCATTCACGTGTCACGACGTGGTCTCAGCTGCTGGAGCTGCCCAGGTCTCCAGCCAGGGCTTGTGCCTGCCCCTGCTTCTAGGCCAGGCAGGTTCTCCACCTCCCCTGGCTGGGTAAGGGAGCTGTGGCATCCGGTTAGCGCCGTGTGGAGCTCCGAGCTCTTCCCTTATTCCACCACCTCCTCCTACACAGGGAGAGGGATGCTGCCAGAATGCCAGAGGCACGGCAGCGGGGAGCCAGGCTTGCTCTCCTGAGCAGGGAGCCAGGCAGACAGAGACAGTGCTGGGAGCAGTCAGTGGAACAAGGGAGAGCCAAGGCTGCCAGACAGGCACAGACAGTGTGCAGTCAACAGGCAGAGCTTCTGTCCTGCCCAGACGGACAGACAGAGACTATCAGGCTGAGGAGAGGAGATAACCAAGGCTCCCCAGGCAAGGGGAAAGGATGCAGCATGGGGGAAGCACTGCCTGTCCCGTCTTGTTCCTGCTCTGAAACCACCGATGGGCTGCAGCACCTGCAATGCCCAGCGTGGCACAATCCAGCTGGAGCCTGTCCTGCCCGTGGGACTGAGCACAGCCTGGGAGATGGGTGATGTGGGGAGGTGGGTGCTCTTCCCAGCTCAGCCTGCAGCTGGCTGTGCGTCCTCAGGCCAGTCACTTCTCCCTGGGTTTAGTTCCCCCTCCATCTGCTGGGATGGATTTGTACAACAGTGAGCACAAAGCCCATTCTCTAAACACAACCCCCCCACACCCCCCTGGGGTCTTTACATGTTTGCTAATCACAGTTGGGGCTTTATTAAGGTCGGGAAACCCCAACGAAGAAGAAGAAATCCCTCCATCAGGAGTGTTACTGAGCAGGGCAGGCCCCAGCATTTCTTGGCCAGCAGCCCCACAGCTCCCCAGGAGCAAAGCTTGTGTTTGGCTTGGTCAGTTCCTTTCTGCATGGGAGTTCTCCCCATGGAGCCGGCTTGTGCAGGAAGTTTTCCTGATGATTCAGCAGGTGATGCTGTTCCCTCTGAGTCACTCCCAGGCAGGCTAGGAGGGGGGAGATGATGCTAGTGGAGATGCTCTCTGCCAGACCAGATTCAAACCTGATGGCTTAGGTCATTAATTGTGATAACTTAGGATCCTGCTTATCCGAAACTGATAAGAGAAATTGCTGAGTGGCTCCTGTGCTCCATCCCAAAGGTGGGTTCGCTTGGGTAGGAGAAGGAAGGAGTGTGAATTTGCAGTCAGTGCAGACAAACAGCCTCAGGGCTACTTCTTCTTGCCTGTCCACTGATAAAGCCACTTGTTTCCTCCCTGGAGTTTATCACCTGTAAAAAGGAGATGGGGATAGATGCTGAGAAAGCCATTCATTAGGTTTTGGTGGTTGGGCCACCTCAGAGGAGTAGCAAACAGGACTGAAATGCTGGATATTTCCTGCTGCCTTGCACCTGCCTGAGATCCTTAGGAGCAGGAGCCACTGTGCTGCCTTTCCATCTCTGTATCTGAGGGTCTGGGACCAAACCTGGTCCTGCTGTAGCTGTACAACTCCTCTTTAGCTGAGTGGAATCAAGCTTGGTTATACCAGCTGGGAAATCCCATCTGTGTGTTCTGGTGGCAGGGACAGGCTGCTGCCTCTGGCCCTGATGTAACCCTCTGGCTTTGATCCTTTGGGTTATCAGAGGTGTCAAGGGATCAGCAAACCCCTTCCACTACGTGTAGGTGTCCCAAAGGGCTCAAGTGAGCTTTCCACACGCTCAGGACAGGACAGAGTGTGTTTGGCTGGTACAGACACCTCGCAGAGCTCTAGCAGGGGGTGCTGGTACCTTTGGGTACCGCAGGGCTTCCCCAGGGCACCTTTGGGCTTTTGGGGCTCAAGACAGCTACTGGAAACTAGGATCTTTCCCGAGAGGTTAAAATCTGCCCATCTATAGAGGAACAGTGAGCCTGGAGCCTGCCTTACCAGCAGGGCCAAGAGCTCTGAACTCCAAACACCCCTTCCCTCTGTAATTATGTTTTATTTTTAGGTGTCCCTTCCTTTTTCTATTTGGAGCCTGCATCCTCCGCAGGGTAAACCGGAGAAGGTGCACCGAGCCGAACCCGCTGTGTTTGGGAAGCAGTAAAACGAGGCTTCTAAACTGGGCTCGGAGGCGTAGGAGCCACTGGGGAAGGCTGGCAGGGAGCCCTGGCACAGCGCAGACCGCAGCTCTCCCCGCGTGAGGCTGCGAGAGAGCCAGGCGCTTCGGTGGTTTGAGGGTGGGGAGAGCAGGATGAGGGATGCAGGGGGGAACGGGCGGCCTGGGCTGTGAGAGGAGGATGGTGCTGTCGGGGCTTTTTTGTGGAGCAGGTGGAGGTGTGCATCGTAGACCTCTTCCCTTCCCAGCTAGGTCTAATCCTCAGGTGGTTTGTGCCAACGGTCTGAGTTTGGTGGGTGCCCTCAGTGTGCGGGGACTCCTGGCTGTAGTGGTGAGCCCAGTCGTGTCTTTGGAGGACCAGCAAAGCTGGTGGCTGCCCCACAGAGCAAAAGGAGCTTCTCTTTCTTTAAAGCAACTTCCAGGTCCCTTCATTTTCCATGGGTATTTGTATGACATGCTAGTGGGCTTGCTTAGCACGTCGTGGGGTGAGTAACACCGTGACAGGGACAGAACATGTTCTGAATGGCAGCAAGATGAGACGTGATGAGAGCTTCCTTCCACTGCCACCCTGGGAGGGCTCTCACCTCACCTCACCGTCTGTCCCCAGGTCTTTCCCATGTCCCTGCAGTGAGGATACTCATCCCACAACGGTGTCACCTCAAGCTGGTGGTAGGAGCCAGGTTTCTCCTAGCTGATTTTGGCTGAGCCAAACTTCTCTTTGCACTGCACCTCAGGGCTAATAAACGCTTATTAGCCCCAGATTCCTCTACAGATGTCCTCTGACAGACTCACTAGTCAGCCCTGACTTCTAGGAAACCCCTCACTGCTGAGCCGAGCTGGGTGTGGGGGTCAGTGCTGGAGTCCCCCCACCTTGTATCGCCAAGGGACTTCATTGCTGGCTGTCCCAGGGTAGACTCAGCCCTGCTTCCTGAGGGAACAGCCTCTGCAAAGGCCAGGAGAGAAAAGGAGGTGTTTGGAGCTGCTTTTGCATTCCCCCAAGCAATGTTCAGGCTAAACCAGCCCCTTACTCTCAGCATGAATTTAAACAGCCGTGGGAGTGCCCCGTGTTGTAGCTGGCTCCCACGGGACACCGCTGAGCCCAGAGCAGCCCAGAGTCTCAGCTCCATCCCAACCTGGGCTGCATCTCCATCCCACTCCCATCTTTTGTCAGCCTGGTTTCTGGAGCTTCCCGGGTCCAGAGCTGCACGTCAGACAATGGTTGGGCTCAGGGTAGCAGACTTACCATTGCAGATGGTTTTAGTTAGTGCTCAAGACACATTAAAGCCTGCAAGGGTTTATATTTAGCTGGGCTTCTTTAAGAGGAAAGCCTTTTATCCTCCTGGCTGGTCATCCATCAAGCCCTTGGGAGGGCGGGGTCGTGTCTCCAAATAGATCCCACGGACAAGCAGCCACTGTGAAACCACATTTCCTCCTGGGAGGGCCCTCCAGAGACAGCCGCTGACTGTGGGCAGCCCTCTGGTCGCCAGCAGTTCGAGCAGGCTGGTCACGGGAGCTGGCAGGAACACAAAGCAGGGGCAGGGACAGAGCCAGCTCGGGTACCGTCTGGGCATCGTGGCGTTTGAGGTGCCTCCGACCCCTGATCCTGCCGTTCCAGCTTGGAATGGAAATGGCAGCTGGAAATTTTCACCTGGTTTTAACCAACAAACACCATCCAGTCAGGAATCCAGTAGCTACCAGTAAATGTACTGGTCTGCTGGAGGGACAGCCAGTTGTGGCACTGGGATGGAGACGTCTGCCGTGGCTGTTGGCAGCTCTGTGCTGCTCCCCTGGGCTTGTGTCATCTTATGGGTCAGCATCACCGATGCCAAAATGTAGGTGGGAGCTGGAGGGAGGGTGTTGGTGGCAAGGAAAGCGTTAGGCACGGGAGGTAGCTCCCCTGAGCACACCTCTGACCCCAGCCCTTTGAGGGCTCTGCTGCTGTCTGGCTCTTCACATCGCACAGCGACGTCCCTGCCACACGCATCTGCGGGTAAAGGCCGTGGCTCTGGGGAAGGCTTCCTCTGCCAGCGTCCTCTGCACAGTGCTGGGGCATCACTGCAAGAGCTTCGTGGTGAGAACGCTTCAGCCACGACCAGGAAACACTCAGTGCAGGAGAAACCTGCTGTCATGGACAGGAAGAGCTCCTTGGCTGGGAGCTCCTTTCGCTCACGCCAGTATAAACTTTGGTGGATTTACTTCAGGTTTATGTTGGCATTGAGGAGAGGGGAGCTGGACCCCGTTTCCCTGTATCCCAGCCCTTGGGAGAGCATGAGTGTGTCTGTTCGTTGCAATTCCCTTGGCTTTTTCGAGGGCTGCGTCTCACCGATGTCACTGTCCTTGCCCCAGATGGATTTGGAACCCCCAACCATCCCAGTTCATCCCAGTGGCTGCAATCCCCACCCCCACCAGAACACTGCTGTACCCCAGCTGCAGCAAAAGGTGACTTTCTTAAGCTTTGGGGAGTCTGATGTCTGAAGTCCACGGGGTAAATCACAGCCCTGGGGTGGCAGGACCAATCTTGAATTACACTGCTGATTCTAAAGAGGTTCCCTCCCCTGGGAAACTACCAGGGCACTTGGGAGGGGTTCTGTGTGTGCACAAGCAAAACCAGTTTGGAACTGGAACCAGTCTGAGATTAAACCATTTCCTTTGCTCTCTTTCCAAGAATGAACTTTATTTTTCCAGTTGATCTGAAGCAGGGAATATTGGGACTCAGGATGGGATTTTTTTTCTTCCCTCCTTCCTTGTCTCTGGATTCTTTCCCAGAAAAACACAGAAAACGAAACATTTGTTTTTCTTCCCAGTGAGAAAGTTTCTTCTTTGCTGGGAAGAGGTGCAAGGGTCGGGCTAGAACTGCTATCAGCCATGCTTGGTGAGGAGCAGATAGAGACAGGAGAGGGACAGCCTGGCCACACAGCCCACCGCCTGGTGAAAGGGCTGAAGGGCTGAAGGGCAGGGTCAGGAGCATGCTGGAAAGTCTGGGCTTGTGACTGCAGACTGTCTTCAGTCATGATGGCTCCACACGCTCAGAGCCCTCCAGGCTGCAAGGCTGCTCTGCTCTGGGGAGAGGAAAAGAGATGAATTTCCCACTGGAGGAACTGGGGAGATGCACAGGAAGGAATATCACAGACTCACAGAGCTGTAGGGGTTGGGAAGGACCTCCAGAGCCCATGGGGTCCAACCCCCTGCCAAAGCAGGGTCCCTAGGACAGGGCACACAGGGCGGTGTCCAGATGGGGCTGGAATCTCTCCAGAGAAGGAGACTCCACACTCCCTGGGCAGCCTGTCCCAGGGCTCCCTCACCCTCACTGGGAAGAAGTTCTTCCCCATGTTGGTGCGGAACTCCCTGTGCTCCAACTTGAGCCCATCACCCCTTGTCCTGTCCCCACAGACACTGAAAAGAGGCTGCCCATGTCCCCCTGTGTCCCACCCTTCAGATATTGATCCCCATTGATCAGATCCCCTCTCAGGCTGCTTCTCTCCAGGCTGAACAGCCCCAGCTCCCTCAGCCTTTCCTCCCAGGGGAGATGCTCCAGGCCTTTAATCATCTGTGTAGCCTCCACTGGACTCTCTCCAGGAGCTCCCAGTCTGTTTGTATTGGGGAGCCCAGCACTGGACACAACACTCCAGGTGGGGCCTGACTGGGGCAGAGCAGAGGGGGAAGAATATGTTGGTTTAAGTCTCAAGCAGTGTTTCAGTTCCAGTTTCCAGGCAGGACGTGGTGCCAAACCAAGTGGCTGCTGCAGAGGAGGCGTCGCTGACTCAGAATGGTCTTACCACAATGCCTCCTGGTCAGCCTTGGGGGTGGCTCATCTACTTTGGCCTCCAGCCCCTTCCAGGGGAGAAAAATGAAGGTTCTGCAGCCGTGTGACCCATCATAATGTTCTCTGCCTTGCTGGGATGGAGATGGTGCAGCTTACTGGGGAAGGCAATGGCTGGGACTCAGGAGACACAGCACCCCATCCTGTCTGTGCTTTGCTCACATGGTTTGCTTGCCAGGTTTCCCACTTCTCATCTTGCTTTTCAGGTAGGGGCAGTCTCTTAGCTGGGGGCCCACTGATGCCTCTGCAGTGCTGTTCTGTCCAAGCCCAGCTGAGAGTGGCCCAGCTGATGAGCAGGTCCAGCTCTTGGGGACCACACCGGGCTGTGCTGCGTGTTTTCGGGGAGGGGGCATGCTGCCTTGACTCCCTTCTCTCTAGACTCCGCTTGCTGCAGCAGCCAGTGCAGTAGAGGAAGGGGCTGACAACTCTGTTTTGCTCCCCACCTCCTCTCTCCTGCTTTGAAGACCTCCCAGTAAGTAACCCAAGCCCAGAGCTGTGGTGGCAGGCACTGCTGGGGAGGAACTTCCAGTCTCCGAGGCTCTAACCGCCCAAGGAACCAGCCTCTTCATCCCCACAAATTACAGGCTCCTGCCTGCCCTTCAGAGACGAGCAGGGAAACAGATGAGAGAGAGAGTGAGCATGAAAAAAATCCCCCTACCACCAAGCCCTCCTCTCCTGGACCCCGTTATCTCCATTGTGCGACGAAGCTCTTGGCAAGGCTGATGTGGTCACCGCAGTGTGCGTGTGGATTAACCACCCAGGTGGTTAACCTTGTGTAGCTCCAGGCCTGGAGGTTGGTGTCCCTGCCTGTGGTGAGGGGCTGGAATAGGCCCAGAGAGGTGGTGGGCTCACCATCCCTGGGGGGGCTTCAAAGGCCTGGAGATGGAGTCCTTCAGGACATGAGAAGGGGCTGCCCAGAGAGGGGGTGGGTGCCCCGTCCCTGGGGGTGTCCAAGGCCAGTTTGGCTGGGGCCCTGGGCAACCTTGTGTAGCTCCAGGCCTGGAGGTTGGTGGCCCTGCCTGTGGCAGGGGGTTGGAGCTCTGTGCTCCTTGGGGTCCCTTCCAACCCAGACCAGGCTGGGATTCTATGAAGGGGCTGTGCTGATGTATGAGCACCGGTGCCAGCGCGAGAGGCTGTGAGCACCAGTTTACCACAGCCTCCCCTCCTTCCAGCCCTCTCCAAGGGCTCAGACACAGGCATGCTGTGACACCCTGTCTGAAACGTAGCAGGCACGATGCAGGAAGAACAAACAACACTCATGTCAAGAAATATCCAAGCAGATGCTCAGGGGGCTTGTTCTTTCCCAGTTCCCCCCAAGAGCAGAGCGGATCAATGTGCTGGGGAGGGAGGTGGGTGTTTTCTCTTGCTGCAGCCCTGGGTAGCTGCAGAGCCTGGGCATTAGGTCATCCTGTGCAGATGGGCAGCATGAAGTCTCTTGTAGTTAAGGTACTGTGCTGAATTCAGGAGATCTGGACCCAAAGTCCAGCTTTGCTCTGGACTCACTGGGTTGTCCCCATGCCCTGTTCCAAATGGGGAAGTAATTCAGCTTTTTCACAGTCCTTTTTAAGGCCCAAATCTTCAAGTGAGCTCGAGCTCCAACTTCCCATTGCTCCATGAAGTCAAAACGTGACTTCCAGGAGCCTGGACCCAAGTTGTCTGGACGGGGCCTCTCCCCTCTCTGCCACATGTGATGGCCTCTTCCCCAAGGTGGGCAGCGATGGGCAGAACTGTGACCCCAGTAAGTAATAACACAAGGAACAGAGCAGTTGGTAAATGCTGGTCTCCTGCTCCATCAATGGAAATTCAATCCAGCTCCATGTGAAAGATGTTGAACCACATAAAGCCTCAGAATTAGCTCTGAGTGTTGGTAACGCTGTGTGTGGGGAAAACCAGCACCAGACCCGTGTCCTAGGGCAGGTTTCTGTGTAGGAAACCTCACTGGAGGTGTCAGACCCAGAAAGGTGCTGAGAAAACTCCAAGGAGCAGCGAGAGAAAGCGGGGGGGGGGTGAGGCCAGAAGCTGGGAAAGGCGATACTGAAACAACCAGGAGCTTGGATGAGGTGGCACAGGGGAGAAAGGCTGGTGGGAGCAGAGGAGCTTTTTGATGGCTTGTCTATCAGCATCTGAATCAGCAGCTTTGCAACCAAACCAGAGGCCTGGCTGGCTGCGCTCGATGGTGATGGGTTCCTCCAGAGTCAGGCTCCACCAGAAGCAAGCTCAAAGCTTTGCTGGCTCTTTCCTCCGAGCCCCAGTTGTAGCAAGCACTTCTCTTCCCTGGAGTTCAGCCCAGGTCCCCTGGGAGCTGCCCCGGTCCCTTGGAAGCTGTTGTGGGGGGTGGGAGGAATGTTTAATAAGGGCAATGTCCAAATTAGGAGGCAAAGGAGGGCTGCAGATGCTCATAAATACTGCCCTGCTTGTCAGAAATGCTGTTCTCCTGCTTTTATTGCAGCCCCTGATTTATGAGCTGGGCTGAGAGCCAGGCAGCGTGTTAGTGCCAGGCAGGAGGAGATGCGTGTGTCAGTGTGTGTGTTACACACGTGTGCACACGCCTTCACATGGGCACCTCCGGTAGCGTGGCGCAGGAGTGGACTCTGGCTTCGCATCTGGCAATCCAAAGGATTTCCAGGCGGACTGAAAGAGCAGGTTATACTGGGACAAAACCCTCCCTGGATTCTCTGAGCAGCTCACCCGTTCCACCTGCCCTATCACTACCCCGCGGCTGGTTTGCCCGTGCACCCATGTGTAAGAAGTACAAGGTCTGTGACACACAAGCAGCTCGTTTGCATTCCACCCGTTAAGACTAAAATTCTCCCTCACAGATAGGAAAACACCCTGGATATTTGGGCATTCTCAGACAGTCTGAGCTAGTTTTAGATTGGCAAGTGCACACGGTATCGGTTAGTGCTGGGATTTGACTGGAATGTGGAGCTTGTCCCAAGCCATTCCCCTTCTCCGAGTCCACTGCCAGTGTAAAATCATCATGTAGATAAGCAGCAGCATCGTGTAGATAAGCAAAATCACTAAAAGATACTGGGGTTGGTAGTTCTCAGCAGTACCCTGGAGCCGGTGGGAGGTTTTCCAGTAGCTGCTCTGGCAAAGACCTTTCTGGTTTCACACCAGCGGGGCTGCGCCGGCTTGGAAATTGGATTAACCTCAATACTGCCAACTGTAGTTTATTGATTGCCGATTGTGGGCACGACTGCCTGCCTAAAGAATGGGGGAAACATCTAAAGAACAAGAAATGGGACCTGCGTCTTCCTCTTGATGGAGTTAATGGGCTGGCAGGAGGGTGCTGTGGCTTGAACTGGGGAGCTAAACCCCTAAAGCCTTGAGGTTATCAGCTGGACTGTAGACTTTATGTGGGGCAATCTCATCCTGATTTACACTCCCTTCCCTCTACTCGCTGGTTGGAGATGTTTGCAGTGGGCTTCAGCTGCGGGGAGGGGAGGGGGAGAGGGAATGTCCACAGCATGATATTTGGGAAGGGTGTTGTCTTGGCCTTGCCTTGTCCTTGGACCCTTCAGTCCTGGGATGGAGCTGTGTGGAAAGAGCACTGAGATAAATCCTCCACGAAATCCTCTACGGCTCCACTTCTCAAGGGGGTTGGTTCTGCTCCCCAGACTGACTCGACGGAAAGATTAACAGAGAGAGCAAGAGTTCTTACTACTCCCAGCAGCTCCTGGAAAGAATTAGCCTCACAAAACAACAGCCAAGCATTTCACCAAGCCAGGGCAGTGCTTACACCCTTGAGTAGGGCTCACAGAAACAGCCCCGTAAGGCAACGCAGGGCAGCGCCGACTGCTGACTCCAGCCATAACCAAGACTCCAAGAGATGCCCAATTTGCCACATGCTTCGTTAACGTGCGCTACCTTAATTACCTTCCTTGTTAACAATTTGCAGTAGTTAGTTATTCGTAAAATCCACTTCCTGCCCCTTAAATTTACACAGTCAAGCAGCAACAGCGAGGAGGCTTTGCTCCCCCTAGCATCCCCGTAGGGTTACCCTCAAGCATGCTTCCTGCACGGAGACTAGCCCACCAGTGCCTGGTGGCTGCTGGGCTGGCTTCCACTGAGTCATCACTACCAGCCACATTCACCTTCCCATTGCAGTTTGCCAATTCACGTTTTATTTAGCAACTGGCGTGACTCACCCCTGGGATGATGACAGCCAAGAGATGAAGTGATACTGCCGTTGGACGCTCAGTTTCTTAGGGTCAGAAGTCTTCCTATCCTTCTTGGCTTACATCGTGGGATGAAGGATTAGCTTTGCCATTCACCACTGCCCGTGACGCCTTCGAGAAAGGGCAGCAGGACCCTCAGCATTGGGGCTGGGGAGAGATGGAGTCATCAAGCCCAGAACCCATGGGGCAGAGCATCAGCCAGATCTGTGCAACACCAGTTACAAAACATGAAACTGGGCTGAACTTCCCTGGTTTCAGGTTTCACATCATGCTTTGGGATTCAGCCAGGTCCCTTGAACCCGGACTGGGGAATTCTGGTGACTTCCAGCAGCTCTGGCAGCGTTACTGGAGTCTCACAGGTTTTAATATTTGCCTTGCAACTCTTGTTCTTGGAAACCAGCCCGTTGAATCTGCAGCTTCTGTAAAGCAACATCAAGCAAACAAGTTTTTAGCCATCATAAAGCAGGAAAAAACCTCTCAAACCAACATCTTGTCATCCTGTAAGTACAAGAGGAGGACAAAACAACTCTGGTAATGAATTCTACAGCAACACTCAGGGTTCCTTAGCCATTTTGCCTCTCTAGGCTGATGACATCTGATGGCAGGCCTAGCATCCGATATGGTTTATAATCTTTTAAGCAATTTAACCATCTGGAATTTAGTTGCACCCACCTAAAAGAGCTTGTAAGATGGGCATTTTCATCAGCACTGAAACATTGCCCTGGTTTCAACTGTATTTTTACTGCAAGATGCTTCATCTTGATTTCATTGTGTCTGACCTCATTTTAATTTTTATTTAAAATATTGTTTTAATGATATTTTTATTCATAACAATATTTGATATTCTGCTGCATTGTATAATGCCTCATTTCATGTTCCATTCTGATGCTTTGACATGAGGAACTTCCAAGGAGACTCCTTCTGATATCCAGCTCCTGTGGGGTTTCTTCAAGGATCCAGAAGATGCTCTTCTCTATTTTGGGATGTGGATTGCAGACGGATGGTTTGACATCATTTCCCATGCAATGGAAATCTGGTCTGCTTCACCAAAAGCGAGCTCTGTTTGCATCTCCTAGGTGGGGTGGGATCTTCTTTACAGGACACCCCTCCCAGTGCCTTAATCCTAAATCCTTCCTCTTCACCCCTGCGCCATGAAGATACCTGCGACACTTCTGTGCTGGCAGAGTTGCCTGGAAGCTGTTCCCAGGATCAGAGGCGAAAGGTCCTGATCTTCACTGAGCTCTGGAGGTGACAGGTGCAACATGCCCATAGGTTTGTTCTTCTTGACACTGTGGGATGTGCCTGCAGTGGCTCCTGCCCTCCTTCCCCAGCTCCTGCACGATGCTCACCTTTGATGCTGCTCTGCTCTGAGCGACTTCAAACAGCCTGGGAGGGTGGTTCAGCCCGGGTGGTAATTACACCCTGTTGCAGCTCCCTGGTGCTGCAGACCCTTTGAAGTGATTTTACCACCCAGCCTGGTCGCCAGGAGCCACGGCACACACACATACCATGGAGTTCAGTCTCCCTGGCAGCTCTGCCCTAGGGGCCCTATGGGAAGGTGGGAGTGGACAGGGAACAAGGAAATGAGATGAATGAAGGCTTTAAAAAAAAACCAAAAAAACCAAACCCACCAAGAAAGGCCATAAACTATCTACAGAATATTTTATTAACCCTTCAAGTGCCCATCATGTTCCTGGTGGGGCCTGTGCAGGTGCAACCAGCTCTTTCCAGTCCTGAGCAAAACCAGACCGTGTCAAGAAGAGGTTCCTCAGCAATCAGAAGGAACCAGGGATCTCTCCCTAGTGCTGGCTGGCCCATCAGCTCCATCCCCTGCCACTACCTGCCACCCTTGGATGGCCACATTCCCTCTCATCTCAGCAGGCTGAGTGCTCCTTGTTACTCCCTGAAGCTCTTCTGGGGATAGAGGCAAGATGACTTCAACAGCTGCAGTGCTTGGAAAGAGGTCCTGCTCATAACATCTTCTTGTTGGCATGCTACACTCCTACTCCCATTTTATACCCTCCCCGTAGACTCATTTATCTACTTTTTGGGGCCCTGGGCAACCTTGTGTAGCTCCAGCCCTGGAGGTTGGTGTCCCTGCCTGTGGCAGGGGGTTGGAGCTCTGTGACCCTTGGGGTCCCTTCCAACCCAGACCACTCTATGCTTCTATGATCTGAGGTCATAAAGCTCTCAAGGACTGCCCTTTGTGCCTTGCTGACAGGCACCTGCAGTCTCTGTGTGTGGGTCTCCTGGGCATCTCCTGGCCGTGCCGTTAGTTCTGATAGCTGGGGCTAAAGGGAGAACCTTTGATTACTCAGTAGTTGAGACACGCTGGGAAACGAGGGGCATTTCCACAGCTCTGGAAAGAAATTCTTCATTCCAGGCATCGGAGGCACCGTAATGTCTAGTCAGCAGCAATAAGGGAGGAGAGAAGGCAGGGCACCCAGGAGATTGCAAGAGGGGTTGTGAGACAAAACAAGGGCAGGGACATCAGAGGGGTGGAGGTGATCAGAGCCTGGAGGGTGGAGATGAGCTTAGGCAGCAGAACAGCTTCCAGTGGTGGTTGCTGCAGTTTGCACCTTGGAGTTGGTAGGAGTTTGCTGGTTGCAGAGGAAACGGTGGTGGGGTCAGGCGAGCCAGATGCAGCAGGTAAAAAGATGCATCCCTGAAGAAAGTCGTCTGTTGTCTGAGAAACAGCCCTGAAATCACCAGGATGGAAGCAGAATTACTCCCTCCTGTTCTTCTCCTGAGTGCCTGGCTCTCAGGATCTCTGTGCAATGGCAGATGTGCCACTTCCCCATCTGAACTAAGCCCTGATCCCAAACTCCCTGAAACCAACAGGGAAACTTCCATCTTCCCTTTTAGCCCGGGTTAGCTTCCCTTGTTTGCATGCTTTTGCATGCTGAGAAAGGGCAGAGATAAACCTTTACAGATAATTAGGAAAATGTAAAGCCCTAATTAGGAAAATGCAAAACATTAACAAGTCAGGAGGCCTCCAGGAGGGTCACAAGAGACAAAGAGAGGATGAACTAATGAATGAAGCTCCAGGCTGGTGTTCCTACACCGATAACCTGCTCTACAGTTGCCCTTGGTGGCTTAGAAGGAAAGAAGGAGCCCAGCTGGATGCAGAAAGAAGCGCAGAAGCCCGGTAAGGAGTGGGAAGCGCTGAGGATGTGTGCTCAGAGTGAAACAGCAAGCGTGACACCTGGGGATTACCCCTGTACGTCAAAGCAGGGCCTGCTCGGGGCGCAGTCACGCCGCACCATTAGTCGGTGCAGCTTGCTTGGTGGGGAGATGAGCCATTTGCTCTAGCAGGCGCCATGGAGAGCAACGCTGAGATTTACCTGGGGCTGACACATCCTCCTCTGCCTGCTTTTCCACCAGCATCTCCTCCTGCCTTGACACGGGGCTGGCAGCTCCTGAGAGCACCGGGACACATTTTTTTGGGGGGGAAAGGTGGAGGTGGTGTATGGGAGACTGTGCAAGCACCGAGCCAGAGCTGTCGGTCACCCGTCTGATGCGTCAGCCCTTGATACGCCTGAGGACAGATGGCTCAGCCCCTATGAGGACGGCAGGGAGCCGTCCCAAACAGCCTGCTGTCTTCTCCTCCCGGCCAGCCCACCCTCCTACCTCTGACTCTCAAAAGCACCGTACCCACCACCCCTCCCAGCGCTGGCACTCTGCGGCTCCTCGCTGATTTACCAGCTCCGTCAGCGACTTGGCAGCGGTGGGGTGCCGGGCGCCCGCGGGGGTACGTGGGGGTGTGGTGAGCTGGAGACGCCCCGCTTGTTTATTTGGTTACCGTTTTGTGGTTTTCCAAAGGTGCCTGCAGGTCTGCAGGAGAATCTGCTGCGAGATGCGCCTCGCCCTGTTCCCGGCTCCTCCTGGGGCTCAGCCCGTGCCACACGAGCTCCAGGTTTGTGTGTGTGTGTGTGTGTGAAAGAGCAAGAGAGAGCAAACCCTGCAGCACAGAGGCATGCAGAGCTGCGTGGAGTATCTTCCATCCCCCTGGATGGGTCTTTTTGGCATCCCCCTGCTCCGTCCTTTTTGACTTCACCATACAGCAGATAGCACAGGCTGCCAGGCACCCCAAAATTAACCCCGTCCCTGCCAGTGGATTTTGCAGGAAGAGGAGAGGACTCTCTTAACTTTCACCATAACTTTCATGCGAGGGTGGAAGAGTGGGGTGTCTCCACGGTGAGCATGATGGAGATGCTCCGCTCCCCAACGGTATTTTGGGGGGGGTTTATGACCTGCAGCAGTATCTTTGTCCCTTCACTGGTCCTCATAAGAAATCCATCTCTAAATACTGTTCTTGGCTTAGCTTAGCAGCCAAAAAAACCCCAAACGTGAAAGTTAATGATGGTGGGAATTGCTGTTATGAATAGCTGTGTGATGCAATACTGACTTGTCCCACCTTGTGTTTCTGTTCCTTGTGATGCTCACACATAGAGGCTCAAGCTGAGAGCAGAGATTCCCTCTGATAAAAAGCAATGCTGGCTGCAAGAAACACTTGCCCTCCTCAGAGCTCCCTAGAAAAGACAACAAAGCATGGCTGCTCCCACTTCAGAGCACACGGGAAGGACATACTGGAGTGTTGTACCCAGCTCTGGGCTCCCTGGAATAAAAAAGACAGGGATCTCCTGGAGAGAGTCCAGTGGATGCCTACAATGGTGATGAAGGGCCTGGAGCATCTCCCCTACAAAGAAAGGCTGAGTGAGCTGGGACTCTTCAGCCTAGAGAAAAGAAGCCTGAGAGGGGATCTGATCACTGGGTATCAATATCTGAAGGGTGGGACACAGGGGGACATGGCCAGCCTCTTCTCAGCGTCTGTGGGGACAGGACAAGGGGCGATGGCCTCAAGTTGGAGCACAGGGAATTCCACCCCAACATAGGAAGAACTTCTTCACGGTGAGGCTGCCCAGTGGCGTGTGGAGTCTCCTTCTCTGGAGACATTCCAGCCCCATCTGACCTGTTCCAGGGACCCTGCTTTGGCAGGGGGTTGGACCCGATGGGCTCTGGGGGTCCCTTCCAACCCCTACAATCCTGTGATTCTGTGATTCCCACTGGCCTCCCAGCTGAGACACGATTCCGATTCCCTCTGGGGAAACAGAGCCACAAAACCATCACAGAATCACAGACTCCTATCAAATCACCCTTCCCCTCTCACTGCCAGAACGCTCCTGCCATGTCACTGGCACAGGGACCCTCGTGGTGTGAAGGCTGGCACAAGCAGCGCCGCCTGACAGCTTAGTAACACCTCAACCCAAAACTGTGGAGAGAGGCGAGATCCCTGCCCCGTGCCATCTGCTGAGCTGGAGCCCGGCCCACGCAACAGCCGCACCAGGCCCTGCTCTTCCTGCAGAGAGCAACAGGGCCGCGTATCGGGGAGCACATCCCGGCAGCCAGGCTGATCTTCGCGCTGCCCCGAGGGGAGAACCCCACCTACTGAATCAGCCTCTGCGCTTCCTGCAGCACCTCTCCTGTCAGAGACTGACCCAGCCCGGGCCTGCTGAGCTGCTCTGGCCGCACACCCCATGCACGGGACCAGGGGTTGATTTTCAGATGGGCTACAGGGAGCACTGAGGGCAGAGAATCTGCTGCTTCGTAACAGCCCCCCACTGCTGAGACATGTTTGCTCGATGTCACTCGAGCCCAGCGTGTGCTGTGATGTTGTGCAGGCCTCATCCTGCCTTCCCCGCTCATGCCAAGCCTGTAGGTTGGACCTGCTGGGAGAACTGGGCTGGGAGAGAAAGCCATGAAACAACCTGATGTGTTTTCACAGTGTGAGCTGACAGGAGCCTCTCCTGGGGTTTCGGTCGGGTGTTCGTGCAGGGTACTTACTGGCTGTTGTAGCAGCTAGACGTGTGTTGGGGAGGTTCAGGTGGTTGGACACTCGGTGCAGCTGCAATTTGGGAGAGGAGGTGGCACAGCCACCAGCAAGATCAGAGGTGCTGGGGGAACAAAGGAGGTGGGAAAGTGACTGGTCTGTTAGCCCTGATCGCTGCCCAATATCGATCCTCTGTCTGTGTGAGAGCCAGGCTCGGTGTCTACAGAGGAACCAGGATCCACATGAGGAAAGTAAAAAAAGAGGTTCTTAGGTCTTTCTTGGCTCTGTGTGACTCCCCTGATATTCCTTTGGCTTCCCACATTCCACAGCTTTGGGGAGCTTGGACTTTGGATGGGTTACCAAAGTTTTTTAACATCTGGTATTTCTCCAGAGCCTTTCTGCCAAGGAGCACAAACACTGCTAAAAGCTGTGATGTAAACTGTGGTCCTGCAGCTGTGAGTCAGAACGGCATCATTTTTATTATCTCAGTTTCAGAGAGGAAGCAGGAGCTGTTTGCTCGCTGCCCTGTTGTGGGGCGGTGGCACAGCCAGAAATGCAGCCCCAGAGTCTCCACTCCTTGTCCCCATCTCAAACCACAAGCGACAGTCTCAGCGGTAGCTGAGGACAGGATGTGAGGAGCAGGTGACCGGTCCCTTTGCTATGAGGCCCTCAGGCTGGGACCAGAGTCTGACATCCTGCCTCCCAGCTCCCTCCCTGTCTCCCACCCGCAGCTGGAAATAGAGCCCAGGAGCCTTGGCCAGCAGCCCCAGCTCCAGCCACCAGCTCCTCCTCCGCTCCCCGTCCAACGCGTTCAGTCCTCATCCCAGTGAGAACATCGTGCTGGTCTGCAAGTCACTCCAAGCTGTTTTTCCTGGTCACTGTCGGCTCCCAGAGCCAGGCTGGTGTTTGCTCCTTTAGTGCGTTGCCTTGGCTGTGCTGGGGCAGGAGCTCCAGGAGGTGTTGATGGAGAGGCTGATCCAGTCCATGAAATCACATCCGAACAGAGCAGTGCTCTCCCTGGTGACCCAGGGAAACGAAATGACAGAGTGCTGTCTCCTGGAAGGCTACAATTTCATCCTCCCGTTGCGATATTCCCCTCAAGTTAATAAGCACCCTGCCTGCTCTGAGGAGGCTGCTGTGGCTGGAGAATATGTAAACCCAGAGAGACGGGAGCTTTCTAGGATTCAGGGGAAGGCGTCTGGTAGGAGCGGGGACTGGCCAGGAGCTGAGCCAAGCGTGACCCAAAGTGGAACGTCATTCGGACAGAGCTCTCAGAGTTAACTCATGGCTGATGCTCAGCTTGGGCCTGATTCATCTCCCTGTGCTGCACAAATTCATCTTTGAAGTGCTCAGCACGGCAGACTGGCTGGTGCGCAGCAGCCGTGTGTCCCTGTTTCATCCCAGGGCTTCAGGAGAGCTGGTGGGGGCTTGCAGACTTCAATGGGAGGCTGCTGTATTTTTGGAGACCAAGAAAGCCGTAGCAAAATCCTACCTCCATTAAATTTAATGACAAAACACCCCTTGACGTTGCTGGGTCTAGAATCCTGTCCTGTTATTTAGTTCTTTATTGTGTTGCCAACTCTCACATCTGATGATATTTGTCATTTTCTTCTGGAGCCAGGTTCTGGAGTGGTGTGATGACTTGGGGAGCTCAACTTTCATTTAAAACTGAAAAGCATGTTACTAACCCTCATTACGGTGGAGTAAACCTGAAAAAAAACATTAACCCAACAAGCTCAAAAGCCACAAAGCAAATAGAGAGAATAAAAGTAATATTTAGACAAACTCTTAAAGCTAATCCGCGGTCTGGGGGCACAGCTCATGATGTCTTACCAACTGCCTGGGACAGGTCCTGCTTTTGGCTTGGAGTCTCTTACTCTAATGAGGGGTGTGAGAGCCCACGTGTTATGGGCTGGGTCTGCATTTTGGCTGCAGCACCCATGGGCACCCTGGTCCTTCTGCCGGTGCCATGGGGCTCAGCAAGCAGTGCACCCACAGAAGTCCATGCAAAGATGCTGTGCAGATGGAGAGAGTTTTGCCCTTGATGTAGAGGATGGCTCAAGGTCAAATTCTCCCCTGAATGAATCCAGTGTGCTCAGAGAGGCTGGAAGTGAAGCCTATCCCGAGCTTTGGGATGAAGGTTTGGGAAATGATGGAGTCAGTAGGAATTTTGGCTTTGGTTGGAGCAGAATGAGGCCAGAACTGGTGTCTTTTGAAAAACTCATGTGCTGCTCAGCCTGGGTTTCTTCACAGGTTGCAGTCCCTGCTCCCAGATTGCCCAGGTTCAGGAAGGAAACCTCAATGAATTCAACTTATTTTGGTAAATTTGGCTTTGGAAATGAAGACTTGTCATTCCCTGTCCTGTCTTACCCTTCCTCCAGCCAGAATTTGAAACATCACTCTTCACAAACTCATCCTGCAGACCTCTGGCTCGCAGTTCTCACCACGTGTAGCCACACAAAGGGAATCTCCTGGTCCTGCTTGCATGGAAGCGACCAGGAGTAACACAAATTGAAGGCAAGATGCTCATTGTCATCAATTTTGCCCACCCACATTCAACTGGTTATCAGGAATCTTTATTGCAGCAGGCTGTGTCACCTGGAGGTTCTTGGTGTCTTTATAGCCCGTTCTATAGGAGCTGCAGGAGATCTCAGCCCCACTGTGAGGCTGTTTCACACCCGAGGTGCGTTCTGACTCTGCTCCCTGCAGAAACCTTTGTCTCCCTTCCCATCCCTCCTTGCACACAGCTATTCCTTGCCAGCTCCCCTGCAACACCCAGCTGAGGGGCAGTGCTGGATGGGGTGAGAGCGTCTTGGTGTGCCACAAATCATGGGGATCTTCCTGAGGAGCATTAACACCCTCTGCTTAGCACATCCTATCTGTTCCAGCCAATTCCTTCCCCAAGCCCCTTGCAAGCAGAGGGGTTTGGAAGTCTCTAGGGTCTGGATCTGGCCAAGTATTTAAAGCCCAGGGCGCAAGCAGTGTAAGGAAGTCCTTAAAGTTAAGCTTGTGTTTAATTCCCATTTAAGTCAATAATTAAGACTCTCAGTCCTTAAAGCTAGGCACGTATGTGAGTGGGTTTGTTGGGTTTTTTTGGATCAGAGCTCAGCCTTGTAGGATTGAGGTTTCCTGGATTTAGCCCAGGCCACAGGAAGCTGTGGGGGCAGCGGGTTTGAAGTCCGACTTCCTCGAGGTTCCCACTTAGGAGGTGTGAGCTCTGCCCTCTGTTAATAAGGTGATACTGCTAAAACCCAGCTAAAACCCAGCTCTTTCAGAGCAGCCTCCTTTGTAGAGCCCAAAGAGTCAACAAACGGAATCAATACCCCCACACAGACTGGGAACAGGAGTCCTGAGCCCCTGCCAGTGACTGGTCTCCACCTCCAAGTGCCACATTAATTACTATTAATTACCTACCATCAATTGTTAGGCTTGGATGCCAAAGTCCCTCCAAGCCTTGAGATGAGGTTGCACGGTCCTGGAAAATGGGGCTTCACTGCAGCATCCTCTGTGCCTCCTCCTGGGACCGAAGGGACCCCGGCGTGGGCTGCCATCCTGCAGCACCAGGCTGCCCTTCCCAGAGCAGAGGCAGGGACAGAGGTGGTGCCTGTGGGTCGTGGCACAGCTGAACCGGCACCGAAGGAGAAATTCCCTAGGAAATGGCTGGGACAGCTGATAAATCGAACAAACCTAATGTATTCCAGGCATCTCCTGCTGACCTTCACCTTCAGATCAGCGTGTGCTGTGAGATTTGCCTGAAAACTCCCACCTGAATTTGCTTTCCACAGGAAAGGGGGTTTAAAGTGGGCTCTCATTGTGGAGATGCTGCCTCTCCAACCCACAGATTTTAATTCCAAAACTTTTGGAAGTCAACAGCTTTGGGTTTTTGTTTTTTTTTCCATCAGAAAGTGAAAGAAATTTCCATGGGAATGTTTTTAAATCGTGTGTGAAAATATATCTGAGGCTCTTATAATTATATTCTCATGTAATAGTGGGCTCTCTGGAGAGGAGGTGACTGGAGGTGCTCAATGTGATCGCTGAGCATGCGTTGCTGGTGGGCTCATCGTGTAAGGATGCTGTGTATTCCTGGCTGTACCAGAGGTGATGTCTTTGGGTTTTCTTCTGCCTTGGATTTCAGCATTTAGCATATGACTTTAAAAATGGCATTTTCTGGCCTCAATTCTCAAATTCAGGTCTCCATGATTAAGGTACATAAAAAAGGAGCTGATTCCTTGGGACCTGAGCATCCCATCCCACTGGACATGATGGGAGTGCCCAGGGAGGGGGTGGGGTGGGTGCCCCATCCCTGGGGGTGTTCAAGGCCAGGTTGGATGGGGCCCTGGGCAACCTTGTGTAGCTCCAGGCCTGGAGGTTGGTGGCCCTGCCTGTGGCAGGGGGTTGGAGCTGTGTGCTCCTTGGGGTCCCTCCCAACCCAGCCCAGTCTGGGATTCTGTGATTCTATCAATGCCAAGGCTTCAGGGTTCGCTTGGAGACTCCAAAGGCATTTCCTTGCAAGGGATAAGATCCTCCTTCCACAAAGCAATCAGTTGTTGAGCAAGGGAAGAGGTGATGAACCCTGTACAGCAGCACAGCATCTGTACAGGGAGGAAATGGGAGACTTCCCAGGTTAGGGATTCCTACGGAGCCGCTTGCAAGTGTTGTAGCTTGACAGGTCTGAAGCTATAAATCCTGCAGATGAATTTAAGTCAGAGAGGGAACACTGGCACCTCTTGAACATGTTCTACTGCTGAAGGGGGTTATTTAGGTCTCTGCCACCCACGACGTATGATGTGAAAGACATCACCCGGGTTCCTGTGGAAACATTAAAGGAGCGATGGGGGCTGGCTGCACACACGTTTGCCAATTACCATTTAGCTGAGTTGCTTTTACAGGTAGGTGCAGGCTCAGGAGAGAGGGAGAAGGAGCAAGCACAGTCTTGGAATGAATACCTTCTAGCCCAGGGCTCCTTCACAAACCTGGGCCGGGGGCGGGGGGGATAAACCCTGGGCAGGGTGTATTGTACCACTCAGGCTTTGTTTTAGCCCCTCCAAGCAGAGAAGCTCAGATTTTTAGCAGTCCTCAGCTCAGCCCCCAGTGGCTGTAGTGGCTTTGGCACCAGGTTCTGCACCCCATGTTGCTGCCCCAGCCAGGAACTTTCTGCAAACCCAGATGCCTGGTGTTGGAAGCCAGAGTCGGGCTCTCCTGTGTAAAGTGCTGGAGACCAGGGAAGGCAGGTCCCAAACCTGGGAAGTTTAAGCAGAGGAAGCAGAATGGACAGGAGATGCAGGAAGGCTCTTGTCCCCCATTCCTGATACCAAGCAGAGCACAAAGGTGGCAAACGAGTTTGCTCAAGGCTGGGCAGGATGCACAGTCGCATCCCCAAGCCCCTGAGTCACCTCATTCCCTCTGGATACGTGGCATTCCCAGCATCCAGACCATCCCTGCTCAACACGACAGTGTGAGACTGGGGTTCTGCTGGCAGCTGAGGGCAGGGACCCACAGGGTCCACAGGGATGCTGGCAGAGAGAGGAATTCCCAGGGGGTCTGGACAGGGTGAGGGCTGGGATGGCAGCAGTGACCCTGGAGAAGTTCTTGCAGCCCCGTGGGCAGGAGAAGGAGCAGTGAGGGAACCAGGACATGTCCTCACTGCTGGAGGGGAGATGGTTTGTGAACACGAGGAAGGAAAAAAGAATTTGTGAGTGTGAAGGGTGGGGATAGGGCCCAGGGCCTGGTGATTCTCAGGCAATAACGTGTCAGGTGCACATGTATGTATTTACATAAGTATATGGGAGCTGCTCCCAAGGTTGAGCCAGGGAGGAGTGCTTTGCAGCAGGAGGGATGATCCCGCTGTTGAAACGTTGGCCTAGGTTTCAGAAAACCTGCTCTCAGCACAGCTTTAGACAAGCTGTCGAGCTTTCCCCTGCCTCAGTTTCCCCAAACTCTTGTTTACACCCTGTGTCCCTTCCTATTGCCCATTCCTTGGAGGAAGGGGCTGCATCTTGCTTTGCATCCCCAACGCTAGGTGTGGCAGGGCTCTGGTCAGGTGGTGAGATATACTGGGAAACATCCACACAGCAGCAAGAAGAAAGGTTAAAGGCTTGGGGAAACGGGCTCTGGAGGCTTCAGGCTTAGGAGCTGGCCATCCTCATTCATGTTCCTGTAGCTGAAGGCTCCAATTTCCTGAACTTTCTTCTGTTTTGGTTACGTTTTGCTTTGTGGGTTTTCTTGGTGGAGGAAAAATAGGTGTTTTTTTTGTTTTCCTAGCAGTTCTACATTCTGTATTTCCATAGTGCTGGGGCACCAGAGGAGGCAGGGAGCTGAGGTTCAGCCTAGGCACCTGGAAGGTGGAATGGCTTCAGTGATGTTGAACTTGTTTGGTCACACTGTAGAGAGCCGTGGGGCTGGGGCTTGGTCAGGGCTGCTCAGCAGTGGCGGAAGGAGAGGTGCTGCAGGAGCAGAGCAAAGCCACCTCCTCCAGACAGGAGGGACAGACAGACAGACACAGGGTGTTGACAGGTAGAGGGAAGCGTTACTTCAGCAAATCTTAAAAGCTCTGACAATGCCCTTCTTACCCTGCTCTGTCCCAAGGTCTCTGAAGTCTTTGCTGGATGCCAGAGGTGGATTTCTCAGCAGACAGGCGTTCCCAAGAGGTGATGTTCCCTGGCTTTCCTGTGCTTTGATACCCTTTCCATCACTTTACCCCCCGTGGCAGAGCTGGCACGCCAGATTTACTGCTCTGCAGCGGGGTGCCTTTCTGCACCCACCCCCTCTGTGGCTTCACAGGAGGCTGCCAGGAGTTGAGCTCAGCCTCTGTGCCCATCCAAGCCCTGGTCTAACCACGGAGCCTGCCAGCCAGGATGTTTTCACTGTTCCCATAAGCATCAAGGGAAGAGGAGAAACATCTTCAGGCTCATTCCCATTCTCTTGAGCCATCTGGTCCTACGTTGCTGGAGCCTTCCCTGCCTTAGGAGGCCCACATCAGCTCTTTGTGGTATCTTCCCTTCTTGCCAGGCTCCGGCTCCACTTTCATCCTCGGTGCCATGCCCGCCCCCTCACCCCCTTTGATTCCAGGACCTGAAGAGAAGACTGGTTTAGGGAATGTCTTGTCAAGTCCACCTCCCTCCCCCCTTCTCCTCCTCCTCCTCCTCCTGCCCAAGGGCCTTCTGCATTGTCTCACTGTGGTGCAGACGGAGCCGGGGAGATCAAAGCCCAACGGTCTTTTTTTAGCTCGGGGAGGAATGCACGATGCCTCCTGCGCTCCGAGCTGTCGCCAGCCCCAGCAGAGTGTTCCTCTCCCCGTAACTCGAGACTCCCATCCCTGGAGGCGTCCCCAGGATTGACAGGTGACACGGAGCTGCTCTGAGCAGGCAGGTCCTTCCCAACAAGTCTGACTTTGCACCGAAGAGCTTTTTCCGTCAAGGATTTGGAGATGTCTGCGGTTAAGATGGGATGTGCCTCATAACACTCAGCTTTGAAAGAACCTACCTGGATGGAATTAACCCTTTCCAGAGCTTAGTCTTCCTTTCCTCCTCCAGCTTAAGAGTGATGCACGGCTTCTTTCTGTTATTTAACTGTGAGCAGGTTCCTTTCTCTCCTCCTCGTGCTTGCCCACCACACAACACCCAGCAGCCTGGTCTTCCTGTTTCTCAAGACCATCGTGACGCTGCGGGGCTGCTCGCCGGTGGGTTGGCGATGGGGACGGGTTGGGTGACGCCTGCATCAACAGCCAGCCATAAACTGCCATCGCTTGAGCTGGGAAACCACTCCAGCCTTTCCCACCATGGCAGAAGACTCTGAGTCACCTGTTGAAAAGGTTCATGACCCATTTTGACCTTGAGGGGTGCACCCAACCCGTATCTTTTGCCGTGAAGAGCGCTGAGCCTGGGATGGGATGTGTCTAGCATACAGCTGGGATCTTCTTTGGGAAGGATTCAGACTAGAATCTTTAGAATTAGAAGTGATTTCTACACTTAGAAGTGATTTAGAATTAGAAGTGATTTCTACACTTGAATTTTGCCCAACCCCAGCAGCATCCTGGGCAGGGACCGCTGGCATCCCTAAGGTGACAAAGAGATGGGATTCCTCAAACCCTGGAGCCTGGGGCAGGTGTTGGGTGCCTCCGTTCCTGGCAGGGAGTGCTGTGAGCTGCCAGAAAAACTCTGATAAAGACTTTGCTCAGAGGGATTGTTCGTTGAATAAATGAAAAGGAAACAGCGTGAGGAGCTGGGGAGGAGGTAAATGCTCTGCCCTTATCGCGCCCTGATGAACAGAGCCCTCAGCCAGAGGAGACGTGTGAAGCAATCCTGTGTGTTTAGAATGTTTATGCATATCGTTAGGGCGTTTTCCTTGGGCTGCTGCAGTCAACTCGCTCCTCTGGTACGTTCCCTTCAGTGTATCAGGGAAGGCACCCCCTCCCCAGACCCCTCAGTTCAGACTGGGGAGCTCTGGAGACCAGGGCTGTCTGGCTCTGGGCAGGTTTGGAGCAAGGGGTGCAACCCCACCGTGACCAAAGCCAGGGATAAGCCTTTGAACCAGGACAGTTTGTGTTCCCCATCCATGGCCCAGCCTTCGGGACGCTCTACCCAGCCCTACGTGGCAGATCCTCAGCCTGATTTCTTCAGTGGGGAAACTGAGGCACGGAGCAGCACTCTGGGGTCATATGCTGATCCTGTGGCTGAGCAGGGAACGCAGACAAGGTCTCTTTCCCCCCAGGGTTGTGCTTCAGCCACAATCCATCTCCCTGCCCAAGGCCCTTTCTGTGTTCAAAGTGCTCCACAAACAATTGAGGGCTTTGAACTCCTCCTCATCCTGGTTAGTCTGAAAGTGGAGGCAGGGAAGGAAACACCTTCCTAAACTTAGCCCCCAGCCAGCCAATACTTTCTGGAACTGTGTTTGATTAGGCCTGGGGAGCAGTAATTTGGTCTGAGGTTTATAAAAAATCCTTCCCTCTCCGGTGAGAAAGCTGCTGCTTAGGAGGAGTAGAAGGATGAGGTGCTGTCTTCTCCAGAGCAGAGCTGGCTTACTGCTTGGTGGGAGTTAATCACGCTTGCTCCATCACAGAGACACCCCCTCCCCATGCACCTGACTTGCCCCTCTCCCCAAAGCCAGTATTTCCCCTGGCCTCCATCCCTGGTGATCCTCCATTCGATGCACGGCACCCAGGATTCATGGAATTGTAGGGACTGAAAGGGACCTCCAGAGCTCGTTGAGTCCAACCCCAAAGACAGGGAAACAGGGGCTGTGCTGCCTTTGGGAGCTGCAGTGGGTCCCAAAGCAGTGACACAGGGTGCCAGGAGCCGGACAGAGAGGATGGAGAGTAAGAAACAGCTGAGTGTGCCCCAAGGATGCTCGCTGATCTGCCTGGCTCTGCTGCAGCTCTGGAAAAGGTGCTTTTCTTTTTAATTCCCATGGAGAAAATGAATTGTAAAGAGAAAGAGTGGGGCAGGACAAGCCCTGAAGTGGATGTAAGGATTCATCCTGCTGAACCTGCCGTGCCTTTCTCACCAAACCATCCCGTGAGCATCCCAAGCTCCTCCAAATGTCCCATCTCTGCAGCTTCCTGCCGGAGCCGAGAGGAAAAGGACTGAAACTCGGTGGGAAAAGCTGATCCTGTGGCATTTCCTGCTGGGGCTGGAAGGAAGCCACGCAAGGGGTCTGTGCCTGAGACAGCCCAGGAAAACACACACACACACACACACAAAGGCAGCTCAGCTGGGGAGTCAGGCTATTCCTTCACGCTCTGGGGGCAGGGTGAGCTGCCAGCCCCACACTCCCATGGGTCTAAAGTGCTTGGAGATCCTCGTGACAAGCCAGGACCGAAGGTGATCCCCTGGCAAGCAGAAGCCAACTTGGAGTCTTGATTTGATTGTATGGGATGTGGTGCAAGGCTCTCTGTATTCTTTACCAAAAATACCATCTACGCTGCTTCCACCGAGGCAGTGGTGATCTTCCCTGGGCTTTGGGGGCTTTATTCAGCCACCAAATGTCCAGACACTGGGGAAAAGGAGAGTGGAAAAAGCTTCCCTGCAAACCCAGAGGCTCCATGTGAGCTTTCAGTGAGGCCAAAAAACTTCAGGGGGGTGTGATTCTGAGCAGAGGTGTAGGGAACCGGGCACGACGCTGGGTCTTCTGCACGTGGGGAAGGTGAGCTCTGTGCTGAGCAGGGTGTTGGTGATGGGGTTCATCACCTGCGGCGGTACCGGAGCGAAGAGCAGGGCTGGCAAGGGGGGCCAGGATGGGACTGGGGGTTCTCACCTCTCTCCCAACACCCTGGGGAGCTCTGTGTGTGTTCTTACACACAGGAAACACGGGTGGGTGTCTGTGCATGGCCACGGGCACGTGTGATTTCCAGGTAACTGGGAAAACACATCCAGTCCTGGGGGAAGGGCTTAGTGCTGGTGAGTGGTTCGGCTGTGAAGGACACGTGTTCGCTTCAGGTGCTTTGGGAAGGCTGGACACTGGAAAGGAAACCACTGGAAACAGGGGAAATCTGGCTCTGAGGCAATTCCCAATTAATTAGAAAGTATCAAACAGATCTTTTTGAAAATAAGGGTGTTTTGGGTTTTTTTTTCCCCATAACAACCCGGGCTTTAACTCAAACCTGTCAGTATTATTTCAGAATTCCTGTTCCCACTTCCAATGCCATCATCCTCTGAACTCTAAAAAAACAGATTTTGAAGGGCTTTTTTCCTTTCTTTGCTTCATCTTCCCAGCAGATGGAAATGCACATGACTTCCCTGGGATGAATTCAACTGTTGTTGGTTATTAGCAGCTGAAGTTCCGCTCCCCTGTTTTTAAATAATAATAACAATTGTGATGCTTTAAAGATGCCCTCAGGCCCAGCATAATTTATCTTTTCATCCCTGTTTACACAGCAGTCAGAACAATGGGATCTATATTCTGATAAGGGGGTTTGGTCACTGCAATAGTACTTTGGAGTAACGTGAGATGATAAGGAAGAAAAAGGGGAGCTCCTAGGAAAATATTTGGGATGCCTTCCCTCATTATTCATCTCAGAGCCTGTAAAATTAAGAGATCTTTAATTTTTAGGTTAGCTGCAACTGGCTCTAAGACACTTTGCTCTGCCTGATCCAGCTCCCAGCCACAGCTGCGTTTGCTGCTGTCCGGGCCACGGAGATGCCAGTGAGAGGAGATCCACAGCCAGCCAAGTGTTTCATCACTCTGCTACCAAATAAACCCCATCAGAGCTGGTCCAAGGCCAGCTGCTGGGGAGGGATGGTGATGTTTTACTGAGGTCCTACCAGCCCAGCATTCCTTACGGCTAATGATGATCGTTGTCCTAGTCTCTCTGGAGAAAGAGCCCGTGTGTGGGTGCAGGAGGGGAAGCACTTTGAGGGGTGTCTTTATGCTGCCCTGATAGATTTAGGATGTGAAGCCTACTTCCTCACCCTCTGTTTGTTAGCCATCACCCCTTGCAGCAGGGATCGAGCTGTGAGTCCCAGGACAGCTGGGTGATGGACAGGGGTGCTGGGTGACAGCCGTGCTGTGCCTCAGAACATCCCCTTATACCAGGGCTGTAGGGGATGCTCTGCCTGGCCCCGAGGTTGTTTGTGTAGGGTCGCGGGAGGGGGATTTGAAGGGGAAATGAGTCACTGCAGGGAAAGGCAGCGCTGCCAGAAGGGTGCTGACCGCCCCCGCGCAGCTTTCGGCTTGGCCGCAGGATTTCTGGCTGGCTCCAGCAGCGCACATCTCTCCTCCCAGTCCCTTCCCAGCGTCTCTGCATTTGGGATACTGGTTCTTCCTTGCCTCGCGGGCAGTGCGGCTCGTTGAGGCACGGCCGTGGGTCCCACAGCCCCCGACGCTGAGCCCGGCAGTCGGTGGGTACCCCGCGGGTACCCCGCAGCCATCTCCTGCGCAGCACCGCAGGGTTTCCTGCCCAGCTCAGCGCCGTGCCCCGGGTGTGCTCCTCGGCCCCAGGATGGGTTTCCTTCCCCTCCCCGTCCCTCGCTGCCGCGAGATGTCCCTGTTCAGCTGCGCCCGCGCGGAGCGCACGGCGTTACTGCAGGATGGGTGCGGGAAGGTGCGCGGGGCAACTTCAGCCAGATGAGGGAGATCTTGTTTGGCTTAGAGGGAATTAGGGGAGGAAAAAAAATCTCAGCAGCTTCCCGAAGATCTCTTACTTGATCTCGCTGGCGTCCCCTTTCACGTGCAGGGCTGAGACCCTCGGTGGGACACACTTTCCTTCTCCGGAGAGATGTGCATCCCACCAGCACCGTGGCTGGAGCCTCCCAGAGCTGGAGGTTTCCTTCAGAAAGACTTTCTTGGAGGCCCTGAGCAAGCAGCTTTGCTGGGGGATCACACAGCTCCAGGCACCTTTGCATCTCCACTCATGTCTGAGGGACTTCAAGAGATCCTGCCTGGGCTGAAATCATTCCTTGGTGTGAAACAACATAGTCCTCATCCTTCAGGAGCTTCCATGTCCCTGTGTCCCCATCCTTTCCCCCAGGGTGGTCTGGTGCACTGGCTGTAGAGACCCATGGACTCACCCAGCTGCGGCTGTGCAGACCCAGCAGCACCATTCAGGGTGGGGTGTTCATGGATGCAAGCCTCTCCTGTGACCTTTACAAGGATAACAGTTTGGGAGGGTGGAAGTTTTATGGTCCCTCGCTTTGCTTTCCAGAGGAGCACCCAGCTGCCCTAGCTCCACGGCCCTAAAGGCACCTGTGATGCCCCCCCAGTTTGTTTGATCTTGAGCCCCCCAAAGGGAGAGGGACTGCCTGGGTTAACAGGACATGGGGCACGATGCCATGCGGCTCTGTCACTCAGCTGGCTCCTGCCCTGTCCCTGCGTGTGGGTGGTGACAGGAGGAGACACACAGCTGACAGGGCTGCGAGGGCTTTGCTGGCCAGCTTGGACCCAGCTAATGAGGTCACTGGGGAGAACGGAGAGCATGACGTTATTTGGCAGAGGGCAGGCACTCCATTCCATGGGTGTCACCTCGCCGTGAGCCTGGTAGAGCTTCTTGCATCCAAAGGGTTTCTGTGGAGCATCCTCCTGCTTATTCCTGAGCGGAGCAGGCAGGAAAGCAACCATCACCGGGTCTCAGCCGCTGCGGCTGGGCTGGACAGGAGATGGTGCTGTGACCCTTTGCGGCCATCCTGGGGCTCTCCCTGGGGCTCACACGCGGTGTGTGGTGGCCTGTCTCTAGTTCTGCCTTAGTGGTAGCACCAATCCCCCGGTGAAATTGCTCCAAATCCCAAACTGGTCAGGAATGACCATGGACTTCACTATTCTGGAGCCCGAGGGCCTCTGTCCCCATCTCTTCTGTCCCCTTCTAGCCAAAAACCTTGACAAAATGCAGTGTCCACCTCTGCCTCCCGTGGCCCAGAGCCATCTCACTCCCAGGAATGAGTGATGCCTGGAAACGGGGAGAATGACTTTGACTTTGCTGATCGGCCCCCAGGAACCCGAAGGGACCAAGTTGGTCTTTGTTCCCTGCTCCGGGACTCAGTTTCCCCACCTGGAAATCAGTCTGGCCTCCACATGCAGAGGGCAAATGAGGTGGGTGGGCAGCACAGAACACATGTGCTGAGGATGGTTGTTATAAAGCCCGTGGCTGGTGCATGATCCTGCTACACCAGTTCTCTGCCACCAGTTCAAATTCTTGCCAGAGGTGCCGCCAACAAGACATGAAGCACCGGCTGCTGGCACATCTGGGGGCAGGTTGGAGGGACCCCCTTTTTTTTGGGGGGGGGGGGGAACCAACCTCCCAGATGAGATAAGAGGAGCTGGGCAAAGGGTGCAGCTCAGACTGTGTCGGGACCGATGCTTTCATTCC
This sequence comes from Hypotaenidia okinawae, assembly GCA_027925045.1. Classification (NCBI taxonomy): domain Eukaryota; kingdom Metazoa; phylum Chordata; class Aves; order Gruiformes; family Rallidae; genus Hypotaenidia; species Hypotaenidia okinawae. The sequence continues at coordinate 4,420,065 of BSDF01000024.1, forward strand.
TGCTTGGTGGAGCGCACCGGGATAGGGAGCACCTCCATAGGTGGATAGGGAGCACACCTCCATAGGTGGATAGGGAGCACCTCCATAGGTGGCCTTGCTGGGATGGAGGATGTTGCTGGAGTGAGTGTGAGGTGCTGAGAGCTCCCAGGCAGCCTGAGCAAGCAGCAATCTGGGGAGAGGTGCCAGGGGAAGACTCTCTGAAAGCCGCGCGGTGCCGAAGCCCTCATTAGCCCTACGATCCTAATTGCGTTGTTTGCCTGTGCTGTTCTGTACTTGCCTTTCTAACAACAAGGGAGCTGACAGGAAAAGCAAGAGGGATGCCCAGGGCACTCTGGGCTTGGATCGGCTGCGGAGATTTGGATTGCCGATAAGGTGAAGCCGGGGTGATTTATACCCCCTCCGCTTCCTTCCTTGTGGGGATGAAGACATCCCAGAGGAGTCCTCTTCTTCCCAGGACGTTCTTGGGTGATCTCATCCCCCTCTGCCTCTGCCTGCGCTGGCTCCAGCAAAAAGAAACCCCAACGCTTGTGCCTTGCACGTGAGCCCAGCAGCTTCACGGCGGTGGGGAAACCGAGTCACAGAGAAGCTGGTCAGAGGTGTGAGGGTTGCCCAGGGTATAGCAAAGAGACCTGCTGTGGTATTCACTGAGCTCCTGGAAAGACTCTCTCAGCGGCTTCAGCAGGGTACTTGGACAAAGAGGAATCCTGCCCTTCCCTGCTTTTCTGCCCCAAACTGTGGAGCAGGAAACAAAGGGCCTCCTTTGAGCTGGTGGCATCCATTCAGCTCAGTGAAGTCATGACAGATTTGGCCACTTGGGAATTTTGCTCAAGGCAACAGAGCACAGGCTGGAGGTGGAAACCCTCTGTGACCCTGGGCACTTCCCCTCAGCCTTTCTGGACTGCTCCTCGAAGTGGGGGTGATGGGGATAAGAATATTCCCTTTGTCTAGTGAGACTGGAAGCCTTGCAGGGCTGGGCTCTCTCCACGAGCATGTCTGTGCAGTGCTCAGCACAGCGGGGCTTGGAGCTGGGTGAAGGCCCCCAGGCACTATCCTAATATAAATAATAATGAAGCATGGCTAGAGATAAAGCTTAACCAAGAACACCAGAATGAAAACAATGCACAGGGCTCATTAGGAGGCACTGGAGCCCCAGAGAAGATGAGATTGAGTATGATCTTCCTGATTTCTGACTCATCTTGAAGTGCAGTGGGCTTCTAAAGCTTCACAAGACACTGGGATCCCAACTTCACCACAAAGCCCCAGTGTCTTTCCTGGGGAACGTGGCCCCAGCCTTGTCTCCCCGTTGTTGTTAAATTCCTTCCCAGTGCTTCTTCTGTGACTCCTCTCAGTCACTCTTCTGTGGGTGCCTGGGGAGAAGCCATCAGAGAACAAACCTCAGTCTAGAGATGCCATGATCAATACCCATTATCCGGCTTCTCCAAAAAACTCTGGTGCCATGTGTTTCCTTAGGGATTTAGATCAGCCCAACTCAGCCTGCAGATCAGCCTGCAACTGCATCCAGAGCCAGGGCAGGGATTGTCCAGTGTAGGTACAATGACTTTACACTCCCAGGAGAAAGAAGCTCCTTGGAAGAGTCACTTCATGATCCTGCTGAGGAGAGGACTTAACACCTTGGGGACTTCCCTTTGGTTCCCAGAGCAGATCCCTAATGCCTGTGGGGCACCCCGCTGCTTCCAGAAGATGCTTTTCTGAATCCATGGGGTGTGGAAGCAGCTAACTTCACTGAGCTTTGCTTGGGCTGAAGGATGTAGATGGACATAGCTGGAGGATGAGGGTGCTGGGGTTATCTGGCCATGGGGGAAGGCTCCAGGCTCTGGGCTCACGTCAGCACTCTGCACTGGGGCTGTACATCAGAGCAGATCATAGCTCAGGGTACCGTAGCGCTGGGAGATGCTGTTGGTAACATCCTGTTCCCTGGGGATGGTCTGGGTTTGGGGTTTTTATGTTTCCAGAACCAAACAAAGCCTTTTTGGTGAAAGCAAATGCACCAGGAATCATGTTTCAGGGCAGGATGATCAAAAGAGAGACCAAAGCTGCTCACGGATGGATTTGGACTGAATTTGGCAGTTTAGTTTTGGGGAAGGCAAGAGGGGAAACCTGGAGGAAGTTCAAATGTTTGCTTTGTTTCAGAAAGATCAGAAATGAAATTAAAGTTTGGGGCTTCAAAGCAGTGTTTGGATTTCAAAATAATCTGTTGGGTTGCTGGGGTTTTTTTTTTTCAAGGTGAAAAAGACAATAAACCAACTTTAGGTGAAGGGTTTTTTTCCTTTGTGTTCAGAAGGAAAGAGTGGAAGGGACTCCTGGCCACCTTGTATTCAGAGATGATGGAAGCAATGACTAAGTGCCCCTTCAGACAGCAATAATAAGTGAAATAAGATGTCCCAGGGTTTAAGCTAGTGGCCCCACAGCACGGCCAGTTGTGTTATAATTGAATATACAGCAAACACCAAGGAGATTGCACCCACAGGGGCAAGGGAAGGAGCAAGGGGAAGATGCTTCCCAGGGTGCAGCCCTCCTGGGAAAGCAGCTACGAGTGTCTGAAGGAGGCAGCTGCTTCTCTGGGAGCTCTCTAAATGACCAGGATCCTACCAAAGAAAACCTGAGTCCTATACTGAGTTTCCCCTTCTAACACCCTGGCAAGGCCCCAAAAATGGGCAAACCCCTCAGGCCAGAAGGGACCTGAGAGCAGCATCGCTGCCAGACACCGTGAGCTGGCTCGAAGGTATGGGGTTATTGGGGGGCTTGGGGGTTTTGGGGGGGGTTTAATGCTTTCAAGTTTGTTGGTAAAGAAGTGGAGCCTTCTCTGTAAATATCTGCCTGTGCAATGGCGTGGGGAGGTGTCGGCTGCTGGGGATGGTGTGGTGGGATGACTGGGTGATGGGGCAGTTATGTGGGGCGAGCGCACAGGGCTGGGACACGGGGTGCTGGGGTGCAGGGGTGGGGTGTGCTGGGCTCTACGGTTGTGGGGAGGGTGAGGCTAATCCCGCTGGAGGGAAGGCACAGCGAGAGCTAAATCCTGCTTCTGAGGCTGGAGGAGGGACCATTTATCCTCCCCAGCTCTTGGTCCATCAGTGCATCCTACATGGAGACAGCTGACAGGCTCTGCTTCTCCCAGAGACAGAACCCCCCGTGGCAGCTCAGCTCTTAGGACTGGGGACTGGGGTCAGAAACAGGTCCTGGTACCAAACCAGTCCTCTTCCAGCCTGTCTCAAACCCATTTCTCCATGACTGCATGCCTACGGGGTCGTTACCCCACCCCACAGCTCCAAGCCTGCCACTCACAAACCCCTCTCCATCCCAACACCAGATGAGTGGGTCAGCGTGCTCCCAACACAGAATAAACACACCCAGGCCAGCTAGGCTAGGCTTAGCCTGGCACCCAGGCCAGCTAGGCTGGGCTTAGCCCTGCGCCAGCATCACTGTGTGCCTCCCAGGCAGTGTCTGTGTGGCTCAGAGCGCTGGCGTCCTGGACCAAACATGCCATCCCTTGGCATCAGGCATCCCTCTCCCTCCCAAATCCCCGTGGTTCATCCCAGATCTGCATTACCAGGGGACAGTTGGGGTGCAGAGGTGACATCCTACCCCGGGGGTCCCCCTGCTCCCCTCTCCTCTCCTCTTTCTCCCCCAGGCAGCCGGCTGCTCTGTGCAGCCTCTCCCAAACACAGTGTCCCCACGCTCCGGCTTCGGGCGGCAGCCCCGACCTGTTCTTCCAACCCACACCGCTCTGGCACCTTCAGCATTTAGGAGCGGTCTGGCCCGGGGCCTTCCCACTTCACAGGGCATCTCATGCCCTGGAATGCAGCTCATCTGGCTCTCTGCTCCCTGCAAGAGCCGGAGCAGGCTCCTCTGGAGCCAGCCCGGAGCCCAGGGCTCCCTCTCCCCAGCCGCAGCCCGCCCAGGTAGACCACATCTCCATCAGGGTGGTGGGGCAGCGCACAGGAGGACAGAGACCCCCTGACTCCCCCTTCTCAGTGTCTGGGGGAGCCTGGCTATCCTCCACTCCCTGTTCCCAGAGGGATGATGCTCAGAGGTGGAGTGTGCCAGCGCTCCGGGTCCACAAGCGCTGACCGAGCGCTTCCAGCCCGTGATGGAGCCTGGGCCAGTGCAGTGCTGGGCAAAACCAGTCCCTTCATGGGATTTCGTGTTCAGGACTGGTTCCTGCAGCAGAGAGAGGTAGTTTCTGTGTAACCACCTCTCCAGGCAGGCTGGCCTTGTAGACAGAAAGGTATGAAGTGCAACGTGTATCAGGTTACTACCAGAGATTGATTTACTGCTCCCAGCAAGGTGCCGGAGAGAAATTCCCTGATGGTGATGCAAGGTCAGGCCATGGAAACTTGCAGGACTCTTCATCCTGCTGGAATGAAGAGCAGCGTGTCCCCTGCCCAGGGCCAGGCTGGACATGAGGGGCTTGTGGATGTGAGGGGCTTGCCCAGCTCAGAGCAGGCAGCAGAGCGGCTGGATGGGCTCGGGGCAGGGTGCTTGGTTGCTGGATCCACGGAGCAATGTGTAGAGCAGCATTGCTGAGGCTGGGAAGGGACAAGGAGTGACTGTGACAAGGCTCAGCAAATGTTTTGGGTGATGTTAGAGCCCGTAGGGTGGGAGGGCTGAAGGGCCACTGGGGTTTGGGCACTGTCCAGCCCCCACACACGATTTCCATCCCACAGAGGGGGAGCAGGGGGCAGAAGACAGCACGCTGCTTCTGTCGTGATCAGCCACCCACTGAGAGGAGCTGGGGGGAGATCTCAGCTCTCCTAAACCCTCATCCATGGCTGTCTTGCCCTGACTGGGGGAGGGGAGGAGCGGGGTGAGATGGGAGTAAGACGATGCTGAGAACCAGTGCTGCAGGAGCGGGCAGGGTCTGTGCTTGGCACTGCACAGCAACCAGGGAAGCCAGGAGTGAATGTGAGCCAGAAGGAGACCCCCCCACACACACACCCCGTGGGGTCTGGGCAAGAGACCCCGAGTGCAGAGGAGCCCTGGGGAGCACTGGGTTGGAGCTTGGGTGTCACCTGAACCTGCCACCTGTCCCCTGGCTCCTGGTTTTAATGTAACACACGGTGAGATGGTGCATTCAGCTGCCCTGCACACACATGTGTCCCTTCCCTCTGCCCTGCACACAGGGGGCTTGTGGCACACAGCTGGGAGCTGCGTGTTCTCCAGGTGTGTGTCCTGATCCACGTGGCTCTGGTGACACCTACGCCTTGGTGTGTCTCTGCAGGTCAGTGACACATCCCAGTGCTATGCTGCTTTCCCGGTCTGGAGGGGGATCCAGGGCTGTGTGGTCCTGGGGGTGTGTGTGTGCAAGGAGACACTTCCCTGGTGCCAGACCCATGGAGGGCGAGGGCTGAGTCCTCCCTGTCTCCTGGACCCCGTGGGCTTGTAGCCAGCTGAGGGGATGGATGAGAAGGGGACAGGACCTTCCAGCCCTGGCAGTGGCTCCAGAAATCAGACTTGTTTTTCTCCCTCCTCTCCCCGTACCTGTAACCACTTTGCCACAATATCAACAGTGGGAGCTGCCAGCCAGCCCCAGATCCCAGCTGATAAAGATCCCACTTCATTACTCAGCAGCCCACAAATCCATCCTCAGCCAAGCCCCTGAGAAGGAGATATCCTGGGCTACTGCTTCTCCCTGTCCTCCATCCCTCCTGCCTCCATCCCCTGGCCTCATCCCTCCTGGCCATCCCTCCTGGCCTCCATCCCCTGATCCCATCCCTCCTGGCCTCCATCCCTCCTGTCCTCATGCTGGTGGGCAGAGCTGCAGGTCTGTGTTTTGGGGGCTGTTTCCTGGACATCACTGGCACAGGGTGGCTGTGGGATGTGTTGGTGCCATGAGCAGGAAAGGGCCATGGAGGGAACATTGTCCTACTCCCCTGAGGGATGGGAGGAAGGGGTGGGATGGAGGGGATGAGGGTATGGATGGAGACAAAGATTTGGGAGGAGTAATTGAAAGTCTGAGCTGTGTGCCTGGGGTAGGGGGAAATATGTGTGTGTGTAGCAGAGATGATACACGTGTGTGGAGGGATGCATGGCCTGTGTGGGCACGCTGCACCCCTGAAAGGAGGGTTTATGATGGGCCTGTGGGAGAGGCAGAGTTTGAGGCAGTGTGAAAACCAGCTCAGGGCCAGAAGCCTGTAGCTGGGTAACGCCTGTGAGGTTACAACTTCACCTGAGCTGCTGTTTGGGTCAGACAGGGTGCAGCCCTGACCCTGCACCGACACGAGGGTGACAGTCCCCTCCTGGGATTCCTTCTGTGCAGCCTGAAAGGGAAAGGTAATGTGAGGGCAATTAATGGCATTCCCTGCCAAATGCAGAGCTGTTATTTATGTGTGGGGTTAAGTATAGACTGGCACAAAATCACTGTGAATCCTGTGTGCATAGAAAGTGCCTTGGCTCCAAGCCCAGCCTGGGTGTACGAAGGGACTAACCCCCAGCCTTGGCTTCCCCAGCCCTCAGCTGTGCTGCTTCCAGTTTGCAGGACCCTGTGGTGTTGGCAGGTCTGATGGAGAGGAGACCTGGGGAGGGAGTGGATGCCCCCCCAGCCCCCGGGTCCCTCAGCTTCCTTGTGGGGACTGGGAGTGGATTCTTTGCCAGGCAGACACTGGGGGGGGTGGTGGGGGGGTGTAATAATAATAAAATAAACTTAAAAAGAGGTTTTGCATCAGAAATACAGCTGATCCTCATGTGGCTCCCAGCTCTGCAGAGTGACTGAGCCCGTGGATGACACAGGATGAAGTGACCCATGGTTGTTTAGGAGGAGTGGAGCAGGCTAGAAGGGTGTCCTAGGACATCAGCTCATGGCAGTGTCCAGGGCTGCCTGTCTGACACCTCTGACCCAGCCTGAGGTCTGGACTTCTAGGAGAGCACAGCATCCCTCACCCCCAGGCTTTGCATTTGCAAAGCTCCTTCCCTAAGCAGCCTCTCCAGGACCTGAGCTTCCTCCAGAGCTCAGCGCTGGAGCATCCCGCTCCTCCTGAGCGCTTGGCCCCGGGCTGCTGGGGAGCTGGGCACAGCCTGGCCCCGTGGGCCTGGTGCTGAGCTGGGTTATCCCTGTAGATGGCATCCCAGCATCTCCCCATCCCTGCACCTCGTGCTGAGCACCACGGGCACCCACGCTGTCCCACCAACACATCCCACGGGCAGGATGCTCAGCCCCACACCCCACGCATCCCTGTCAGCCCGTGCATCCCCATGGGAGCCCACAGCCTTCCCTGAGCTTCACTGCCTGGGTTACAGTTCCCATACAGACCTGGAGCTGCAGCGTGGCCGTATCCTGCTGCGCTGGGAGACAGCCTTAAATCAAGGCTTGGTCCCAATCCAGATCAAAACTCTCCATGGGTTTTGTTGGTGGACTCACATTGCATCTTGGCTTCCTCTAGCAGGGTTTGCCTACCTGGGGAAGATTAATCTGCATTCACTTTGAAAGTGGATAAATTAAACCACATTAAACATGCTTATTGAGAATTAAAATAGCTTTAATGTGGCTTGGTTTAATTTACTTTGAGAGTGTGTTGAACTAGATTAAATTAAACCCATTTTAATTCTGAAATCTGAATCATGAGTTTAACGGGCTCTAACTGATCGACTTCAGATTCAGGCTTTTAATTAATTTGAATTAACTTTCCAGAGTGGCTCCGTGGTGACATGCCTGGTAGGGAGAGCAAAGCACAGGAGCAGGGCTGGGGCTCCCTGCGATCACAGGCACTGCCTGAGGGGAGGATGGAGATGAGGAGCCATGATCCATATGTACCCACAGAGCCTCCCCTGGGATGCAGGTTTGCTGGGATTTGGGTCTCCCTTGGAATGCAGAAAGTGTTTAAGGAAATGCCATCCTCTGGGCCTCACGTGGGCAATGGTGGGGTTGGAGAAGCCCGGCAAGAACTCGCTGGTGGGAGACTTTATGAGCCTGCTTTGACTGCTTTTAGGGTTTTCCCCCTTTTTTTCCTTAAATCCAGTGGGATTATCCCACTCAGAGGCTGGCGGTCAGTCCTGGCTGTGTTTAAGGAAATGCCATCCTCAGGTCCTCATGCAGGTAGTGATGGGTCAGGAGAAGCCCAGCAAGAACTCGCTGGTGAGTGGTTTTATGAGCCTGTTTTGCCCATTTTTAGGGGGGTTTTGCCCATTTTTAGGGGGTTGCCCATTTTTAGGGGGTTTTGCCCATTTTTAGGGGGGTTTTCCCCCCTTTTTTTTTTTTTTCCCTCTAAATCCAGCAGGATCATCCCCCTTTGGAGAGGCTGCTGGTCAGCCCCAGCCGCCTGCTGCATTCCTTCCCGCTGACAGCCAGCTGAGCTGTCAGAACCCTGGGGTTTTAACCACCTCCTGCCCCACGTGTCACACCTGCCCAGGCTGCCACATGCCACCTCCTCGCCTGTGGCACGCGTGTGGAGGCTGGCTCCCCGTAAACACAGCTTCCCCTGGAGTGCCACATCCCCAGCCTGAGGTACCACAGAAATCCAGGTCATGGATGCAGGGCAGGGACCCAAACGGGGACGAGTGGCTTTGAAGGCAAAAACTCCTCTGGCTGTAGCTGCAGCTGCTGGGCTGCACAGCCCAGGGTGAGGTTCACCTGTCAGCTTCCCCATCTCAGGAGGGAAGATAACATTTAGTTGGCCAATATAGGAATTAATTAATGTTTGATTAGTTCTATGGAATTGTAAAGCACAAGATAACCATTCAGATTTATTATAACCCAGTTTGCCTTAGTGTAGGATTTCACAGCGCTCCAGGTAGAGTTTGAACAGTGAATTCTGGAGCCAGGAGCAGGAAAACCCCTGGTTGTTTTCCACCCAGCTTCCCTTTGTCCCAAATGGGTAGAAACTCTCACAAAACAGGAAAATTTAAGGCTGCCAAAACCCTTTTCTCTTGGGAATAAGTCACCAGATCCCCGGTCGGGTTGGGTCTTGGGCAGCAATTAAGGGGATCTGTAAAATAAGAATAGTAAAATTAGTGTTTGTAAAGGAAGATTTGTAAAATAATGCCTGTGAAATAAGGTCTATAAAATGATAGAGCCAGAGGATTGGTGCAGTATCACTCAGAGGGGAGGCAAACCCAGACCCAGGCGCAGCAGCAGCCCATGCCCACCTCAGCAGGGCTGTTATTTTCTGATTTAAGGGGGGAAAAAAAGATAGGAATGGAGATTCCCAAGGTTTGTATCAGGGTGAAGAGAGACCACGTGGAGGGAAGCGGCTCCTCTGTTGCTCTCTCCCGTTCCCCTCTTGGCAAATCTGCTCTGCTGTGTGTTTATAACCATGTCACCTCACAGCACGGCATCCTTGTTTGTTTTTCATTCAGCAAGCGTTGGGCAAGGGTGTCCCAGAGGCAGTGTGTCACCTGGGGAGTGTTCCCAGCAGCGCTGGCTGCAGGTATGCAGCAGCATCCTGAAGGACCAGGCAGGCAGGGCAAGGGATGCTCCACGATCCCATTACCAAACCTCCCTGAGCTCACAGAGCCTGGCCAGCTTGACTTGGGGTTCAAAAACCTCCTTCCTCCTGGCCAGCCATCCCAGCTGTGGTTGGAGCCAGACCAGCGATTGTGGGGAGGCAGTGGGGGAGAGGGAAGGGTTGGCATTTTCACCCTTCCCTGGCAAAAAATCCTCACCTCCTTCTGCATCCCACATGCTTCTGCTGCGAAACCTGCCTGTCCCCTCGCTCTGTGAGCAGCAGGCTGGATGCAGCAGGCTGGATGCAGCAGGCTGGAGCATCGCTGCTGTGCTGCATCCAGCCCAGGTCCAGAGCAAAGGGGCAGGAGATGCGTGCTGCAGGATTTAAGGGCAGGATGCGCTGCCCTGAGCCTGTCCCTGTGTGGAAAAACCTCCCACAAAAAAAGGCAGCGTCAGGTACTGCAGCTTCCTCAGGGAGCTCCCCTCACCCCCATCTCAGCAGGTCTAGTAACTGGTGTCCCTGCTCTGCTCCTCTTCATCCCTCTACTTCGAGGTATTTGCTTACAATGTGACTCACAACTGGCTCTGTTGATGGTGTCTCAATCCTTTCCATCTCAGCCCTTTTCTTTTGTCAATCTCCATGTTCTCTCCTTGTCTAATTTGGATGATGAGGCCTCCCAGGCAGGAACCATATCTTCCTTAATCTCTCTAAAACACCAGCCACTGGTTACAGTGCTAGATAAATATTTAATGATAATAATTGAACTTGACAGGAACAATGCTCAGCCACACTTACGTTTTCTAAGCCCTTTCAGACACGGGCTAATTAATTAATTGCAAATTTACAAACAGGGTAATTAAAGGATGCCTTGGCTGAGGAAGAAGCACGCTGGAAGTGGGGGTTTGGAGGGGTCACTGTAAATCATGGTGGGGGAAAGTCACTGAGGGATGCTCCCTGCTCTGGGAGCTGAGTGAAGCCCGTGGAGTGGGAGCTCTGAGGACATTCCCAACCATTTGGTTCACAAAACTGGATCCGGTTCATGCTCCTACCCCTCTCCCCACCTCGCTCCTATAATTGCATCATTTCTCCTCCCTCCCCTAAGGGAGAGTCAATTAAAATAGCTGGGCTTGATTGTTTTTCTTCTCCTTCTTTGAAAGGCAACCCGTGCCCTTAATGTGATGTAAAAGTTGCCAGATTTGGAACGGCCCAAACAAGCTCTTGTCATCCCTGGAACCTTCTTCCCAAATCTGAGCTCAGCTTCACATTTGGACCCCCCCCCGCCCCTCCCAGCACCAGCTCCAGCCCCCTCTGTCTCTCACAGTGTGGCTGCAGCGCTGTGAGGCACAGGCTGTGTCAGCCTGGGGACCCTCTGCCAGCTTCAGAGCCTGGGAGGGTCCCCCAAAGGTGGGATGCTCCAGCATCTCCTGGAGCCAGCTGCAACCCCCTTTTTGTCTCTCCCAGGCTGGAGCATGGCCACAGCGCTGCGAGGCACAGGCAGGATGGGCTGTGTCGGGCTGGGGACCCTCTGCCAGCTTCAGAACCAGAGGGGGAGGTCATCCCCCCAAAAGTGGGATGCTCCAGCATCTCCTGGGGCCACGAAAGGTGTGAAACAGCCGGATCTGGAGATAAATCTGAAAATAAACATCATACTGGTATTTTCATCACATCTTCTCATCCACCTTCTCTTTTCCCTGCGCTGCTTTTCCTTCCCCAGCCTTTGCACCTCTCTATCCCTCTTTTTCTGACTTTCCAGATGGGGAAATTCCCTCCTTGTGAGCATCCCTGCCCGTTCCTTTCCTGCAGCATCTCCACCAGGACAATCAGAGAGCTGCAAGCAGCCCCCCAGCGATCGCTGCCGGCTTTGAACCCAGCCCCACTCCACAAACACATCAGCAGACACCAGAAAGCAGCAGAGCGGCTCCCGCTGCACCTTGAGATCGCTGTGGTGCCGTTTCCCAGCAGGATTTGGATCCTGATCAGGTATTTATGCAGATGCTCCTAATCTGGGTCACTTCCCCCTCGGTTCAGTCCCAGCCTCTGCTCTCTTCAGCATCTATTTCCGGAAAAATACTCGGGGGGAAAGTGAGTTGCCCAGGGCCATGCCGAGGAGTCGGTGGCAGAGCCAGGAACATATCGCTCACTTCCCGCTCCTGTGTTTTAACCACAAGATAATCTTAATGAATAGTAATAATTCATGTAAACACCGGGCCAGAGTCAGCCCAGGAGCAGCTCCAGTGCAGCAACTGGCGCTGTATCAGAAGGAAAATGAGCTGGTGCCTTGACTCTCTCCTACGCAGGAGGAAGATGGGGAGTGTTTGTGGTGGATTTCCTCTTCTGTCCTCCTCCTCCTCGTTGTTCATGGGGATGAGTGAGGCCCATGCTGGGCTGGGTAGGATGGTGCTTTCAGCCAAGCCACTCCTACGTCAACCTCTCTGAGCCCCAGCTTAATTATTATTTATTGTTTGTGTTGTGGCAGCACCAGGAAGCCTCAGTCACAGACCCGGGGTCACGTTGCTCTCCACGCTGCACAAATCCAAGGCAGATATTCCCAGGAGCATCCAACTGAAGCGAGAGGAGGACAGGAGGAAGGGGGACAATGGGCAACTGGGGGAGCTGAGGGTAATGTGGCAGCACCCACCCTGCCCACAGGAACCTGGCCATGGCTGGGATATGCTCCAGCTCTGCCCCCTTTGGTGCAGCAGGGATGTGTATCTCCTCAAGGCACCAAGTGACATCACCAGGTGAATGATATCAAAGTCCTGGGCCCTCCCTTTGCTGGCAGCACTGTCCCCAGACACACCAGGGGCCCGTTTGCATTTTTGGGGAAGATGGAGCCGTCGTATGACCAAAACCTCCTGGCAGAAAATGCCCAAGTTACCAGAAGAACGAGGCACAGAGGAACAGCTCACCCATCAGGAGCGGGTTGTACCAGCGCTGCTGCAACTCCTGGAGCTGCCCGGGCTCTGCCTGGCTCACGGCAGCCAGGAGAGCCATCCCTCTGTGCTGGTTCCCTTAGTGAGGGCCCAACGTGCCTGCAGAGCCCCAGGCATGGATGTGAGCTGGGCTTCCTCCATCTTCTCCCCTTTCCTGAGCTTCTGCAGAGCCAGGGAGAAGAACCAGAGCTGCCATGTGGTTCCTGACCCACCGAGCACCGAGGTCTAGAGCAGCTTCCGAGTCAGTGTAGGAGGGGGGTGAAAGCCTGCCATGGGACTCAGGAAAAGGATCACCCATGGTGACCCAGAAGGTCCCTTCTCACCTGCCTGGAGGGCAGCTGGTTTCTGATTTACAGATTCATTTGGTTTTTAGCCAGGAAAGGCAAGGAGCCTGTCTCACTCTCTGTGTTAAAATCTTGGGGGACCCATCAGGGAGCCAGAAGCCTCTGCACCAGGTGCAGGGTTGTGTAAGCCTCTCATAAAACACGTTCCCCAGCTCCTCCCTTCTCCCACTCTGCTGCAGATCCTGTTCCCTGGCCACTGCTGTCACCTGAGTCAGTCCTCAGGCTCCAGCTTCCAGCCACGTTGTCTGACCAGGGTCCACATGGGAGCAGGAACATAAAGGTTTTTATTGGGAATTTCACTCCACAGTGTGGAAACGGCCTGTGGGACCCTCTGTGGAGGCTCAGTCGGGGGTACTGGAGTGGCTCAGTGGGCCACAGTGATCCAACCAGCCTGTCTGCTCCTGGAAGAACATCAGGGCTGCACTGAGCTTGTCCCCTTGATGCACCTTGCTTCCAGCTGGCCGCAGTGCTTTTGGATGTGGAAAGCTCCACAAAAGCAGCTGGAGCTGCCATGGGGTTTCCCCCATCTCCTCCAAGACCCGTGAAACTCCAGCACCAAGTTCCCAGCTCTGTGTGAGAGGGAACGTGATGGAGATCAGTGCCAGCTCGGCAGTGCCAGCCTGTGAGCAGAAGCTCTGCAGACCCATTGCCACTCAAGCAGAGCCTGGACAGTCCACAGCTCTTGACACACGTAAGCCAGGTGTCTGCTCTTTGTCCTGGTCTTGTTTCAGCCCAATCTTGGCCCTTTTTGATGCCTGAATGAGCAAGAGCAACGACTCACGATGGCCGGTGCTCCCACCGCTCTGAGTGAAAGACAGGGGCATGTCTCCCGGCCCCCAGGAATCCTTCTGGCCCCAGTGAATGTGCCCAGGGCTTTCTCCAGGTGCAGAAATGCCTGAGTCCCACACTCCAGCTGAGCTAACTCAGGCCCTGGCAGGATCAGGCCTCAGGGGGTGACGTCCACGCTGCGTAGCAGGTGCATGGTGCAGCACATCCCGTTCTGTGTGCTGCCAAGCCAGGGGCCCAGGCAGGGCGTGTGGCAAGCCAGGACTTGGAGCCAAGGAGCCTTCCTGGGTTGTGAGACAGCCGGAGCGATGCCGAGCGAGGCCTGAGCTTTGCAGAGCTAATGGAAAAGGCAGGGCAGTCCAGAGGAGTCTTTCCATGAGCTCTGATGTCTCTTGGGCCAAGCCTTTGATTCTGAAGCTTGCCTCAAACTTTTCCAGCTTTTTCAGGTGTTTGTGGACGGTGTTTTGTTTCAGCTCCACTTCCAGCCCGATTCACTTGGATTGCAGAGACTGACACCTACACTTTGTGCCGTGCTGGGCTCAGGCCTTTCTCCGCTCCGGGATGGGGCGGCCTGGCCCACGGCGCTCAGCATCCTGAGAGAGACAACACCCACCCCTATCAATCACCCCATCCCTGTCCAGCACCCAGTATTTTTCAGGGAAAAAGGGAATCTCAGGCGTGTCAGGACACAGACTCGTCTCTCTAGGTTACTGAAGATGCGCGTGAGTCCAGCGGTGCCGCTGGAACAAGGATGATTAAGGGCTCAGAGGAGAGGCTGAGTCACCCCAGGGGCATGCTGTTACTGCTCACCAGCGAGGGGAATTTGCCTGGCACTGCTTCACAACACGTGAACTGGCATCCCCATGTGACACCGTACGGCACAGTGTTGTGGTGCCGACTGGGCTGTCTCCCTAGATCCCTGGCCTGGACCGAAGGACAAGGCGAAAGATGCTGAGGATCTGTCTCTGGTGTTAGGCTGGGCTCTGTGTGTGCTCGGAGAAGGGGATGAGATCCCACTCACAGAAGTGGATGAGATCCTGCTCAGAGAAGCATTATGAGATCCTGCTCAGAGAAACATGAGATCCTGCTCAGAGAAGCAGATGAAATCCTGCTCTGCAGCCCCAACGCAATCACAAACCCCCACAGTTTCTGTATTTACCCCCTGTGGGATTTAAAGTCCTCCCAGGTGTTTGTATCAAAACACTTTTGGACACCTACTGCCCAGCTTCTCAGCCTGAGATGGACACCAAAGCCCTTGGGCCTCGAGTGTTACCCAACCATCAGCATCTCTCCTCGTGGTGGAGCTGAGGTTCCATCCCAGAAATCTGAATTGCAACTGCAGTTTCCCATAACGTGCATGTTCCTGCTCCATCCCAGCACTGCTGAGCAGCCAGCGAAGGTGGAAGAGAGGTGGGGGGGGGGTGGTGGGCAGGGAGGCAGAATTTATGTAATTACCTGCAGGAACCTCTCTGCCTCTGCATTGAATGGAGAAACCAGAACGCAGCCAAGGTTTCTGCAAGCTGGGCAAACATCCCGACCAGAGAAGGCTTTCTTGAAACTCCACTCTTCCAGGCGGTGCCTTTCTTGGCTGTTGCTTTGGCAGCACCCGGCCAGAATGTCTGGAGGCTGTTACAGGGCAGGACTGCTGCCTCCTCTGTTTTCTTATGAAATACACCCACAAAGCAACCTGCAGAGGCTCCAGTCTGCCAAATCAAAGGGATCGCACTTGTCCCAGGGCTACACACTCAGCAGCATTCCAAGCAAAGCTGCATTTCTAAAACCTGGGCTGCAGAAATTAAAGGCACAGGCAGCCTTTCCTTCTCCCAGTCCCCACTGGATGGATCCCATCCCATCCCATCCCATCCCATCCTCCCTTTGTTTCCCCCATTCCCCCAGATTTACAGGAACTAAAGGAATGAACAACTTTCCTACCCCACACCAAAATCCCAGCCCCTGCAGCCACGGTTGGTATCGATTCCCCAGCTCCAAGTCCCTTGTGATTAGGTTCTCCCACACAATCAGATACAGCCTGACTCTTCTCCCTTTCCAGCCTTATTCAAGGGAAGCTTTTCTTCCTTTTTTTAAGTGCCTCTCTCCACTCCTTGAGACTTTCTTGTACTCTTTGAGCAGGCAAAGGGACGTGAGTGTGTGTCCCACCTTGTCACCAGTGAGATTTCCAGCTCGACCCTCTCCTTTGGGGTGCACAGAGCACGCCTGGGCTGCAGCGCTGGGATGCCACCACATCGCTCTCCTTGCCAAGGTGAGCACCAGAGCCCAGCAGGGCAGGACCAGAGGGCTCACATCCCTTTTGTGAAGCAGGTGGAAACCTCCTCATAGCCAAGGAATTGGGAAAGAGGATGGGAAATACCTTTTCATGGGATTTTTATTTCTGTACTGTCAGCTGGAGTCATTGCCACCTGATTTTCTCCATGGAGGGGCCGAGTTAGAACAGCTTCTGTAGACTCTTCCTAGCACCCACAGATGGAGAAGGACACCTTCAAACGGTGGCTCATTCCAGGACACCTTCAAAGGGTGGTTCATCCCACTTCACATCCTCTCTGCTGGATGCTAGAGACCCGGGGACCAGTTCTCTGTAGGCATCTCAGGTGGGACAGACCTCATCCCCCTTCCTGGCTCTCCCAGGGCTCCTTTCTATCCCACCACTTCTGCACCTTCCTGGTCAGGCTGGGTCATGCCTGGCCACTCTGTTTTACACCAGCAGACACGATCCTTCACTTTCTTGCACCTCTGCAACAATAGCACTTTTCAGCCTCTTTGCCCCAGGCTAAATGACAGTTCCTGGCATGAGGACACACAAAATCTTTCCTCATACATTGTGTTTTCTTAATCCTCTTTATTGTTTTTGTTGTCTCTCTGAATTCACTGAGGTAGCCTTTTAAAGTGTGGTGCCCAGAAGCGGATACAGTGAGATTGAAGGTAAGTGTTTCCCATTTTGAGAATCCAAATGTTCTCTTGAAATCAATGGTTGCTGAAGGAAAACTCCAGCACTGAGGGAAACGCATCGTCTGGAGAAGCTTTTCCAGGTGAGAAATGTTGTCAGACTCCCTGGTTTTCTGTTACTTTAATGTCTGAGCGTTTTTTCTGCAAGATTAATGGGTCAGAACCAAGTCCCTGTCCCCCCCAGGACATTTTGTTTTCCTTTTTCTTTTCCCTCTTGGATCTTTCTTCTTCTCTCCTGTTCAAGGTGGAAGGAGCTTATCTGAGAGACAAGGAGACAACAGAGGGGAACGTCATCCAGACCATGCCAAGCCTTGGCACTGACGTAAAGGCTGAGGGTTTGAAAAGAGCAGGAAGATGAGGGTGGAAGGAAAAGAAATAAAACTGGCAAAGAAGGAGGTACCAAACAGGGAAGACCTTGTCCCAGAGAGTGTAGGGTGAGAGCCTGAATCCAGACGGGCCACAACAGAGCTGCCCTCACAGCAACTTCTCTCCCAGCCCTGAACGTGGAGCTTCAAACTCCAGGTGGATGGGGGAAGTTCTTTAAACCACAGCCCCCTCAGGAAGCTGAGTCAGAGTCAGCCTGTCCTTCTGCAGGCGATGAGGGAGGAGGTATCAGTGTGGAGGGCACTTCTGCTGCGGGTCTCATCTGCGCGTGGACAAGAAGAAACCTTCTCTCCTTCTTAGCTTGTAGAAGCTAAAGCACTTTGAGGGCTTTCTTGGCCTCTTTTGGGCTTCTAGGGTGTGGAAGGTCCGTCAGGAGTGAGGCAGAGAGCCTTGCTGCCCAGTGCCCAGAGACAGATCCACTGCTGGGCACCCAGCAGGAGGCTCTTCAGCCCGTAGCATCCTTACAGGAGTGCCCTTGACTTGCAGGTCTGTTCCATCTTCTCAGCCAGTTCTTTCTGCTACCTTCCTCTTTTTTTCATCTTACACAATGGCTAAAGTCATATATGGTTTAAGCTAAATAACTGCTTTGTTGGTGACCCTTAAGTGTTAGTTCCCTCCATCACCCTGGTTTATTCCAAAGCTTTCAGCTCCTCTCACATTCTTCCTGGTTTGGGTGCCCTTGAGCCCTTCTCCCTTCATAAGCTCTGCCCACACACAGTGAGAGATGTCTCCACTGCAGCCTTCAAGACTTCATCTGCAGTTGCCTGTGATGGCTTCTGCAGAATGACTCTGGAGCCCATGAATGGTGATTTCCTCCCAGGATCTTTGAGTGTAGCAGACCCTACCAAGCACCGAGCTGGCCATGGCTGGAGTTTTAAAGCCAAGGGTTATAAACCAACAGAAAACTCAACATCTCACTCAGAAAGAGCCAGAAGGACCCAAGGTGTTAACCAGGACTGTGCTGATACCTCTGCCCAGTACTTGACCCAGCTTGTTTTCCAGGAGGCCCAGTGGCCACCTATGCTCCTGTTTCTCATGGGACTGGCAGAGTCTTCAACAGTTCGATAGTTAACAAGAAAGTTAAAAGAAAATAAGTCCAAGAGAGAGAAACCTTTCAGTGCTTGGAGCAGCCCTGAGTGGGGAATATCCTGGGAGAGCTGGACTGTAATTCCTGCTAGCTTAGCATCAAAGGATGCTCCGAAACTTTACCTTCCTGGTGACGTCTCTGCTTCCCAATGAAAGATGACCCAGGTGACCTTTGATTGAATGTCTTGATAGTCCAGAAGGCAAGGAGCAAGATAATTAGAGCCATAACGTCTGATCACAGGAGAGAGGTGAAGGCAAGGTAGGGGCAGAACAATGCGGCTTTTCAATAGCGGGTGTGACTGCTGAGATGGTCACAGAGGGGCTGGGGAGGGGTTGGGGCGCAGGGTTTAAAAGGGGGTTGAGGAGCTTATTTTTGAATAAAGGGTGCAGGAAGCTGGTTGTTATCTTCCTAGTGCCATTCAGGCTGCAGGTGTGACTTAATCTCTGGGCGGCCGGGGCAGATGGGTGCTCTGGGCATCAACCGTCTTCCTCAGGTCTGCAGGAGACTCCAAGAGACCCCCGGCATCCCGACCCCTGGCTCTGGAGCTCACCTGTCCATCAGCCAAGCCAAGGGAGTTAGATTGCCATGTTTTACAGATGGGGAAGCTGTTGCAGAAGGGGCCTCCCTGCTTGGCCCAGGCTCGCTCCATCACCCTGACACAGATGGGAATTTCAACCCTAATTTCTCAAGTTTCAGTATTAGGCATTCCAAAACCCTATAAATCCCTTCTGTCTACCCAAAATGACAAGATCTGGTTAAAATCCACGTTATTGGGTGTGTTCTCAGCATGCATAAGCCTCATCTCCAAGCTCTGGAGACGCCAGGGAGATAAATTCCCTCAATAAGTGGCTCTGGGAGCTGGGACATTTGAAGACAGCATGAGACTCACAACCCAGTTTCAAGATGTAGGCACAACCCTTCCTCGTGCCCACGGAAGTTCTTCCTTAAGGGTCGTTTCTCCCCAAAATTCCTTTTCTACAACTCCCCCTTCACCTCAGCCTCCCCAGCCCCCTTTGACCTGGAGCTTTCACGGGCAGGGTCTCACCCTGTGAGCAGTCAAGCACAGTGTATTTCCAGTGCTAGATCAAGGCTATCATTAGCCATCACCTGGAACCTCCTTGTCTCATTCATTCACATCCAATCTCTTTAGATCCTTGTCTTTTTTTTTCCCCCCTCTCCTCAAGACAAGGAGCATTAAGTGTAAAATGATGTACAGCTGAAAGCTCCCACTTCCTCTTTGCTGCTTCTCCCCCCACCTTCCCAGCCCCCTCCCCACCCTGTTTTTGCTGGAGCCCCAGGAAGCCTCCACACAAGTGCAAAATGATTTCCATGCAGGGCTCTGCTGATGTGAAAACTCCCCGGCTGCTGGTGCACGAGTCCCTGCACAGCTCTCAAACAAATTGGACCAATTTGGGGTGATTAGTGAAGAATTCACATATGGTGCCCAGCCAGCAGGACCGATTGCCTCCTGCAGCCCATTACGAGCCATTTACTGTGATGGGGCCATTTGTCTTTGTTGTTAGTTCTGGCAGGGCCAGTGACAGATCTTTGGCTGGCCACTGGGCCAACCTCTCCCTGACATCATCCCAGGGGTAAGAGGGCAAGGCTGAGACGCACATCGAGTCTGACACCAGCTGATGGATGTCCCAAGGAGCCGTGCCAGGCTGTGGGCCCTTACCAAGGGATGGGAAGAGGAATTGCCGTTGGGTTGGGTACCACTGGCAGCACACAACCCTTGGGGGTAGATGTGAGACCTTCTCTGCTGTTGGGTGCTGTGGTAAGGGTATGACAGGAGAGATGGGGACAGGCTGCTCCCCATGTGCTATATGTGCCCTGATGCATGTAGGGGCTTGGGTAGAGAGCCAACATTAAAGCCCATGGTCCTTCAAGGCCAGTTGATGGTCAAAGCAAGCCAGCCTGTCACAGGCATGGTCCTCCATGCTTCCTGCATCTCCAGCAAAACTGTAGAAAAGAAGCAGCAGCAAAGCACAGGGCCCTAGAAACGTATTTCCCTAGCACCAGGAGGTTGTGGTGAGGTGGGAGTTGGTCCCTTCTCCCCAGTAACAAGCAATAGGACGAGAGAAAATAGCCTCAAGTTGTGTCAGGGGAGGTTTAGATTGGATATTAGGAAACATTTCTTTACTGAAAGAGTGGTCAGGCGCTGGGCCAGGCTGCCCAGAGAGGTGGTGGAGTCACCATCCCTGGAGGGGTTCAAAACACGTGCAGCTGTGGCACTGCAGGACGTGGGTTAGTTGACATGGTGGGGTTGGGTGGGCCGTTGGACTTGATGATCACAGTGGGATTCACTGACTGTAGGCACACTTCCAGTGGCAAGAGACATTTACTGCTGCCCGAATGGTTCTGGTGAAGGAAGGGGAATAGGCCATGTTGGTTAAGGTGTGTTTACACCAGAGTAATGATAACCAGACTAGTGATTATATGTACGTGACTACTGAGGTTAAAAACCCCATACCCTTTACCTGACACTGGTGTCACAGCTCAAAGCTGTCAACAGGGTTGAGAAACAAACCATGAGCACGTGTTGCAGGTTTGGCTTTAGAGACCTGGAGTATGTGATGCAAAGAAGGATGAGCCAGCCTGGAGAAACTGCCCATCACTGGAGCTTTGATGATATTTTCTGATATTTTCACTCTCAAGGGGGGTTTCCCACCTCCCCCTTGGTTTGGGTTAAACCAAAGGGAATTTTCAGTGGGAGTAAAAAGAAAAGAAAAATAAAATGAGTTCCAGGTGAGACTTTTCTTTCAAACCCAAAGATTTGGAGCAGGATCTCCTTTCCCTGTCTTATCTTTTAATGCTACATGATTTGGGATGAGGAGGAGACTAGAGGCCCTTAACATCATAAACAAACTATCTGCATTCTTTAAATTATTGTTCTGATGAAAGTAATCACTGAGAATTGATGAGAATTCCCAATCATTCATGAACACACCATACCTTTTTCCCTCCTACCAGTGCCTAAGGCTTTGAAATGGCACTTACCAAGTTTGACACGTTTTTAACCTTGTTGTAAGGCAAAAAAACCAACCCCACCAGACCAGTACTATCCCCAGCCCCAGTAGCCAACTTCCCCTGGCAAAGCTCTGTGGTATTTTAACACTGGGGACCCTTTGCCAGTGGCAGCCCATGAGCTGCTCTGTGCTGACAGCCTCTATTGTGTCCATCCAGGGTAATTAAGAATCTGATCCAGAGCTTTTAAACTTCTTGAACTGACAGCTATTCTCAGAAGTAAGACACGTCCAGCACTCTTTGGAGGGAAGAGAGAGGTGCTGAAAGGTTTCTGTCCCAGGCCACAGGGCACCAGGACACCTGGGTCTGTTCTGAGTGGATTTGGAGACTGTTATTTAACCATCTCTGTGGCAATTTGGAGCTATTTCAGGAATTGGGGTCAATTATAACCAGCCTTCACCCCCCTCCCCTTTGCTTCCATGGAGAACTGGAGCCAGATGGCAAGCTGCAGGACTGGCCCCTTCCATTCCTACTGGGAAGATGAACTTGGAGCTTGAGTGTCACAAACTACCATTCAACACTGGCTTAAGTACAACAATAGAGGTGGCATGAGAGGGGGAAAAGAGACATCCCTTCTGGTCCAGATCTGTCTGCTTAATATCTTACATGGCCATGACCTCAGTGGATGCTCAGAGCCTGACCCCAAGCACCCACAGTCCCCTCTCGATTGCCTCCGCCCAAATTATGAGGCTGGTAAGTTTTGGTGACTCTGGTTGGAGTTTCTTGACCACGTTGAGATGAAATCTGCCATAAATCTGGACACATCCAGCCTGCAGCTGCTCAAAAGGGTTTTTCAGATGCACAAGTGGATTCAGGGGGTTGTGTATGGGAACTGGGCTCTGAAATGCCCTTTCTGCCTTCAGGAATCTCCCTAGCAGACTTCACCAGCACCATTTTTTTTCTTGCCCACCAAATCCCTCTGATGTGATGTCACCTTTTTCCTTCTTAGTGCTCTCATACAACACTGAAGAGCACGGTAGGACTGAGATGAGCCTGCTGTTCTCCCTGGGACCTCCTGTCCCCTCCTCGGAGTGCCTTGGTGGCACTGCATCAGGGAATCCTTTAGCTTCAGGAGAGCCTGACCAACAAAACCCAACCCAAAAGGTGGTGAGTTACTGCAGGATAAACAACTCTTACTGAGAGAGTGCAGCACCTGAATTTCCAAAGTTAAACGTTGGGTAGTGCTGCTGGAGGCTTACAGGGGCAGGGACCAGAGGGGTCTGCAGTTTTGGTGAGGCTGGAACATGTGGAGGGAAGTTATAACACCTGATCTCCATTTGATTCAAAGCCATGGAGCCTCCAGAGGAGGTGAAACTCCTGGTGACCCTCCAGCTGCTAAAAAAGCAGGCTTGGTCTGGATGTTTGCCTTCCTCTGCAGCACTCTCGATGTCCACATCACCCAAATAATTCGTTCCCACTGCCCTTCAGTGTCTCCTGTCCTGTCTCCTGGGGTCCTTGGGTGCAACTTGTCAGAGACATCAGGGTTTTTTTTTGCTGGTGCTTCCAGGAGAGCCAAGATTTCACCCATGTGCCTGATTTTCTCCTGCCCTCTTGTGTTGTCATTGCACCCTTTGCAAACACAGTTTGGCACCTTGTGTCCTCTTTCTCCCTGCTGCCAAAAGTGACATAAGACACAGTGGCCTTACCCTTGTCACAGGCTCATCAGCTCTTGGATTGGCAAGCCTCTGGTGTGACTCAGCAGTGGATCACCTCCTTGCTTGTGCACAGCAAACACGCGAAGTGACATGGGACAAGTGGTCCCCACTGAGGATCTGACCCACAACTTGACTATGAGGTTGCAGTCCAGACTTCCCCGTGTCACCCAAACCTGGGGTCTCCCAAACAGCAGCTCTCAGTGGTGCAAGAAAGGGAACAAGAGCAGCAGAGGTGGAATTAGCACCTTCTTCCTCCGGTGATGTCCCAGTTGTGGTGACATCCCTGGACCCAGAGAAGTTTTCACTGGGATTAGTTTCCAGTCAGAGGATGTGAGATGTTTCTCAGCGGTTTGAAAAATGAGTCAGTTCTGAGGAAATCCATCTTTCCAGCTGCTCCACGTGAAGGATCTTGTCCACCCCCTCAGTCATGAAGGTGGACTCTGAAGGTTTCTTGCCTTCGTCCCCTTGAGGAAGACTGTGGATTCATCTTTCCTTTCACTGTTTTCCATTAAGTCAGAGGGGAAAAAATAAAAAAGGGGAAAAAATAAAAAAGGGGAAAAAAAATTTTAAAAGGGGAAAAAAGAAAAAAGGTTTTACTGTACTTTCTTGTGACATCAGGTCTTGACATGATTCAACAGAAACAGATTTCAGGGTGAAATTTTGCTTTGGAATGTTTCCATTTTCCTTGTCATGTCCACATTGATCTGGAATGGGGACCAGAGGCATGAAAGGGAAGAGCCTGTGCTCCTTGGGTTGCTTCCCAGGAAACGATTTAACTTATGAGCACCAAGCCAGCCTTGCTCTCCTTGACGGTGTCCAGACCTCACCAGAAATCATGGGTGTAGTTAAGAAGTAATTGGATAAAACTATTCTATAGTCCCTGTGAGTCCCTTTGGCAAAGTGCTTCCTGTGAACATGAAGGGAAAGAGGTCTGAAGAGCGAAGGAAAGCCAGGAGGAATATGCATGTCTACGTTAGCTGGAACCTGCAGTTTCAGCTCTGATTCTCCCCATCTGTTAAGGGTGCTGAGATAAAATTTAGGTAGAGATTCAGTCCTGTGTTGGAGGGAGGGTCACCGTGTTTGGACAAGGTGGTGAAAGCCTTTTGTGCTGCTTTAGGTGAGACCAAGGAAGTGGGAAGGTTTCCCCACACGTGATGGGGTTAGAGCAGAGGACGCTGTGTGGGCAGAAGGTTGCCACCAGCCCAGAGCCAGCTCCTTCCAGATGAGCCCTGTAGCACCTCTTCAGCAGAAAATGTACATGGGAGATCATGTATGGTCATCAGGTTCAAGGATGGGGCTTTGGGCAACCTGGTCCAGTGGAGATGTCCCTGCAGATGTCAGGAGTGCCTCTTCTGTTCTGACTCTCCTCATCTTCCATGGTCCAATAAGCCAGACAAAAGGCAGGAAGAGGAGCTGTGCTCTGGGCTTGTGCTCCTCACCTGGATAAATCCAGGCACTTGGCAAAAGGTGGCAGCAGTTTCACTACATCACTTATGGAGGAAAGTGAGTCAAAAGATGCTCAAGACAACATGTAGAGGGTTGCAAGTGATCGAGTTACTGTAGTTGTTCCTCGTTTGCATTTTAATGACTTGAGCTACCATGTTCAGTAACTCATTAAGCCACACCAACCAGAATGTGTGCCAGCATCCCCCTGCACCCTGAAATGCTGTGGGGTTTCCCCTTGGGACCCTTAACATCATCAACAAGCTTCATGTGAGCTGAAGGCATGAACAAGCTGCCCTGAGAGTGGTCTGTACTTGCATCTGGGATAGATCAAGTGCTGGAGCTTGAGAGTCTGCAAGAGCTGGGTGCTGCAGAGAGGTGCTTACTGGAAGACAGCATGAACCTTGATTCTTTGGATTTACCTGGGCAAGATGATGGTGCTCAGGTGAGGAGTGACCCACCTTGCATGAGGGACAGCTGAGACAGGTAAGATGAAGCTTCTCTTGTGCTTTTTTTGGGTGACAGGCTAGGTTTTGTTGGATGAGGGTAAGTCCATCAGCCCCAGAACTGGGGCTGGGCAGGCTGGAGTGGTGGAACACCAGCATCTGTGCATGTCTGTGGCCTCAGCTGCCTCTGGGTGCTGTGGGGTCCCTTGTCTTGTCCTGTGGTGCTCTGGAACTTGTGGCACTCCTCCTGGGTGGGATCAGCCAGTGCTGCTGTTGGGGCATTGTGGAAGGGCTGGGCACGGAAGACTTCTGGGCTTTGCCACGGGGGAAGGTTCAGAGCCAACCTTGTGGTTTTGATGAGTGAGCAGATGAAAGGTGAGGGCAGAGACCTGGATGGGTTCCAGCAGGTGGGAAGTCCATCTCCATACACCTCTGGTCATTCCCAGGGCTGATGGAAACCACCTGGTACCCTTGAGACTGCCTGTGGTTGTCCCAGAGCTACCGCCCACCAGTGTGGTTGCCTCCACATGGAATCAGCAGCTCTTCTGATGCCTTTAGCCAGCCAAACCACCTCTGTAACAAGGAGGTCACGGGCCTGAGCCTGTGAGTGCTAGAGCCAGGAGAAAGAAATGCCAACTGCTGGACTCTGTCTTTGAACTTGGGCAAGTGTCACTGGAGCAGCAGCCCTCTCCCAGTTCTCCTTCCAGTTTCTCTTTGCCAGAAACGCTTTTGCTAAGCGAAAGCAACGCCTGATGTCATCCCGCGTCTCTGTGAGCCAGGGAGCTGAGCGAAGGCCTAGAGAGCCTCTATCTTAATCCAACTGTGGTTGTTCCTGCTTTTTCAAGCCCTTATTACCTGCCTAATTCTCTGCTAGGATATTGCTCAGACATCTAAGGAGATGCAAGCTGGCAATTTCAACGCGCTCCTAAACATCTCCGGCAAAACACCCGCCGGTGCCAAGCCCTTGGCTGCCGGCTCCCCGACCCGTTTCTACTAAGTAAGGAGATTTCCAGGGCGAGTCTGACTTGGCCCTGCAGGAGGCATCTTTTCTCCTGCCAAGGCTCAGGCTGGATCCAGCTTCTCCTGGGCTGTCACTCAGGAAGCAGGAATGCAGGCGAGGCTGCCCTGTGGTTAGAAGGACTCCACCCCAGAGACAGAGGTAGGCGCCCAGGTACCAACACGGGAGACTTGGGGTGCATCCAGGGTTGGTGATGACAGGGTTTTCTTAACCCTTTGGCTTCCTCCTGGCTGGCTGTAACGATGTCAGGGTGGTGCTGGTGTCTTGTGTTTGCTCAGTGGTTGGTGGCGGTGTGGTCTTTGATGGAAAGGCAGCAATGGGTTGGGATTCAGTCCTCTTTGCACTGTCTTCTGGGGCTAAGAGGATGCTTCCCACCTGGATGCTTGTGGAGGGAAGGGACTGCTGTGCTATCTTTGCCCTGGAAGGCTGGGAGACTGCTGTGTGCCAGAGTGTGAATTTGTTTTTCCTCTAACTCTTGGGGTTTGGGTTCCATGGCCATGGTTCTGCTGAGGTCTCCTTGGAAAGCTGGGAGTTTAAACAAGGACGGCTGACCTAGGAGCACTGTGCTTTATTAGTATTAATTGCTCATAAAACAGGCAAACCCAAGGTGTACCTTCCCCCTCCATGACAGTCCTAGCCCAGGAGTTTTGGAAAGTCTGATCAAGTAAACATTTCCCTCTCTCTGTTGCCCAAGTTTCATTTGCACCTTCTTGTGATGGAAACACCCCACCGGTCCCCAGGTACCCCCACAGCCCCAGGGGAAACCTGCTTGATGAGCAAGGCTGGGGCTGGAGTGAACAGCCCAGCTGCCTGCAGCTCCAGATACAGGGGATGAATTCCACTTTAGTGCCAGGTCTAAAGCATGTTGTGACCTCCTGTGTGGCTCTTGTCTCTGAGCCTCAGCTCTCCACCTCTCTTTCCTGCATCTCTGTCCTCTTGGTCAATCATTGTCTGTCAAGTGGTGTCCCAAGGGTGTTTCCATCCTCATGAACTGCTCAGGACCCAGTGGAAAATCTTAGAGATCCCCTGTTTTTCAAACACAGCTTTAATGAGCTTGTGGGTGAGGCTTCTTCCATCCTTAGTGTGGTCATCAAATGTGGTATCAGCTTGTTTATCTGTGAAGATGTATACTGCCCACGGGAAGGTTGTTGGGGGGAAATTCACCTTCATTCATCTTGGCTTTTCAATCCTTCCTCCAATACAAGCACCACCATGGAATGAAACCTGCTGAGCCCAGTGTGGATGGGAAGGGTTAATTGGGAGTGAGCTGATGAAGTCAGTTTTCAGCCCCTAGACATTTACTGCCCAAGGAAATGGCCTGTCTGAGTGGGATGGTGGTGGCTCCAGATGGGGGCTCTGAGCAGAGCTGCCCTGTTGCTGCCACCCTCGTTTCCCAGGGCACGTCAGGGTGACCCTGGCTTGGGGCCTTGGGGGGGGGGCGTATGTCATAATCCCCATAACTCACAGCACGACCTGCTCCGTGGGCCCAGCCACAAACCCTCATCCCCAGGGGTGATGTCATGGAGGACATGGCAATGTCATCTCACGCCACAACATGCTTCTGCTGACACAGCTTGACGTCACGTGGGCACTGCCATCGGTTGGGCACAGCCAGGGATGAGCGCTCTGCCCTCGGCTGGAAGCGTTCTGTCAGCCGCAGGCCCCGCCAGCGCTCCCAGGCCAGCGAGGCCTGCGCTCGCACCCGCAGCACCTTGCAGCTTGCTGGGTGCTGACACACCGGTTTGAGAGCCGCCCGGTTTGATGCGCGCTGCTGCAGCTTTATCCTCACCACCTGGAAGCTCCAGCAAGGGCTTAGTCCCGGGTTTAGCCTGAGGATGGAGCCGGGGACAGCTTGACTTTGCTCAGTGGGAGTTCTTTGTGTCGCTCGTGGCTCTGCAGGCAGGAGTTTAGCCTGGGCTGAGCGGTTCCTCGTGCGGCACGGCTTGCCTGCTGCTTTCCCCATGGGTGGTGGTCCCATCATGGACACTTTGGATGATCCTTTGAGGAGCAGCAGCCACGCGTCGCCTGGCCTTGCAGAGCTGTTGTCCATCTGCCAGTTACTCTGTCACTGCTTCTGGCCTGCAAGTCCCAGGCTTGTCCCAGGGGATCCTCGTTCTGTATACGAGATCATGCTGAATCAGGCAGATCTCTGGGGGTCACTGACTCACATCAAAGGCTTCCCTGGAGAGCTCTGAGTGTGTGTCAATGGTTCTTCATGGCAAAGAGCCTTTCCTCAGCTCTCAGCCAGGCTTTCTGTTCAGGCCCTTGCCTTGCTGCTGTGTCCTTGTCAACAGCAGTTGGGTGACTCCTTGCTCCCTCCTAGGATCTACTGCTGGGAGCATTCCGCTGTCTACGACTCCTATGCTTCATTAGGGTGCCTTTGTCCTGCTCAGATATCACATGGAGCTCTTTCTCCTTTCTGCACTCCTTGGTTTTGTTCCATTTCTTTCTCTTGAGAACGAGCAGGCCATTCCTCCCAGGAGAGGCCAGCCCTGGGCCACCTACACACCCATCATCTACAGAAGTGACCACATCTCATCAGCCTTCTCATGTCAGCAAGGGCAGGATAACCTCACCTTGAGCATCCTCTCCTCTGACTCCCTTGTGCTGTGCAGAGCCAAAGGCCAGCTCCAGTCCCCGGGCTTCCAGGAATAGTAAAGGGTATCATTAGTTCTACTCTTCCAGTAGACTTTACTTGACTTTTGGGGGGGTTGGTATATCAAAAAGGGTTCAGCTGGTTCTTTATCCACCTGCCTTGCCTTGTGCTGGCAGGCCCATCCCATGCACCAGTACCTTCTGCTGATATCTCCAGTTCCCCCAGATCTGGGAGCTGCTGTCTACCTTGATGTGGTCCTGTACCCCAAGGTAGCTTCAACCAGTGGCTCAGCTGTGATTTCATGGCTGCTTCTGCTCATGGCCCCGCATTTTTATGTGTTTTTCAGGAGAGGGGTGTTTGACCTTGACTGTGAGGAACTTTTGCCTCCATGTGTGGGCTATGTGGATGTACCAGCCTGCTTGGAGCTAGCTTGGGGCTCATTGTGTGGTGTAGACTCGTCTCACATCTAATTAAAGGCTCATTTCTCCCCTTCTTGCCTGTCACTCATTCCTCTTTTCCCCTTGTGCCTTCAGAAATGGCAGTCAGCACTGGCACTCCAGTGAGAACAGTCTCGAATGCTGCTTTTTCCCCCTCTGCTCTGCCCCAGTCAGGCCCCACTGGGTGTGTTGTGTCCAGTTCTGGGCTCCCCAATACAAACAGACTGGGAGCTCCTGGAGAGAGTCCAGTGGAGGCTACAGAGATGATTAAAGGCCTGCAGCATCTCCCCTGGGAGGAAAAGCTGAGGGAGCTGGGGCTGTTCAGCCTGGAGAGAAGAGACTGAGAGGGGACCTGATCAATGGGGATCAATAGCTGAAGGGTGGGACACAGGGGGACATGGGTAGCCTCTTCTCAGTGTCTGTGGGGACAGGACAAGGGGTGATGGGCTCAAGTTGGAGCACAGGGAGTTCCCCTCCAATGTGGGGAAGAACTTCTTCCTTGTGAGGGTGAGGGAGCCCTGGGCCAGGCTGCCCAGGGGGTGTGGAGTCTCCTTCTCTGGAGAGATTCCAGCCCTGTCTGGACACCGACCTGTGTGCCCTGTCCTAGGGACCCTGCTTTGGTAGGGGGTTGGACCCAATGGGCTCTGGAGGTCCCTTCCAACCCCTGTGATTCTGTGACTTTCCTGGTCCTGTGGTGCTAAGCCTGACCTGTAGCTTAGATCTGAGCCGGATGAGTGGGTATCCCTTCCTTTTAGGAGTCTGAGAAGATTACCCAAATGCACATGGACCTTGCCTCAGTCAGCTTGCAGCAGAGCCTTACTCACCCCATAGATCCCTCTTCTCTCTGGGCCATCCCTCATATGTGAAGGGGGGTGAGTCGCCTGCAGCAGGGCCTCTGAGGTGTGTGATGTTGCTTGTTATCCCAATGTGTTGGGGAGAAACCTGTCTTCTGCAGGTAGCTGAGGTTTGGCTGCTGCAGATGAGAACATGTGCTTTGTGAACCAGGAAAGGCAGGGTTTTTTTCTTTCCTTGGGTGGTGTCATGACCTGGCATTACTTAAAAATGATTTTGTATCTGTGATTATTATTCCTTGTATAATGTTACGGGCAATTATCTGCCAATAATTATGTTGAATAACTCCAGAAAGAGTTTATTTAACATAAACACTGAGAAAGCTAAACACGATGGGTAAGATAGAGCCTGAGGGCTCAGGACTGCTGGGTTTTGTTTCCAGCTTTGCCGCTGGTCGTCTATACCGTGGCACTTAACAGATGTGGCTTCTGCAAACAGCTTGACTTTAGGGGGGAGGAGTTTCTCCCTACCATCAAATAAGCCAAAATTATACTGGCAAGATTGAGAGGAGCTTGGACGATGCTCCAGCCGCTGTGATAATACGTGTGAGCCGTCCCAAAGGATCAGTTCTGGGGTGTTAGTTTCTTCTTTATAATACCCCAGCGCTGTAAAACGAGACTCAGAGGCACTTATTTCAAAATCAGCTCTGCTGTCCCAGCTCCCAGCCTGACACAGCGCTCCCAGAATGTGCAAAAGCTGATGGAAGAGCCTGCACATCCTCTTAGCGTTTGGAGCTGGGCAAGAGGGCTTGTCTGATGGGGGGGGGAGAGGAAAAAACCCAACCAACCCAACATCAAGGATGAAACAGTCACCAGAAAATTGATAGACATGCCTGGAAATGCCTTTAACCCTTATTTACTGGAGGGCTTGTGGTTTGAAAAGCCCAGAGTCTCGTTTCGGCTCTTTGGTCCCCACTTAAAATTACAGAGGTGGGGAGAAACCGCCCGACGAGCCGCACGGGCTCCAGCAAACAAGCCCAGGGGGAAAAAGGGGTTCATTCCTGGGCCTGCTGTGCAAATTAAAAGCAGGTTGAGAGCTGTAGTTTAGGCTCGCCCTGGCGATGGTTGTGGTGGGCAAAGGGAAGGGGGACACACCGCCGTTGTCTCCGGAGCCCAACACGCCTCTGCACACGGCGCTGCCTTGCTGCGACTCCTCTGGGTGTGGAGGCCTGGCTAATGTATCAGAGGGGCTGATTGCAATTTCACTGGCATCAGAGCAAGCAGGGATAACTCACTGGAGGTGATGGCATCGCTTGCCTGTGAAGTGGGGCCAGGCTCGCTGGTAAAAGCTCTTCTAAGTCCCGGCGTGGTCGTGGTGCTGAGCGAAGGGGCCCAGCACATCCCTGTTCGTGCAGAGCTGGAGACTGGGGAATAAGAAGTCTTGCACAAGATTGCACAACGTGGAGGAGCTGGCAGTGACATGCTGGTCTCAGGCTTCCCAGCCTTCCTCAAGGCAGGTTGCTCATGTGTTGTGGAGGGACCTGGGCACCAAAATCCACAGGAGTGGGGGGAGGAAATAGGTGACCTGTTGGCAAGAAGCACCTCCATAGGGATGGCTCTTGTCTGGGAAGACCTTCTGGCTGAATAGATCCCCATCTCCAAGTGCCTGAAACCCTCAAGATAGCAGGTAGTGGGGAACAAATGCATCAGCCTGGTGTTTTAACCTTGAGCAGAATGCTCTGGGCTTTGCTGCTGTGGTGCTTTTGGGCAGCAAAGTGGAGCAGAGCCACAGGCTCGGAATGATGAGGACTCACCAGGGTAGGGTCCCTGTATTGGTGACAGGAGAGAGCCAGGATGACTGACAGCACTGTAGCTTGTGGTGGTCTCCACACATCAGGCTGTTTGGGGGTCCTTACTGCACCCAAACCCTTCCCTCCCAAGGCATCCCAGAGCCCTCCCAGTGTCGGGAGCATCTCGAAATAGCCGCAAAGTAGCTGTTTGCTCTCCTTTTTGGGACTGGGGAGAGGGAGGAGGCTTGGAGCAACACATCTCCCCCTGTGGTGGCCTCTTGGGGTGTGGCAGGTTTGAACAACGTGCCGGAATATGTGGCTGTCCTTGGACATGTTTAATTTCCCATTTCTCAGCTCAGGGAATCAGCTTGAATCGCCCTTTAGCAGTTGGGCACAGGAGGGGAAAGATCATTAACATACAAAGGGCTCCTCTTTCAACACCAGCCTT
The DNA here is from genome assembly GCA_027925045.1 of Hypotaenidia okinawae. Lineage (NCBI taxonomy): Eukaryota > Metazoa > Chordata > Aves > Gruiformes > Rallidae > Hypotaenidia > Hypotaenidia okinawae. The sequence goes on from BSDF01000024.1 coordinate 4,451,609, forward strand.
GCAGACTTTCATGGTTTTAGCTCTGTCTCATCGCATTCGTTCTGTGTTGTGCTTGGGTTTGTGTTGTGGGTTGGTGTTTTGGGTTTGTCTTTCTTTTTTTTTTAAAGTCCTAGCTCTTAGATTTGAGTAAACACATCAAAATCTCAGCTTTTTGTTAAAGGCTCCTGCTCCTCACGGCTGCAGGGAGAGATCACAACTTCCAGGGATGGGAAAGGGAAGTGGAAAAGGCTCAGTTTATCCCTTTTCACTTGTCCTCTTCCCCTCTTTGTCTCACTCTCCCATCACAATGAATTAGGGCAGAGCTCTGCATCCCCTCCTGGGGACGCAGGTAGGAGTTGGGTTGGTTTGGGGAACTGCTGTCATCCCCTCTTGATTGGTGCAGGGCAGATGCTTTGCTGGGTACAACAATCTCTTTGGCTGCCTCAGTTTCTCAGGTAGGATTTGTTGATTACAACGGGAGGTGTTGGGAATTTGAATCCCATTTTGTGTTGGCACTGGGGCAGCTGGGTGGAAAGTTTTGATATGGACACATCCCAAGTCCCTGCTGAAGATGCGACCCACTTAGGATCAGGTGTTCTGTGGGCATTGCTGAAGCTATTCAGGTTAAACATCTCCATTGGCTCCTGAGGAGATCCTGACGATGGGCCTAAGGGGAAATAGGTCGGGTACTTGGAGATCTGTGTCACTGTGTTGGCTTGAAGCATTCCTAAATGCAACCTGTGAGGAGATGCCAGAGTGCTGACCCATCGCCTGCCACCACTGCAGGCTGCTCCAGGCGTGTTGTGCCAGCAAAACAACGCAGGAGCTCGTTGGTGTGGAGGCACAAAAGGAGAAGGGGGGAGGGAAATGATGGTGCTTCCCCCATAACATTCATCTGTGGTCCTGTGAGCCTGACTCACCTTCCCAGGAATCTGGTTTGATCCTTTATGCAGCTTCTGGGGGGACAGGCAGGAGACAGCATGGAAGCCTAATGCTTGTGAAAAGCATTGCCTTTAAAGCATTTGCCTTCCAGGGCATCCCATAGTAGTTGCTCCGGGGCTGGAAGTGATAAATGACACCGATGCTTCCTCTGATTCTCCATGGGTCAGCCTCTCCTTAGACCATGGAGGTCCTGGCAGCGTTCGGTGCCTTAGGAAGCTGTCTTGCTCTTGGCATCGCTGGAATCGTAACGTTGTGTGAGGGTTTCCTACCTCCCCTCCCAAAGGGAACATTCATCTGTGGGGAGGAGGGAGAATTGGTTGAAGAATCTTTTCTCTGGCACCTCTTTGATAGCTGCCTTGTGCCCCAAACTAAAACCCACCTTGGTTACCTATTGAAAATCACCGTTTTCCACAAAAAGGGGGATTTATTTGCTTAAAACATAGATATACAAAATGCAGCTTCACATCTTCCTTCTAATTGAACCTGAATATTTTATTACCAGTAGCTGGGGTAACTTTGCTGTTCCCACTCTGCTCCATTCCCCACCTTTGCCACCATTTTAATGATAAAATTGAAATAGAAACAACAAGCCACAGCTGGGTGATTAGAATTCTGGGTTTGCACTGTTCTTTCAAGCAGAAATTTCAAGCAAAGTATTTTTAATTTTTATTTTTCCACCTTTTTTTTTTTCCCTGGGCTTGGACAGAAGATTCCAGCTGGCGCAGCTCTGCAAAGCACCCAGGGCATCCCTCACCGGGGCTGTTGCGTGCAGGTGAGTCTTGTGGTTCTCCTCTCCTCCCACATGGACTTGCAGAGCTTGTGCTGCCCCGTGTCTCCACACAGGGTCTCCCTTGCCTTGGACAAGGCAACCACTGAAGAGGCATTAATTAATCTCTATTTCCATCCGATGCTCTGGCATTGGTTCTCCTACTACAGCCAGTAGAGGTTTTGCTGTGGGATCTCATCAGAAGGGGATAAAGGGTTTAATAAACTTCAGGAACCTGATGGCTTTCCAGTGTCTGGGATTGCACAGCTGGGTTCTTTCTTCTAGCAAGGGGTAGAAAAGCATCATGCAAACATGTTTTCATTGGGGCAGCATTAAGAGATGCATCAGGAGCCAAGTGCTGGTGGTAGGAGTTAGGGCTCACAAGGAAGAACCTTTCCGGGGCTCAGCTTCCCCCTCAGGAACCTGCAAACCCAGCTCTGGAGAGGGAACACCAACTTCTTCCAAAGTGCTTGGGATCAGCGTGAAAACTGAACTCTGGGGAAGATCTGCTCCCCTTGAGGAGGTAGATTGGAGCTCAGCCACCAGCTCCAGTGCTGGGACAGGACAGGGAAGCAGGGATGGAAAGGGAGATTGAGGACAGTGATGGGAGCGTGCAGAGGAGGGTCAGACCTGAAGGAATTTTGCCATTCCTTCATTGGGAGGAACAGAGGAGACTAAATGAGCTCTTCGAAGGGATCAGCACCATGTGTACCTCTTGGGGAGCAGGAAACATGTGCTTCTAATTCCTCCTGCTTGCTGTGTGCCAAGGGGATCTGTTTGCCATTGACTCTTGACCCAGCAGAAGAAACAGGGGGAAAACAAAAGAGAAATAGCTGGCCAAGCTAAGGCTGTTGATGTCCATGGCAGAAATCCCACCGGCTTCAACAGGACTGTGGTTCAACCTAGAGAAGAAGAAAAATGCCTGAGCTAGAACAGGGACAGGGTGGGAAGTAGACAAGCTCTTGTCTTGGTTTTGTGCAAGGGCTGGCCTGGAAGTTGTCACATTCCCAGCTCATCACCGTGCTGGATCAGACCCATCTAGAACTGCTCTTAGGTGGGGGAAAAAGGCATTAAATTCTTTCCTCTTCTGAAGGTGGAAAATGCTCTTGGAGGGTGTATAGGATCTCAGACAACAGACATGGAGTTGAAGAAGTCCTCGCTGGGAAATGGATTTGCTGCCCAAATAATCTTCCTGGGTAAAAGCAAAGCAAAGATCTACAATCATTTTTGTAAAAAGCATGGGAGGGAAAATTCCTTCTGTGAAAGTGGCCTTTATCCCACCAACCTGAAATGTTTCATTTAGGCTGGTCTTTTAGAAGGTGTTATATGAGATGAAATACAAGCATGAGAAAATGTATTGGAAAAAAAAAAGCCCTCTTTCTATCTTACCTTTGAGCCATTCTTTCCTGAACAGACCTTTGGACTTTCTCCATTTCTTTTCAGAACCTTCCACACCAGAGAAGCTTGTGGACTTGCACCCTTCCCTGCCTTAACCTCCTACCCCTTGTTGTCACGTTAAATAATCCCTTCTCTGAGCATCCTCACTCCTTGGCCTTCCTACCACGTTCTCTTCCAGCTTCCATTCTGTTTGTGTCAGAAAACCCTGATGTTCTTCCCTCATCCTGTGCAATCAAGTCTCTGTGGTCCTTCTCTGGACCTGTTCTGAGCTACCACCTCTGATGGGAACCCCAGGCTGCGCCATCAGCAGAGCACGTTTCTATGTCACTACAACTGATGATGCTATTGGAGAGGATTTCTCTCAAGGTCTTTTCCTGAGGACCTCACTGGAAAATCCTCCTTGACCCAAGACTCCTCTTCCCCCACCACTCATCATTGTCTCACTTTTGGCATTTCCATGCCCATGGCAGATTTCCTGTGCTGATCCCCATCTCGGAGCCATACAGCAATTACTGCTGTGCTTGCTGCAGCCCAGGTGAGCTTGTCTGTCTTTGCCTGGAGCTGGTGACTTTGATAAAAGCCTCTTGGTACGTCTGGCACCATCTTCCCCTGATGCATTTTACTCCAATTTCCATTTCCTATGATGTTTAGGGAAATTCTTCCAATAAAAATCTAATAATTGCCTCCTCCAGTGGATTTTCTTCCTTCTGAAATAAGAGCTGCAGACCACACACTGCTTCCATTTCCATGGGATTGATAGATCCTTCTCTTCCTTCCCAAAGGTTTGGGCTGCCATAGCAAGAAACTGTAAGAAGAAGAGTTTGAGCAAAAATCCCCCCAACCCCTAAAGCAGCAAAGGGAGTGAGGAGGTTTGGTGCTCTGCTGAATGGCACATGGATATTCCCTCCTCAGTGGGTTTGCAGTGCTTTGCTCACTGTGCAGAAACAGGGGGAGGAGGATGCCACGAACGGGCAGTGTGGTGATGCTTCCTGGAGGCTCCCCATCAACCCAGGTATGTCCTTCCCCTCTTGCAATCTTTATATTGAATTATTTCAGGCAAGAAGCCCCTCTAATTGCTTTGGTAAAGACTGCATGCTCCTTCCCATCTTAGGGTTTTTTTCCCCTCTCCATGAATTTCTTGTTCCTCCAGTTGTCCCCCACCAGGACTCTTCCACCAGCAGACCTGGATGGCTGCATGACACTGGTGTCAGGTGGACCATGAGCTGCTGCTTTTTTTTTCTCTGCCAGGTTCCTGCCTGATGACAAGTGACTCACTGCCTCAAGGCTGGCAAGGAAGCCAAGGAGCCAGCATCTGATGAAAGAGCCCAGCAGAGAGAGGTGCAAGGGGAGAGAGAAGAGGAGAAACCTCTCGGGATGCGATGGAAGTGAGTCATCTGACAGGTACTGCCACCAGGCCAGCCTGTAATTAGAGCTCAACCTCGCCTGGTGCCTCCACTGGAGCATATGCCAATCCTTCCCCGTGGCATTTTCACACTCCTTATCTGTCAGCCTAGGAATTACTCTTTTTTAGATCAACTTTGAAGGCTCAGCTCTGGCAGGGAGGCGCAGGGGGGCCAGACAGTCTGCTTGGCCACGGAGCGCCTCGCGAGGGGAGAAGCCATCGCTGCTCTGTGGGGACCAGATTTTCCAGAGATGGGAGCTGGTTTTTCAAGGTGGGACCAGGTTTTTCCAACGTGCTTGGGTCCTGGCAACTCCCATCATGTTTTCCCAAATGCACCTGATGAATTGCTGCTTTAAAAACTCGCTGGGAGCCAAACTCCCTCAAAATTTGGGGTCCCCGTGCAAGTGGGGCACAGAACACACACACAATGGCTTTGCAAGCTGGTGGTTACTGGTTTGCAGCCAGTTACTTCATGTGTTGCTCAGTCTCCCAATGATGTCCCTTCAACAGGTGGCTTTGTGATCCCTTTGCAGATGGACCAAGTGCTCTGTGATTAACACAAGTGATTGGTGAGGTTCTGTTACGCTGGGTTAAGAAAGCAGTTGATGGATGGGATGAGGCTCTTGGGCAGTGGTGGTGTCGGGGGGTTCCACTTTGGTAACATCTGAGAATTACCCCTGAGCTGGGTGAGTTTAGGTTCTTGTGCAGAGGGTGATGCTCTGAAATTGGGACCCAGTGACTGCCTCCTTCCCATTCTTACAGAGTCCTTTTTGGCTTCTGCTAAATGAATGCAATGGGAGTTTTTTGATTCCCTATACTTTGAGTACATAGGAAAATGTATCAGCATCCCAGTCCCCAGAGGAGGTGCACGTGTTGGGCAGCACAAACACCTCATCTGGCATCCCCTGAGGATTCTGGGACAGAGCTGGACCAGCCACCCTTTCCCCAGCCACCCAAAGCCTTCCTCACTTGTCCCTCTCTCCTGAGAGGGACGATGTTATGAACCCAACCGTGGGTTCAAGTGTGCAATGCACACACAACCCCCTTCCCTCACGGGCAGCTGCTGCCTCCTGCGAGCACACGAGGCTCCGCTCCCCGGCGCACAGGCGCTCACCCACGCCGAGTGCCCTCTCCCCATGGCCTTGCGTGAGCAGCCGCTGACTCCGTGCCCAGGAATGCTGCCACGGACTGATCGCCCCATGGGGATTGCATCAGGCCCGTAAACTCGTTCCACACAGGATGGAGCGGCTCGGTGACACCTGCTTGTGTGCAATGTGGCACCTCTCCGGGGACAGACGGTCACCACGGGCCCAGGAAAATGGGTGGTGAGGGTTCATTCATCATCCTGGGCACTAAGCAGCGTGGGGTGATGCTCTGATAGCCTCCATAAGGTCTTGAGACCTTTTTCCACCCTTCTGGAAGGGGCTGGAAGAAAACTGCCCCAGTTTAGATGTCTGCAGGTTTTCCATTTCTCCAGCTAGGCAGATGAGGCAGGGCTGCCCGTGTGCCCTCAGGCTTTCTTGTCCTCCAAACCCTTCCTTTTCTTCTCCTTAAAAAACCTAATAGAGCCCTTGCTGTTTGTGCTTGACATCCCTGGGCTGTGTTCTGACCTGGTCCATCCTGCTGGCCTTTTATCTCTGAGCGATGCTTGTCTTGGGCTGGGGATGTCTCCCAGGGACATCTCAGCCAGGTGCGGTCAGACACGGTGGAGTTTATGGTGCTTCCCTCATACGCCTTGTGTCTGCGTGGCATCGCCTGGAGATCTGTGTGATATCAGCCCTGGATGCACCTCCATGTTCACACATCTCTGCCAGGCACCCTGCCTGCCTTTGTAGTCGCCTGGGAGGGATCAGCATCTCTGGGGCTTGGGCTCCGGCGACGCGAGGCGCCTGCATTAGGCTGGGTGAATTACCAGAGCCCTTTTCTCTCCACGGACTGTAGACAGAGCCCCAGGTGCTCCACTCTCAGATGTAGACATCCTCACTCTGAACATCTAAAGCCCGGTGCAACAAACACCACCCTTGACATTTCTCACATACATTAAAGGCTAAGTGGCTGATAAGGAACCTGCTAGATTCTAGCCTAAATTTATTACTGTACAATTTATACAGACCTCTCCTTGTAGCAACATTGTGCTTCCACTTCACGTTGCTCTTCCACCCCGTGGGCACTTGGGCTGTGCCTTTCTTTAGCAGAACAAGACCATTCCCTTTTATCTCCCTGTGAAAGCCAAGGTGTTCCTGCATCTTCCTTGCAAGAAGGGCTCTCCCTTCCCGTCGTGGCTCTAGAAGTTCTCCTCCCCTCCTTGATTTCTTGATGGAAAGAAGGTACTGCGTTTCAAATGAGACTCCTCAAAGCCATATTGAGGGAAAACTCCTCTATTTCTACTGGAAACATTGAGCCCAGTGATGCTAGGATTGCACTACCCCATGCACACTGCTGCACTGTGCTGGTAATTCATGGTCAGGGCTGAATGATGCCCTCTGATGTTTCCCTCTCTGTGCTGGAGGTGATTACTGTCTGTCCCAATTGGAAATGCTCAATCTCTTTCTGGACCTTCTGCCTGGACAACTTATCTCCAGGTTGAAAGCCTTGAGAGTTACCCAACAACCTGTAGGAAATCAACTGGACTCAGCCAACTCCAGGTCTCTCTCGAAGAGCCTCTTGATGCAGAAAAAAAACCCCAATTAGAGCCCTGAGAGGCTGAAAAGAAAATATTTTTCAAAACTCTCTGACCTTTGAGAAGAAAAATCATTCCAGAAAGGAAAATGTCGTAGTGTAGAATGAAACCAGCATTGCATTTGGCCAGACTTTGCTGAAACAAAATACTCTGACAGCCCTTGAGTCTCTGTGTTTCAGCACGGGGCTGAGGAGAGGCTTGTTCTTCAGTGTTTATTCAGCTTTGGGTTTTGGGAAACGTCAACATGATGATTTTTTTTTTTGGTTGGTTGGTTTTCTTTCCCTTTCCAAAAGAGTTAGAAATTTCAAAATCCTGAAGCTCTTCCCAAAATGAAACAGCTGGTTGTTGCTCAACTCCTTCTGTTCCTACCTCCGCCCTCCTGATGAGTTATAGGGAGGGTGTGACGTTTTGGGATCGTGCTGATCCCCAGGTGCTGGAAAGGGCCACATCCAGCAGCTTCTCCCTAAGCTGGGCTCAATCCTGCTGTCGGCTGGTAAACCTATCCCTGCCAAAAAAAAAACCCAACCCCATCCTGTTCCCTTGGCTTGGCTGCTTCAAGGCGCCGTTCCCAGCACCATCAGCAGAGAGACACCCTCCAAAGCCGCTCCTGACCCCATGTGATGTACCCACCAAGACTTCAGGGCAGGTGCTTCACGTTTATCCTGGTGTAAACACGAGCTGGATGGAGCTCTGTTGGTGTCTCACCCCTCGAGCGTTGGGGCTTTCTCTGCATTCATAGGAAAGGTCGAGGTTATTACCAAAGAGGTGAAAATTAGATAATAGCTGATGTCTCAAGGGTGCCAGCCACCCTGGTCTTAAGTGATTCTTTATTCCAAGCACATCATAATTCGCCGGTGACTGCTAACTGGAGCCTGGTGTCTTACTTGCATTTATGGGCTGCTAGCAGATGATTATAGAAAATGCAGTAATTAAATAAGTACTTTAGCTGGGTAGGTTTGGCCTGGGAAAGAGTAAAATTAGACAAGGCAGCATGAGCTGTTCCAAATGGTGAAGTCTTGATTAATTTCACTTTCTGTTCTTCTAACGTGTCTGGTAATGTGGAGGAGGAGGAGGAGGAGGAGGAAGCTTACCCAGGAAAGCCCTTGGCTGGTGAGTTAGAGCCAATGGGTTAAACCATGCGGTGTGTTACGGTGATCCTTACTGGTCCCACTCTGCAAGGTGTAATGCAAGCGGTGGGCCTGCAAGCTCTGGGGGCCAGGAGCGGTCCCAAGAGAGGGAGGTGATGGGAAGGCATGGGGAGACCTCTGATGCTGCTCCAGCAGCTGGGCAACACAGGCTGTTCTGCCCTGTTTCCGATTCCCTTGGCGACTGCCGGGATTCAAGAGTAAAAGTGGTTCTTGGGGCCACCTATTTACATCATTTTCATGATAGCATCTCTTTGGTGGAAGCTCAGGGAAGCTCTCCCTGCTCTTCCCACCTGCATTTTGCATGTCGTGTTCCTTTCCAGCACAACAATCTCCAGCAGAGCCGAGGCCAGGGCTTGAACTGGCTCCAACCAGTAGGAACCTGCAATTACCCAAGCATCCGCGGGATGCCATCAAGGCAGGATTCCCTTTGATGAAGCGTCGTATCCAGGTAACCTGTTCCTAATCAAACAAGACACCTTGGTGTGCAGGAAAGGGCACTGCCGGCCATTCCGGGTGCTCCAGGAGCCTGTTGTGGGCAGAGCAAACAGGAAGCCGAGGGATGGACCACTGAGAGCCACTCCACCTTTGCCCAGGGGTGTTGGGCAGGTGACGAGTCACGGAGAGCTGGTCCTTCTCTCGCTCCGGCAGTGACGCATTGTTTTGAACGAGAAATTCCAAGAGGGTTGATAGTCCTTTTGCTTTAGGGGCAGCGTCACTACTTGAGGCTTTTGGGGTTGAATCCACAGAGGCGCTGACCTTCCCTGCTCTGAGGAGACCTGTAGGATTTAGGGACAGGGTGCTCACCCTACGAGCACCCTGATGTTGTTGGAGGTGCCAAAGGAAGGAGGACGGTGACCAGAGCCTTCCTCTTGGGTAGATGGAGAGAGCAGCCATTCCAAAACATGAGTCACCACGCTCGGGCTCTGAACCACTCTCTTTGGTGGAGGCACTTCTCTCTCTTTCCACAGCCCATAGAGGGAGCTGGTGGCACTTGGAATCATCCGGCATGAAATCTGGCCTCGGTGCTTACATAAGAGTGGGATGCCGAAATACCTGTATGGCTTGGGCTTTTGGAGCCACCCATGAGGCCTTTGGCCTCTCCTTGCCATGCTGTTCTTGCAGCATCTCATGGTGCTGGTACAGAGGGTTAGGTGAGGTTAACTGGAGGTGTTAAAGATGCCATTCAACGTCTGTTCACGCTGTTCTCTCTGGCGTTCCCTTCTTGGTTTGGGTTTCTTTCCCCTTCCCCTCAAGAGGTGAACTCTTGACTGAATCTCCTGAAGGACTTGTACCTTGGAGGAGATGTTCTGGGCCTGGGGAGTGGGAAGATGAGTGTTAATTTTTAATATCATCCCTAAAGGTGTGCGATGAGCTTCCCTCAGATGTGCACAGCTGCCGAAAACGCTCAGGTTGAGACATGATGCAGCAAGGCCAGGAGCTCTTCCAACACACTGCCTTTTGGGCCAGCATGCAGAGAACTGGGTCTCCTGAGCAAGTAGCAGAAGCTGAGCCAAAACAGCTGCGGCTGTTCCTGGGGACTGACCTGGGCTCTGCAACACACACACACAGGGACAAGGGTCTTCCACAGCCTCCTTGGGGACCGCTGCTCTAGGCTTTTTCACTTGCTGATGCTCTGCTGTTCTCAGCGCCTCGTGAGGAGGGAAGGGCAGACATCAAAAGCTCAACGGGAGCATCCAAAAGTTCATCTGGAGCACGCAGACCTTTTGGGTTTGTAACGGGAAGCTGGAGAGGGTTCAAGGGCTCCCATCCCACCTCCTGGCGCTTCTGCTTCTGGTTAGGGCCAGACATAACCACAAGAACAAGCTTTCTCACGGTGTTTCAGCACATTTCCTGTTGGTCCTGGAAGAAGGTTTGAAACAAAGAGGGACATCTAGCCCTTGTTAGACCCACCAAAGGCTCTGGTTTGGACATACACGCAGGGCTTGGAGTGTTGGTTAAGGGTGAGTGAGTTTTCCTTTCTTGAGCCAGTTTTTGCCATCCATCCTGGGTAACAAATATGTGTGTGTCCCCCAAAAAAATACAAAGGAAAAAGAGTTGGTTTCATCTTACAGAGAAATGAGTCATGGTCCTGCAGTGCTCCAGTGCGATGGGAGCGATCCCAGGATGCTTCAGGAGACTGGGATGGAGCAGCCTTGTACAATGGGTAATTCTAGAGCCCACAGAGGGTCAGAGGTGGGTGTGAGGATGGGATAACGTCCCTGCAGAAGGAGCATCCTCCATTGCACTGTCACACAAGCTGGGGTTTCCAGGGAGGTTTGGTCAACCTTTTTTACTAGAGGGTGTTGGGCTGTGGGAAGCGAAGGGCCACGGGCAGAGCTGGGTGGAAAATTGTGTGTGTGGTTGTGGGGAGGGGAAGACATGGAAACATTTCACTTTGGGGAAGAAGAACACACTTGAGCATGGTTTGATCGAGCTGTTTATGTCAGAGAACATGTTGGGGGGGGGGGTGTTATTCCAAAGGGAGTTGACGTTGGCATCTTCCTGGGATTGCTTTTGTTGTGACAGACATCCATAATCAAATTAAATCAAACCACAGAGAAAACAGCCAGCAGGAAAACCTTTCAGCTCGGATCACTGCTTGGTCTCAAAAGCTCTTGGAGGATCTTTCTCTGCTGCTGTCCCTGCTGGGGACTGGAGCATGAGAAAGATGCTTTTGGCTGGGAAAAGGCAAAGAAAGAACACTCCCCCTCCCTGCTGCCACCACCAGAGGTGACCTGTGCCCACGCTGACATCCCACTGCATCCTTGTCACCCCATCAAGCACGTGCTGCACCTCTGGGTTTAGTCTGGGGCTCATGAAAGAGCCAATAACCATCTTGGGTGAATTTTATTTGGGATTTGAATCTTCACAATCACTTTTTCTTTTTTTCTTTTTAAGATTAAAGAGCATCACACCAGAGGAGATGTGGACAGCTAGAGAGTGCTGGGACACCCAGAGAACGATCCAAACCACAGAGCTGGGCTGGGATTTAACATCATCTCCACACAAAGCACAGGTACAGTTTACTTTCCCTGTTTTATCTTTGTAAGCCTTAATCATGGAGTTGCTGCAATTCCTTCCATGAGGTTAAGTCAAAGGGAATCCCCAGGGTCAGGTCATCCATCTTCTGTGCTCAGTTCACCATCCTGTGCCTGTGCTTTGTGATGTGTGGAAGGAGGTGGATTGGGATGTGGGCTGGAGGCTTGGGTCACAGGGGGGTCAACCTCCCTCTTCCCCCTCGAGCGTGGAAAGATGTGTGTTGCTTCAGAAAGGGTTTCCACACCTTGCCTGTCTCCATGGGGGACCCATGTTCAGCACAGCTGCAGCCCCATGTTTGGCTTCAGCTGGGAGCTCCTCAGGTCCATTCTGTGGTGAGAGCACCAAGCCTCCATCACTGGGTCTGGAAAAACACCCCGGAGATGACACAGGGCAGGGTTGTCCCTGCTCCAGGGTACATGATGAGCAAAACCCCCTCAAATCCAGCTCTATCCCTGCTCAGCTGAGGAGGGGCTGCCCGGCACCACGAGGCAGCACAAGCTGCTCATCCTCCCCTGTGAACCTCGGGTCTGTGGGGACCAACACCCACCGTGGCTGATGTCCAGCTGCAGAGACACCTCCCCAAAGCCATGGGACAAGGGAACTTGACCAAGACCATGCAGGATCTAGCAGCCTTGCTTGGTGTAGATCCCAAATCCCTCGCCACCTGCAGAGCCACGCTACCTTGCTGGGCAAGGAGAAGCTTCCAGGGACAATCCTTTCTTCTCATTGGCCTTTTTAATTTGTCTTCCTTTGTTTTAATTAAATTTCAATGGCATTTTTTTAAAATTCTTGTTGTTATAAACCTTAGGCACCATCCTGAGTGCATCAGGCTGGGTCGTAGGAGACACCAAGAGTAGCCAGGTTGACTATCTGCCTGCTACCCCTTCCCTTCCCTCTCCAGCCACCCCAGAGCTACGCAGCACTGAAAGGTGCTTGGGTTTCATCAGTCCCCAAGCTGCACATCAAAGGCTGCGTTCCCTTAGCTCCACGCTTCCCTGGCAGGCTTCAGGGATTAATCACAGCCGAGCCTGCGTACCAAGCGTGACCGTGTCGCCCTTGTTTGTCTCAGATGGGTGCTGCTGCTCCTCTTGGTTATCTCACAGCACAGCTGACTTGGCTCCCAGCCTTTGTGGATGCCCCTTTTCTGTCCTTTATTCCTTTGGGTCCCAGGTTGGCTGTAGGTGCCACGCAGGCATGGTGGGAGATGCCATTAAGTGTGGTTAATGGGTAACTTGGGTTTGTTTGAGCTGTTGTAGAAGCCAAGAGCACAAACCAGCCTCCTGCCAAGCTAGGTGTGGTGCAAGAAGTGATTTCTGCCCCTAGAACTCTGTAGTCTGGTGGAAAATGAGGAGAAGGGAGTGGGTGCCTCTGAGGGAGCTGACAGAAGCCATGAGTGTTGGACTCCATCTACCCCAGAACAGGCACTGTCAGCCTCAGGGGTTTGCTGGCCACCAAGAGAAGGTCCAAAGCAGCATTTGGAGGAGAGTGAAGCCTCTGTGGAGGGGCCTGGCACCGTGCTGGGGAGTTACCTGTGAGCTGGTGGCGGTCTTATGCTCCCAGAGATTGGCATGAGCCGTGTTTGGGCCCTCAGAGAATGGGAATTGGGACCCAAAACTGTATGGAAGTGAGGATCCTTCAGTTAACTTCTGCCAGGGTCTGGGCTGGCACCGAGCTGACCTCTGGTAGGGATGCAGGGAGTCTGGGCTGCTTTGCTTGGGTTGCAATGTCTTCCTTTGGCTGCGAAGTGACCCTTCCCATGTCCATGATGCTACAGGGTGGAGAAACATCCCTGACTGCCCAGTTTGTCCAGGGTTTCCCCCTGCACGGGCAGAAGTGCCCATGGAGATTAGCAGTGGGGTCCTGGGTTTGGGTGGGATTGGAGCCTGCGTTATTATTGGGTTTATCTAATCTCAGGCATCGTCTCTGGCAAAAGCATCAGCTCCCAGTTGCAGAGAGCAAAGCCCAGGAGAGAGCAGGGCTCTGGATTGAGAAACAGGCACTGCCCCAAGGAGCTTGCAAAAAAGCTGGGAGGGGAAGTAAACAGAGCAGGGCTGGGATTGCAGCACAGTCCCGTGGCCACATCCAGCAGCCTACACACAGGGCCCCAGCACCCTCCCACCTGTGTGACACCCAGCACTGACCTGGGCCCAGAAATCCCAGGGGTGGGGAGTGGATTGCAGGGGAAGCAGCTGGTGGGAGGGAAGGGAGATGCTGTGGGCGGAGGGGATGGTCACCAGTGGCTTCAAGGCATGGATGGATGGATGGATGGATGGATGAATGGCTGGAGAAGCCCTTGGCAGCTGGAGGACCCGGCTGCAGTGGTTGAGCAGGGACAGGGCTGATTCCAGCGTGCTTGCCCCAGGGGGAGCTGCAGCAGTCAGCCTGCAAAGCCTGAGGGATGTGTGGCACCCGGCCCTGGAGCCCCAGGGCTTGGGGGCAGTGCTGGGGGGAGAGGAGACACCCAGACCTCTTTACAGGGATGTGGCTTTGGACCAGCACGGGCTGAGCTGGCAGTATCCCCACCCAGGAGGATGCCTGGGTACCGCCAGGCAAGGCCAGGAGAGTCCCTGCGGGATGCAGGCAGGGGAGGGCTGCGGCTGATGCAGCGATACCCGTGGCTGCTGGAAGGCCATGCAGGGCTGATCCTGCTCCCTGGCTAATTTCCAGCTCCCGATTTAAATCACCTGCACTTCCTCTCTCCCTTGACAAGATAAAGATCCTGGGCAGGATGGTGAACACCCTGCCATTGCGTCCTCTCCCCCAGTCACACCAGGCAGGGAGTGATGCCTCTCGCCATGGGGAGCAGGGAGGTGAGGGGGAAGAGGAGGTGGCTGCCTTCCTGTGGGTGTGTTTTCCAGAGCAGGGGAGAAACCAAGAGGGATCTGACACCAGCCAAACAAGGTGACTCCGTGGTGAGGAATGCAGGCCCAGGCTCTGCTCCTGTGTGAGATGCAGAGAGGAGATAGAGGGGCAGCTGCAAAGGGCTGTTTTGCCAGGACAGCCACAGCCACCTGGAAGCCCAGAGGAAAGGTCGGTCTCAGGATCCCCATCCACAATGTGTAACGTGGAAGTGGGGTGTGTGGTGGATCTGCCAGGCTCATTGCCACAAGATGCTGCTGCTTAGCAGGGCTGATCAAGCTTCTTGGAGGGGTGTTGAGGCAGCAAGAGCAGCAAGCTTTACAGTAGTAAGTTGTGAGAAGGTAAAAGAGGGTCAAGGTGCAGATAAAAATCTTCATGCTTGAGGGTGTAAATGGAAGTGCAGAAGACAAAGGGACAGACAGAAGCTTATTCCAGGGCCAGGTAATCCCTGAACCACTTCCTTTGGGGTTCCCAGAGGAGGAATGGGAGGAATCCCCAGTCTCATCCCCTTTCCTGAGATTTCTCTGCAGGAATAGTGGATTCACTCTCCTGGATAGGGCAATGACCCATCTATCTGCTTCTCTAGAATGAAACAGGTCTTGGTACCCACCCAGCATGTCTTGGTACCCACCCAGCAGAGCACTTTTCCCTCTGGGGTGGGGAAGTAAAGGAAATAGAGACATTTGTGTTTTGTTGTAGGGGTCTGTAGTCAGGAAGCCTGATGGTGTCAGCTGGGGGTGAGGCTGGCCAGCAAGCCTGTGAGGGATGCAGCGTGAGCTTCCTTGTCTCTGGAAATCAGGTCCAAAAAGTGGCACATCCCCAGCCTGCAGAGCCTGTGGGGTGAGGGGGGCGGCTGGAGACCACCCTGCTCCTCCCAAACAGGCGCTGTGGAGTTGGAGCTTTCATCTCTGGGTGTCACACAAGCCATGGTTTGGGAGGCAGGTGGCACAGAGCAGTGGGTGCTGCCAGAGAGGTGATGTGGGGCAGGAGGCAGGGGAGGGCAGAGCTCCCCAGGCATGATGGGTGCAGGACCCTGCACCTCTGCTCCTGCTGCTAAAAACAGGGAGAGCGGCCCTTCCCCTCCCAGTAGAGCTGAGGAGACCAGGAAAACCTTCCTGTGCTCATCAAAAGTTTGTCGTGCCCTGTGTTATATGGGTATTTACACCCCTGTGTGCCCCCCCCCGTTGCTGGGGTCCTGCCTGGGGACCTGCTGGGACCACTCCCCATTCAGCTGGGGTGCGGAGCCGCATGTTTGACCCCGGCTGCCTTTGATCTTAAGCTCAGTCAAGAAAGATGCTTTGGCAGGAATCTTGCCCATCAAGTACCATCCCCAGGCTGGGATGTCACAGCTCTGACCAAGCCCTGACAGCTCCAGGAGCTGAGGTGTTGCCAGGTTCAAGCCAAGCCTCCACCTTCTGCCCTTAGGCTGGAGGCAGGCTCCTTCCCTGATGTGCAATGGCTGGGGACTCCCTGCTCCTCTGCCCAGTGAATTTAGGGGTCTTAGCTGCCTTCAAGCGTTGTCCTGGGCTGGAGGAACTGCCACTGATCCCCACTGATCCCCTCAGCCCGGGGTCTGGCTGTGCAGATGCTGACCTGCTTGCCTGGTCCTGGCTGGGGGTAGGAGCTGCTGTGTGGTCCCAGGTGATGAGGAAGAGGATGGGATGCTGCTGCCTGAGCAGAGGCCGAAGCTTGCCCGTCCCATCCTCAGCTGTGAGCCCTCGGATGAGTCAAGCCCGTGTGTGTGTGGGTGCCATGGGGGGGATGCTGCTCGGGTACCACGCAGGTACCAGCGCACCTCTGCGGCTTCAGCCCTCGCCATCCTCTCCCCAAATCATCCCGAAAGTTGTTTCCTTCCCTCGGCTCGGGGTGGGGAAGCCGCTAGATGGCAACGTTACCTGCAGCCTGGCCGCCGCTCCCGGGGATGGAGCCGGGGCTGGGGCCGGGGGGAGGAGATGGGGGACCCCTCAACCACGACTTGGTGGCACCGTAAGGAAAAAAAATCACTCAAATCCCCTCAAAACTCGCTTTCACTCCAGGTCAGGGGTTTTGCCACCGGCAGCGAAGCGGCTGCGGCATCCGGAGGCGTCACATCCCCGGGCAGAGAGGTGGCAGCGCCGGGACACGCGGACTCATCCTGGATGCAGGGGAGTGTTCGGGTCCACGGGTGTCCCCAGCGCTGCAGAGGGACGGACCCAGGCGTCTCTCTGACCTTGAGGGACGGTCCCTCTGGCCAGCAGAGACCCTGCGCCGCTCGCTGCACTCTCTGTGAGGTGCTGCCCTCGCCGCGGCACTGACTGTACTGGCAGTGAGGGCTCTGGGGCACCGAATCGACCAGGGACGTGCAGGAGCATGGGCCCGGCTGGGAAACACCCCGTGCCTTTCCCTGCTCCCTCGGGTTCCCGTTGCTGCCCCTGTTCTATCAGTGCCTCCGCTGAGACCTTCGCTTTAGCTCTCCCTGGGCTTGTTCCCTTCACCAGGCCAGGAAAGGGCTGCTGAGAGCCCAGCAGTGCTTTGGGCACGGTGCCCATCTCCACTGCACCACATCCCACTGGTCAGCAAGTTCCTGCAAGCAGAGAAGCTGCTGACCTCAACCCCGGGCTATTGCGTGCCTCAGTTTCCCCACGTGATGATCCTTCCCTGCTTCCACTAAAACAAGGAAGAGGATGGAGAAGCGTGGTGGGGAGGATGGTTCTCTGAGGCAGCCAGCTGGCCTGCATGGGAATAGGTCATTAATTACCCATGGCATCGGGGCCACGGTGCACGAGGAGATGAAACGATGGTGTGGGATGAAAGAAGAGCCCTGAACAGAAAAGGGGTGCGCTGTGCACCCAGTTAGAGGTTTATGGGGACCCTGAGTAGGAGCTTTATGGTAACAAGGGGGTGAGGTATCACCCTGTCTTTCTCCATGGGGCTGGAGAGGATGGGCCATGGTGGACCAGGATGAGGAGAGAGGCCCCTGACGTCCTCCAGTGTCTGCTGCAATGCCTCCAGAGCCTGTTGGTATTCACTGTCTTCCTGTTCTGCTTGGTTTTCTAGGGTTTTCGTCCCTCACTCTCACATCCCTGGTGCCTCCTCGGTGCTCCTTTGCAGCAGGGAGTGATGGTGCTCACCCAGGGAGTCCTGCCCACCCTGTCTTCTCCACCGCCCTGGCAGCGCTGCAGGTCTTTCCAGCCTCCCCGGGTGAGTAACAGAGCTGGCCGGCTCCCAGGGGTGTCAGTCCAGGACCCCAAACAACCCCAGGGAGCCCAGAGGAACAGGAAAGCCCAGAGTCTCCTTCCTCATCATCACCCTCCTCCTCGTTGCCTGACAGCTGCCTTCCTGGGCCAAAGGGTGGCCCCGGGTGGCCTCGTGTCCCGTTGGAGCAGACCAGGAACGGCCGCTCCCAATTACTCATGGGGATGATGATTGGGGGGTGGGGGTGGGGGGATGCAGGGGTGGAAATTCGGAGCGAATGGAAAGTGGGCACTTGCCTCTGGCCTCGTCCTCCCCATCCTGCAGCTGGGGCTGAGCTCAGCCAGACACCCCGGGTGACAGGCGCCTGGCCAGGGGACAACGGGTGAAAGCGAGCGGCTGTGATCCTGGCAAAAATCACTCTTCCCAAAGAATTAATGTTTTTCCCCATCGATAAAACCCCCAAAACACCCCAAAACCAACCCAACTTCTCCTCCGCTTCACCACGCAGGGTGAGGCAGCAGCTGGACTCACCCCATGGGCACGGTTTTGGGCTAAGAACCGGATGAAATGGGACCCCTGGAAAGCCCGACCACGGCCAGGTGGAATTTTCCAAACCTACGGCAAGACAAAAGCCCAGCCGACCTCTCCAGGCCAGCAAATCTCTGACTGGGGACACACACACACATGTTCAAAGGGAACTGGTGCCGGTGGTGCCGCCCACCCTCCCTGGACTGGGAGGAGGTGAGATTCAACTGGTGCTTAAGGCTGGGCCATGCCTTGCCGGGGCTTTGTGCGGGGTGGGATTGGGTTACTGGGCTGGGGCTGGGAAAGCTCCTGGGCAGGTCGCAGGTGGATTAAGGAATTCCAGTCCCTATTCAGTGCCCGCTGAACCACGACTAATACGGGAGCTGTAAAGAGCTGGGGCAGGGTGGTGAATGGGAAAGGCACCTGTGAGGGAGGGCGATGGCAGCCGGGCTGCTGGAATGCGGCCGTGAGGAAATGGTGTGATTTACCATCCAACCTGGCCCCAAAACGGGGAGGGGAGGGGGCTTGCCAGCTTTGAACCAGGGGTGAAGGGTGGCAGGGAGAGGTTCACGTGTCACCTCCGTAATGGGGATGCTTCCTAGTGGATTGTTGGGCTGGGTCAGAGCCAGGGTCTGTCCCGGGCACGGAGGGGCTGAGTGGAGGGACCCTGGACCAACACGGTGCTGGGAATGTGATGGGCTGTGGGCAGCTCCCTGAGGAGGACATGGACCTTCCAGGGGGAGGATCTGCAGCACCAAAAGGGCTGAGAGACTGAGAGTAAGCAGGGTGTAGGAGATGGTGGAAGCCCTGGTCCATGGCAGTGCCAGCATCAGCCGGGCTCCATCGTTTTGCCTTTCTCCTCCAGCAGCTCTGCTGGGCCCCGCGGCGCCGACCGGGCATCGCCCTGCCCAGCCCAGGGCTGCTGCTGGCCCCTGCTCCAGTCCCAGGGGCTTTGGAGTCAGGGACCACCCTGTGCCTGAGCTGGGCACCCAGCCTACGGGTTTGAGCTGTCTGAGGATGTGCAGCTGCCGTGGAAACCAGAGATGGGATGGGATGAGATGGGGATGAGGATGAGACAGGATTGGATGGGGATGGAACGGGACAGGGTGGGACGAAATGGGGATGGGACAGGAGAGGACTGGGATGGGATGGGATGTGGATGGGATGGGATTGAAGGGAATGGGATGGGACAGGTTGGGGATGTGAGTGACATGGGCTGGGTCAGGTTGGGATGGAATGGGATGATCCTCCCACAGCACAGCCTGACCTTGGGAGGGATCCCCCAGTGCCTCAGAGCCCCCTGACGATGCCTTATCCAGGGTAACTCCCCTGGGGTCCTCCCTGGGGAGACTTTTGCACCCGAGAGCCGTGGGGGAAGCAGCGCTCTCCTGCACCCTGCTCCCCAGGAGACTCCTGGGCGCCTCGTAATAGGACTTTAATTACACAGCTCCCATCACCATTTTTTCCCTCCCTCTCTCTCCCTCTGGAGTTCAGCTTCCCTGCAGATGTGACTACCCGGCGCGTGCTGGGGATTGTCAGCTCCTCTAATGACCCCTTGTGAGCCTGCTGGGCAAGGAGGACGGTGGCGTGGGGACATGTTAGGTGACACCACCCCAACAGGCTTGGCCGTGGCTCCCCAGGTGTCCCCAGGGCCGGGTGACTCTGCCTCCAGCTCTGCGGGAAAGGACGGTGGCTCGGGCAGCAGGGAGGAAGAGGAGATGCAGGGAGGAAGAGGGACCAGGATGCAGCATGTTCCTTGTACTCACTACCAGGTGGCTGTTGGCCTGAGGTATGGGATGGAGGTGGCCACCAGACCCCCCCACCGCCTTGCCCTACGGGGGATCCGAGCTCCAAATATCACACCTCCAGCTCTCCCAGCATCCACCCTTGTGCCATCCCTTGCCAGAGCCACCCCCTGCCTCAGACCACATGGGATGCCCACAGGACGGTCAGGTTACTTTTCAGAGCTGCCCAGCTTCCCTTGGAAGCCACCTGCACCATTTGGCATCACCCATCCCCTCCTTCATGGGCAGGGGGAGTCTGGGCTGAGTTGAGCGTCGCTGGGCACCGCTCAGCTCAGTGAGGCTCAGCCTGTTTTAAGGTGAAGAGGAGGGTCAGCCCCTGCCCTCTCCTGTGTCCAGGCAAAACCCCAACTCCTTTATTCAGCCAAAAACCCCTGCTGAGAGCTTTGCTTGAGCCAAGCCTAGGAGTTTGGCCCCAGAGGCTCCAATAATTCCTCCTACATCCAGAGAACACACCAAAGCCCATCCCCCCCATCCCAAAATGCCAAAAATCCAGGCAAACCAGGAGCAGCCACACAAGAGGGACAATTGCAGAACAGTTGGCTTTACCACTCTGTTAATTAGCAAGGATGCAGGGGGAGGGGGTGGTGTCACTGATTGCAATGGTCTCAAGGTCCCTCCAAACCCACACACCCCAGCACGGAGCCTCTCTGGGTCCCCGGCAGCATCAGCATCCCAGGGGTGGGAGGTCCAGGACTCCACATGCAGCTCAATCCCTTCCTGTTGGCTCCTTTAAACGTGCCACAAATTCTTCCCCCCATCCTGCGAGCCCTGACAGGTCCAGAGGCAGGAACCACACATCAGGTGCAGAGGATACGGGGCTGTCCGTGCGTCCTTCCCCTTCCCACGCCTGTGTCCGTCTGCAGATGCAGCTTCCAGTGCCTGGGAGAGGCTGGGGGGGGTCCTCCCCAAGTGCTCCAAAAAGGGGGATCTGGATGTTACATGGTGCCATGTGGATGTGGAAATGCTGCCTGGCCAGCATCCCCCTCCCAGGCTGGTGGTGCCACAGCTGGAGCATCCCCAACCTGTGCCCCCAAAGTGAAGAGCCCCCAAAGTGAAGAGCCCCCAACTCGTCCCCACTTGCTCTGACTTCAGACCAGGCCAGCTCGTGCCATTTCTCCCCACCAAAGGGCACTGATGGGGGTTCCTCCACGAAGTCTTCATCCCACGGGTCAGTGGAGTCCTTGACCTTGAGACATCAGCCTGGGCAGAGGGGAGATTTTGGAGGAAACCCCCCTGTTCCTGTCCAATAACATAACCCCTGCTGACCCAGCAGAATGTTTTGCTTCAAGGAAATGTCAGGATTTATTTAATTAAATTTTAATTTAAACTTGTTAATAAATAAATAAATAAATAAATAAATGCTGGATTTGAGAGTGGAAAATTGGGTTCTTCCAGGAGCTCAGCTCCTCCTCCCAGCAATACCAGCTCACCTCCCCCAGCATCCCAGCATCAGCAGAACTGTGTGTGTCCCTGCACCCCTGCCCAGCACCCAGAGTGATGGAGGTGGGACAATTTATGTGAGGAAAAGTGTCTGGGAGTTGCTTAAAAACCTGGACCAGATCTTACCTGAGCTCAGCCTTAGGGGGAAAAATCACCCTCTGAAGACTTATCCTAAAAAACATCCCAACCAAAGGCCAATCAGTCACCATTTCCACGCAGAATAAATTCCAGCTACCCACAAACAAATCAATCCCAACCTCTCTTTCCCATTATTTCAACCTCTCTGCTTCCAGGGCAACGCACTGGGGGTCTCCTTCCCATCTGTTCCACCCAGAGAGGGGTCATTCCACAGCGCAGGCAGGGAAGGGGCAGGAGGAGAAGAGCATCATGCCTGAAAACAAGGGACATTCCAGCCCACATCTGAGCCATGGGGCTGGTTTTGGAGCTCCCCAAATGGTTTTCTGGGTTCACATCAGTGGGGAAAAGGCTTTGACAGAGCTGGGTCCTCACTGGGGTTTACTGGTGAAGGAGGAAAAGGGGTTTGGGCTGTGATGTAGCAGGTCAGGCTTCATGCCCCAGCTCCTGGTGATGGGAAGGGATGGAGGGTTAAAACACCTCGTTACCTGGTGCTCTTGTCAAATTAGCAGGGTAAGGCGCTGAGGCTGGGGCTAATGAATGGAATAATTGATTAAATATGTCAGATTTCTGCCTAACAGGTTCACACCTTCCCCAAAGGTTTCCAGATGGGGTGTAATTATATCCCCCCTCCCCCCATCCCTCAAGAACCAGCTTCACACGCAGGGGGAGGAATGGTGACACAGGGAATTGAGGCAGCTGAAAATTGCTCCCTCAATTAATCCCAGGCACTTAATAAACTCACCAAAGCACAGCAAGGATGGGGAGGGGGTGGGGAAGAGAAGGGACCCTCTCAGGTTTGGCCCTTGGCGGTGTGGGTCAGGAATAGCTGGTGATACTGGTGTAAATTGGGGGAGGGGGGAGTAAAGGCAGCGCTGCTGGGTTTGCCTCTCTCCAGACAAGATGCTGTGAAGAGGGGGGATGTTCCCCACCTCCTTTGCTCCCCCATTTGAGGGTCTCAGCAGGGACTGGGGGCTGGAGGGATGTAAATCAGGGTGGGGAGGGGGACATGGGATGTGCCCCTCGGTGTGTCCCTGCTGATTCCCATCAGGGTCCTGCTATTCCTCTGGTTCCCTGTGACAGCCAAACCAGAGCTGCATCCTGCAAAAAGGGAGTTTTCTCCAGTTCTAAACCAAAACACTTGGGGTTTTGGGGTGGGGGGGATGCTTGCTTGCTGTAAGGATGTTTAATATCAACGTGGCTTCATCCCAGCTCAAACTGGGGGTGAAGCAGGGCACAAACCCCTCTGATTTACATCACCCTGCAGCTGCCTTTGGTGGCACGGGGTTGACCTGTGCCCCTGGGTGCTGCAAAGCAGGAACCCCCCCACCCAATTCCCCCCAAACCAGGCTGGGGCTGGCTGCTGGGGCTGCAGCGTTTGGGACAAGCCACGTTTTGAGCATCTTTTTGGGGTAAAACCCTTTCAAATCCCTCCTGGAGGTGCTGGAGCTCTGCAAATGTGAAGTGGGGGGTGAGGGGGGAAACTTCCTCTCCTTGCATCCCTCTGAAACATCCCTGTTGAAGTTGGGTCCCAGCCCCTCCTGTGACAACCACGTCACTGTCACCCCCTCCCCGTGTTCCTGTGTCCTCTGGGCCACCTCTGTGCCTTCAGGTCACCTCCCCATGGGTAGCTCCTGGTTTGGAGGGGGGTGGGTGGGAACAAGAGGGTCCTGGGTGCTTTGGAGGCATCTGTCACCATACAGGGGACAAATCCTGCTCCAAAGTGCACTGCTGGGCAGGCTGAGGCCATGGGGAAGGATGGGGTTAGGGTGGGGAAGGTGGGTGGTGTGCAGCCCCCTCCCAGAGGATGCTCCTCATACCTCCCCCCCCCCAAAAAAAAACCCCAGCATGCTTTCACCACATTCTCCTCAATTTTATTTTGCCAACCACCCCTCCCCCTCCCCCCCCAAAAAAAAATACCCCCCCCCAAGAGGAGAACCCAGGGGAGGGGAGGGGGGAGTCACCACACACAGGAGCCCGCCCGGAGCTGGCACCCCGTCTCCCCGTCCCCCGGGATCACTGACGGCGCTGGAGATAGCGCGGTTGCTCGGCGGTGGCGTGTGGGAGGGCAGACGCCAGGCTGTCTGCTCCCACTTTGTTGGGCTTGTTATTAACTTCTCCTTGGGCTGCCATTAACCCAGAATTCCTGCTCTTGGCTCCAGGCTTTCCCCGCCGCTCTATCTCCAAGCAGCAGCCTAATTACAGCTGTTGGGATCTCCCTTTATCTCCCAGGATCTTGTAGGTTTGTTACCTGGCACATGCTTTCCTGCCACCCCCCTCCTCCAACCCCCTCTTCTCCACACACACACACACACCCTGCCCTGCACCCCTTTAATCCTTCATCAGCTTTCACCCGGTGCTGGTGTGGCAGCACCCCTGATGGAGCATCCATCACTTGGGCCATGCCGCATCCCCAGCGCCCAGGCAAGAGCATCACCGGGCAAGGTGAATGGCAGTGGGGCTCCCTCATCATCCCCTGCCAGGACTGGGGGTCTGGAGGTCAGGCAGCATCATCCCCTGTGCCCCCTGCCAGGACTGGGGGTCTGGGGATCTGGCAGCATCATCCCCTGTGCCCCCTGCCAGGACTGGGGGTCTGGGGATCTGGCAGCATCATCCCCTGTGCCCCCTGCCAGGACTGGGGGTCTGGGGATCTGGCAGCATCATCCCCTGTGCCCCCTGCCAGCGCTGGGGGTCTGGAGGTCAGGCAGCATCATCCCCTGTGCCCCCTGCCAGGACTGGGGGTCTGGGGATCTGGCAGCATCATCCCCTGTGCCCCCTGCCAGGACTGGGGGTCTGGGGATCTGGCAGCATCATCCCCTGTGCCCCCTGCCAGGACTGGGGGTCTGGGGATCTGGCAGCATCATCCCCTGTGCCCCCTGCCAGGACTGGGGGTCTGGAGGTCAGGCAGCATCATCCCCTGTGCCCCCTGCCAGGACTGGGGGTCTGGGGATCTGGCAGCATCATCCCCTGTGCCCCCTGCCAGGACTGGGGGTCTGGGGATCTGGCAGCATCATCCCCTGTGCCCCCTGCCAGGACTGGGGGTCTGGAGGTCAGGCAGCATCATCCCCTGTGCCCCCTGCCAGGACTGGGGGTCTGGGGATCTGGCAGCATCATCCCCTGTGCCCCCTGCCAGGACTGGGGGTCTGGGGATCTGGCAGCATCATCCCCTGTGCCCCCTGCCAGGACTGGGGGTCTGGGGATCTGGCAGCATCATCCAACCCTGATCCCAAGACTTGGAACTGGCTCCCAGCGTGGCCTTGATTGATGGATGGATTTATTTATTTCATTTCTCAGAGCCTGGCTGGGTGTGTTATTTTTGGCAGCGGGTTCCCCCCTGGAACCCCAAGCGCTGCTAAAGCAGCATGTCCCAGCCCTGCCAGCCTGACCCCCCTCCTCACCCCGGGGAAGGTAGCCTGAGTGGCAACGGCTCCTTGCCCTCGAGCTGCTGAAGTTGCTGGGAACCAGCCCCCCCACACCCTCCCCTTCACCCCCCTCCTGGGTGAGCGGTGCCTGGGAGCCGGGAGGTTTTTCACAGCCTGGAGGTTTGGTGCTGGTTTCTTGCCCCGTCTCCCAAGGGAATGGGGAACAGGTAGTGCCACCCCTGCGCCCACCCCCGCTGGGTTTGGGGATGGGGCTCCCCCTTGGCATGGGGATGCTGAGACTGAGCTCCCACCTGTGCAAGGGTGGGAGGCGTGGGGCCGGAGGAGGAGGTGATGGGCTGCCTCTCCTTCCGTGGCACCTCTGCTCCTGCACCATGGGACCCCCTTGGGAGCCCCCTCCCCCCAGGCATTTCGGGGTGGGACCCCCTCCTCAGCATCACTGGTGACACGTAGCTGCGACACTGCGCCCAGGGAGCAGATGTGACCTGAGGGTCCCCCTCCTCCTCCCACAAGTCAGAGATTGCCCCAAAACACCCATGGGGGCAGCGTCCTCCCCCCAGCACCCAGCCCTGGGATCCTGGCTCCCTGACACCTCTGCTACGCGGTGGAAATTGGGGGGGGGGGTACTTATCTTTATTTATAGGTATTTGTTATACCCATCGTCTAGCAGGGGGGTGGGAGAGCATGATGGGCTGGGAAGGGGGCTGAGTCTTCAGACACCACCCCCAATCCAGCCCCGGGGAGCATCCCTCCCACCACAGACAGGCTCCGTGGCGGGGGTGGGATGCATCCCCAATCCTTGGCATGTCCCTCCCATCCTCAGCACTGGGATGAAGGGCACTGGAGGGAGCAGAGCCCCCGGAGCTCATCCCAGCAAGTCAGCACCTGTCCCCAGAGCTGGCCAGAGCTGAGTCACCCCGGCAGGGAAGGTGAGGAGTGGGGATAAGAGCAGATCCACAGAGGTTCCCTGTGACACCCACATCAGCCACGCTGCAGCCCTGGTGCCAGGCAAGCTGGGCTCCCTGGAGATGCCTCATCCAGCCTGGGCCAATTTTGCCTGGGTGGTTTTGGGGTGTTTGCCATGTTTGCCCCCGGAGTTCAGTGGCTGGGGCAGGGCAGCATCTCCCCACACCCAAATTTAGGGCTTTCAAGCCCATGTTTCCCTTGGGGACAGTCCCAGGGACACTGGCTCTGTGCTGGGCTGGGGGGATGTGGGGACCCCAGAGCTTGTGCACAGCACCAGGGGCCGGGCTGTGCTGGAAATGGTCCTTAGAGAGCAGGGAGAGAAGGTCTGGGGGGGTTGGGGTGGGGAGACAGGGCAGCAGCCGTCAGCTACAGAGGGTCGGAGGCAGGTCAGAGGAAGGGTGGGTGTTTTGGGAGCCTGGGGCAGGACTCGGTCCCAAGTGTGTCCTGGGGTTAGCCAGGAGCTCGGCTATTTATACCAGAGCTCCTGGCCCCTGCTCGGGGTGACTCAGACCCGGCACCATGGCGAGATGGAAACATGTTTTGAAGATGGTCTAATGGGAGGGTGGGGATGGGGGACCCTCCCTGCCAGCATCCCTGGCTGCCCGTCACCCCCTCGCTCCCTCGGGGATGCTCCTCCCGGGCAAACCCCCTCATAGGGGTGGCAGTTGAGACCCCACACCCCTTGTGCAGTTTAGCCAGGACCACCCACCTTCCTTCTCCCTGCATCACCCCAGCACCCCAAAACCCACCCCCCATGGTGCAGCTCGTGGACCCCCACCCAGGCCTTGGCGTGTGACCCTCTGTCACTGGAGGTGTGAATACTCCCCCCAGCGCTGCCCTGGCTGGTCCCAAAGGTGGGGGGGATGTCCCCAGCACCCTGCGGGGGGTTCACCCCTGGTTCTGCCCTGGCCGGCAGCTGGGGTGGAGGCAGCGGGGCTCCCCCAGGCCCCACGCACCCTGCCAGGGTCAGCGCCCCCCAGGGCACTGGGAGGGAGCAGCCGGGCAGGTCGGCGCCTGCTGCCAGCAGCGGGGCCCCGGGGGGACGGGGGTGCCTCTGTCTGCCCAGGCGGGCGCCGATGGGGCGGCTCTGGGGCTCCCATCCCCCCCAGCACCCTGGGTGTCATCCCCCCAGCACCCGTGAACACAGGGCCTGGGGATGCAGGAGGCCTGGACGCCCTGTGTGTCCGTCCCTCCGTCTGGAGTCCGTCCATCCTTCTCCCATCCATGAGCTGAGTGTGAGAGGCCTCAGCTCCTCCTCGCCCCGGGCTGTGTCCACTGGGTGCCTAGGGCTGCCCCGGGCCCCCCTCAAGGCGATGCGACCCCCCCATCTCCCCCTCCCAAGCCACGTGCGTGGGGAGTCCCCGTGCGCCCCCCAGCCCCTGATGGAGGGGGGTCCTTGAGAAGGGGCCCCAGCACAGATCCCTCACACGTGGGTCACCCCCCCAGGGGAACTCAGCTGGGACCTGGGGGGTTTGGGGAGCCTCTCCCCTCACCCCCCCCCAGTCTCCTCTCCGGGGGCGCAGACAGGGCTGGGGAGAGGGGGCAACCCCGGTGGTGTGGGGGGGACACACAAAGGGGGGGTCACCGGGGGGGGGTGTGTGGGGTGCCCCATGGCATGACGTCACGGCGGGCGGGGCTTGTCGGCGGGGGCGGGGCGGGCAGGGGATCCCCGGGGCTCGGGGCCGCCGTGCGGCAGCGAAGAGCCCGTCGGGTGGGCGGGGGGAGGGGGGCAGCGGGGCTCGGCTCGGTACTGCGGGCTCCGGGGGCTGCCGGCCCCGGCCCGGCCCGGCCCGGCCCATCATGACCATGAGCTCGGTGGCCGAGAGTCTGCTGGGGCCCGACCCCTCGAAAGCCGCTTTCCTGGAGCTCGGCCACCCCTCGCCGCCGCACTACCCGCTGCACGGCATCCACCCCCACGACCCCCCGTCCTTCGCCTCCTACGGCCGGCCCGGGCCATACCCCTACAGCGGCGGTGCCCCCCGCCGCCCCACGGCGGCACCTACCTGCCCTACGCCGCCCCCCCGGCACCCAGCACCCCCCGGCCGGGCTGGCCCACGGCGCCAGGCTGCAGGACGCAGGTAAGGTGGGCGCGGGGTGCACCTGCCCCCCCCCCCCCATCCCGGGTCCCCCCTCCATCACCCGGCGGGGAGCGGCGGGACGGAGCCGTCGGAAGCGCGTCGGGGCGGTGCGGGGCTCGGCACGGCGGGGACACGCCGGGGTGGGGGGCGATGTGACCCCGCTCCTAAAGCACCCCCGGACCTGCCGGAGCCCGTGAGGATGCGTGAAACCCGCGGGGATGGGGAGCGTCACAGCCCCGGCTGCCCGCATCCCCCTGGGACCCCCAGCTGCCCCTATCACCCTGAGACCCCCAGCTGCCCGCATCCCCCTGGGACCCCCGGCTGCCCATATCCCCCTGGGACCCCCGGCTGCCCGCATCCCCCTGAGACCCCCGGCTGCCCACATCCCCCTGGGACCCCCAGCTGCCCGCATCCCCCTGAGACCCCCGGCTGCCCATATCCCCCTGGGACCCCCGGCTGCCCCCATGCCCCTGAGACCCCCGGCTGCCCGCATCCCCCTGGGACCCCCGGCTGCCCGCATCCCCCTGAGACCCCCGGCTGCCCATATCCCCCTGGGACCCCCGACTGCCCGCATCCCCCTGAGACCCCCGGCTGCCCGTATCCCCCTGGGACCCCCGACTGCCCGCATCCCCCTGAGACCCCCGACTGCCCGCATCCCCCTGGGACCCCCGGCTGCCCGCATCCCCCTGAGACCCCCGGCTGCCCGTATCCCCCTGGGACCCCCGGCTGCCCGTATCCCCCTGGGACCCCCGGCTGCCCGCATCCCCCTGAGACCCCCGGCTGCCCGTATCCCCCTGGGACCCCCGGCTGCCCGCATACCCCTGAGACCCCCGGCTGCCCGCATCCTGCCCACTGCCCACCCGGGCCGGGCAGATGCTCCCCACAGCCCCTCCACCAGCACACTCCATCTCAGCTCCCTGCCCATCTCATCCCTGTTCCACCCTGTTTTCCCCAAAAGCTGATGCAGGACAGTGCAGGCTGAGCCGCCCCAGAGACAAGTGACCCCCAGGCTGCCCCACGGAGGGGTCCTGAGCCTAGCTGAGCCCCCCAGGGCCTGTTGGCCCCTTGTCAGAGCTGTGGCTGTGGCCAGTCTGTGTGCGAGGTGTATGTGGGGGTGCAGATACGCTCCCCACATGCCCTGTGCTGCTCAGCCCAGGACCACCTTGTCCCCAGGGTCTCTCTGAGCCCCTTTGGGTTTCCCACGTGGCCCAAGAAGGATCCAGTGATGCTCAAAGCCACGGGGGGGTTAGGGGTCCAGGATAGGGGCACAGTCCTCCCATCAAGGGGGTGCCTGGGGGCTCGCTGCAGACCCTGGACCCACTATGCCCACAGCAGCCCCCCACCCAGGGCAGGGCAGTGTGTCCTGCTGCTCCCTCCATCGCACCGTGGGGGTCTGCCCAGCCCCCTCACTGGGTGCACAGCAGAGAGGCCTGCGACCTGCCCGTTTTTGGGCTTGCACAGTGATATTAAATGAGCGACCCCATCCTTTCCCCTTCCCTTCCCTCCTCCCAGTTCCCATTCCCCTTCCTTATTCCCCCTCCCAAACTAACCTCCATGAAGCAAACCCCACTGCAGCCCCCCGGGTGGGATGGGGTGGGGATGGGTTTGGGATTGGGATGGGTTGAGGTTTGGGGGATAGGTTTAACACACACACACACACACCCCCCAGAGCATTGTTTTAACTCTCTGCTCCTCTCCCACCACCCCAAGAGCACGAGAAGCCCCCCGCCATCCCCCACGGGGAGCTGCGCATCAACGGCAAGGGGAAGAAGCTGCGCAAGCCCCGCACCATCTACTCCAGCCTGCAGCTGCAAGCCCTGAACCAGCGCTTCCAGCAGACCCAGTACCTGGCGCTGCCCGAGCGCGCCGAGCTGGCGGCTCAGCTGGGGCTCACCCAAACCCAGGTGAGACCCCGCCGTGGGCTGGTCAGCACCCCGAGGACGTGCCTATCTGAGGCGGGGGGTTTGGGGTGGGGGGGTCATACCCATCGCTGCTCCAAGGAGGGGGTGGGGGGTGACTCTGGATTAAGGCTGCGTCACGACGCCGGGGTGCAACTGGAAGCGTGCCGAGCCGTGCCGTGCCGCGGCGGGGGAGCTGGCGCCGGTGGGCCCCCAGGGCTCAGGTTTGGGGCACCCCTACTCGCACCTCCCAATGGCACCGGGACTTTCCCAGCCCCGGAGCCTGGCTGCCGGCCCAGCCGTGCCCGGGACGGGGCGAGTGGGTTTTTGAAGGTGATGGGGAGAGACAGGCAGGCGGCAGCGGTGCAGCCCGGAGCCAGGGGCGAAGCGAGCTCATAAAGCCAGGGAAGAAGGAGGCAAGTGGGAACCTGCCGGCAGCGCGGGGGGGACCGCGGGGAGGAATGAGCGGGGCCACCACCCCAACGCGGTGAGCCCCACCGTGCCGCGCCCCGGCCCAGCCCCGGCACCCGGCTGGGGTGGGAAGGGGGGGGCCACAGCCTGTGCCGGAGTGGGGGGCATGGGGATATGCACGGGGTGGGATGGGGACCCCCGCCCGGGTCGGTCTGCATTGGTGGCGTGGGTCTCTGCTTCTGCCCACACCCTCCTCCAGCTGCCCTTGGTGGAGTCTCGGGTGGCTCGTAAAGGGTTGGGCTCAAAGCCCAGCTTACCTCACAGACCCCCCCCCACCCCCCCAAATCGTCTGCGCCCCCAGGAAAAGGTGGGTGTAGGTGGGGGAGGCGGGGACCCCAGAGGGGTCTGTAATTGTTGATGCTGGGGGACTGGGGGTTCAGCCACAGAGCCCACCCTCCCCACTCACCCAGCCCTGTCTCTCCCCCAGGTCAAGATCTGGTTCCAGAACAAGCGCTCCAAGTACAAGAAGATCATGAAGCAGGGCTCGAGCGCGCCCGACGGGGAGCACCTCCACCCTGCCACCTCCCTCTCCCCCTGCTCCCCCAACATCCCCCCACTCTGGGACATCCCCGTGCTGGGCAAAGGGGCCCCCCTGCCCCCCAGCAGCTACATCAACAGCTTCGGAGCCTGGTACCAGCACCCCCAGGACACCATCCCCCGGGCCCCCATGATGTGATGCTGCCAAGGCTCCAGCACCCGTTGGCTCCGGGAGGGTCGGATGCTCTGTCACTGCACCCCGAGGGTCTGGGCAGCCCAGTGAAGCACTGGGGGAACCCCAGAGAATGGAGAAAGGAGGAAGAGGAGGAGGAGGAAGGCCACCATGGTCTGTGGGGATCGCCTGCTCCGTCACGGTCCCAAGGGAGACGGCGCCGGCACCACGTCCCGGTGCTCCCATCCCGGTGGGACAGGACTTGGCCCCCAGCCACAGCCCCGGGTCCCTCTGCTCATGGACATGGGGCCGGAGGGGGGGCCCGAGAGGAGCTGGGGGGCCTGCAGACCCCCCCGGCCTGCCTTTATTTATGAATACTGTTATTATATGTGCCCCCCCTGTATAAATAGGCTGTACCCTTGTAACCTGACGACTGCTCCTCCGTATCAGCCGCTCCATCTCGGGGTGGGGGGGTGGGTGGGTGTCTGCCCACAGTTTGGGGGAGACACTTCAGTCCTCAGAGACTCCTGTCCCCCAAATCTCCTAGGAAAACATCCCCGGGGGTGGGGGTGGGGTGTGACAGCAGTGGAGGGGGGGGCTGGGGCTGTTGTCACACACACCCCCTCCCCAAACATCTGTGCAGGACCCAGCGGTGTTGCCAGAGGTGCAATTAGAGTAATTGTGGGCCCAGGCCCCTCAGCCAGGGGCTTCTCCCCGCCTCCTCGGGGTAATTACCAGCAATTTGGAGCTGTTGAAGATGTCTCGTTAATAGGGGAAGTGTGGGGGAGGGGGGATGTGGGGCAGGTTGGGGACCCCCGGGGGTGGGTCAAGCCTGGGGTTCTCACCCCACTCCTCCAGCAGCCCCCACGGCCCTGGCACCGAGGGCACATTTGGGGGTGGGGAGGGGTGGGGGGATATTTTATTCCTGGGGGGGTTGGCAGTGAACCAGACCCCCCCCTTGTGCTTTTCAGAGGCCAGAACCTGGCTAGAAAATACATTATCATCAATCCCCACTTTTCCCAGTCCTGTTTGTCACCCGTGATGGGCATGAGACCCGAGCTGGGGGCAGGGATTGGCAGGTCCCTACTGAGAAGGGGGAGGAAGAGGAGGAGGAAGGCTCAGGAGGGCTCCCTGGTTCAAACACACCATGATCCTTCCTCTGGATACTCCTTCCTTTTATTTCCCCTGCTCCAAGGGTCACTACTTGCCTCAGGGATGCATTTTCCATCCCAACTGGCACCCAGCCGGAGGGGTGTGTGGGGGGTGGGGGTGTGGGGATGGGGGGAGCAATGCTGCAGTGCTGGGGTGCCATCCACGTCCCCCCTGTGCACACAGGGACGGATTTCTGTCCACCTGAGGATCAGGCTTTCCAGCGAGTGATGGAGATGGGCAGGGCTGGCAGCCTGGCACCCAGCGTGGGAACAGTGTGTCCCGGGGCCAGAGGGGTGTGGGAAGCCCCACGTTTCCCTTTGGGCAGCTCCAAGGCTGGACACCAGCCCCCCAGCGAGGTTTGATCCCCTTGGCCAAGAGATCTGGGGTGCTGGCAGTGACACCCCCGCCCCCCCAGGCACACAGGTGTGGTTGTCCCTGCCTGTGTCCCATGCTGGTCACAGTGGTGGCAGGTGGAAGATGTGGAGCCCGTTGGCTGGCTCAGCACCTGTGGGGACACCGTGGCCAGGACTAACTGCAGCCTGGGGCCAAGGCACGGGGTGCCTGGTGCCCCCCCCCTCGGATGGATGGTGCCCATGAGTGGGGCTGAGGCCGGCGGGCAGGGGTCCATGTGGGGCAAGGCTTTGCTCTCCCCAAGGGATGGAGCCCGACCTCATCTCTGAGGCCACAGGGAGCTGGACAGATGCACCCACCTTGGCAGGGAGGAGAGGTTCCCACCCAGAGCCAGGAGAAGACTCAGCTGCTCCTGGGTGGGACTTACCCCAGGGTGGGCTTCGGGCTGCAAGGGGCTTTCCCCAGGGGCTGCTGTCTGGCCAGTGGAAAGGGCTGGAGCAGGCTGTGCTCTGGGCTGCAAAGGGCTCTTGGGGTGCTGGTGTTGAGGAGGTGGGTGCTGAGCCCCGTCCCAGCCCTGTGTATTTGGGGGGGGGACACACACACAGGACCCCTGTGGAGCCGGGGGGGAGGCTGGAGGGGGCTCGGTGGCTTGGCGTGCCGGGGAGGGCAGGGCTGGGGGGGGCTGGGAGGGGGCACAGGAGGCAGAGGAGCCCACTCGGCTCTCCCGACGGATGTGCTGCCAAGGACCCGCAGCCAGAGCCGCTCACAGGCCCCGTCTTGCAGCGGGAGGGAGGCAGCAGCTCCCGGGGCCAGGATCTGGCCCGCCCGGCGCGGCCGGGACGGCGGCTGGCGCCCAGACCCCGCGGCGGGGGGGGGGGGTGTGGGGGAGGTGGGAGGGCGGGGGGAGGGAAGGAAGGGGTGCACCTTCCCCTCTGGGTCCCCCCTGCGCCCAGCCCCGCGCGTGGGAGAGCCGCAGCCCACCCCTCCTGCCCCGGTGCTGTCGCAGCACCCTTGGGTGCAGGGAAATGCCTGCTCCAGCCCACATCTTGGGCACCCAGGGGAGCTCAGCCGGGCCCCCCCACCCCGAGCCCCCTGCCACCCCCTCCACGCTTGCAATGCTCCTGCGGGATGGGGATGGGGTGAGGGCTGGGGGTCCTGTGCCCTGAGGAGGGGCTTTGGGGGCTGTGCTACCCTTTCTGGGTGAAGCAGATGGTGACCCCGCACCCCGGGAGGGGACAGAGCCCCCAGACATCCCACTCTGCAGGGCTTAACAAGTCCCACTGGGGACACGGGGACATCCCTCTGCCAGCGCAGCCTGGAAACCCCACCTGCCCCCTGGGAATAGACAACGGGGAGGGGGGGAGGGGGGGGCACGACTTGGCATCCCCTTTCTGTCCCCAGCCAGGGTGGGAGGACACGGATATGGGGCGGGGGGGATGTTAGATAGGGAGCAGAGGGTTCCCCGAGGCCGCTCAGGAAGGTGTTTGCCCCCTTTACCCGGGGCTGGGGGCAGTGCCGGCGGTGATGCCGCGGCTGCCCGGCGTGGCCCCGGGTTAGCCAAGAGCCAGGGAGGGGATGGAGCCGCGGCAGCTGCCAGGCCGGGCCGTGGGCGGGCGGCTGCCCCCGCGCTTTGCGCTGGCAGCAGCGTGACGCAAGCGGCTGGAAGCGGCGTGTTGCGACGGGGCAGGAGCCCCGTGCAGGGCTGGAGGGGAGCGCAGCCGGGGCTTGTGTGTGTGTGTGGGGGGGGGGGGGGGTAGCCCCCAAGAACCGTGAGGGGATGCTGAGGGGATGCTGGGTACCGCCGACCCCACGGCTTGGATGCTGGAAACCTTCATCCTGATGATACCCACCGGTAAAGCCACCCCCCCATCTCTGGGGGGCTGCGTGTCCCCAGCATCCCCATCACCCGGTGTTGCTCTCCATCCCCAGTGCCAGCGGGGTGGGCGGGGGGTGGTGGGGGGCGGAAACTGGAGTAACTGGGATAATGAGGGATGGTCTGGTTTATCCCAGTGCCGGGGCTGGGAGATGGATGCTGGGATGCTGGGTCCTGCAGCCCCTTTTGGGGAGCTCTGGGGGTCTTGGCCACCTCTCAGCTGGAAGAGAAGCTGGTGATGCTGGTGGTGACCCCTCCCACCCGAGCTGGGGGCTGAGCAAGGAGGATCCAGGGGAAGCAGCCAAGAGGGGCCATGCTCAGCTCCACACCGCAGCTCATCAGGCAGGTGCAACGCCCCCCACCCCCAGCACCCAGCCCACCCCCGCGGGCTCCATGGCCACAACAGAGGCGGTGGGACAGGAGGGATGAGGGATGAACACAACATCTTCCTCAGTGCCCATCCCCGGGGCCTCAGGACTGGTGGCACAGGCTGCTGGGGCGCTCACAGGCAGAGCTGGAGGGGAACAGGATTAACTCCTGTCTGCAGGATGCACCCAGCCCTTAGAGAATCCACGGATATTTAATCTTCTGGGGTTTTTTAATTCTTTTTTTCCCTCCCCCCCCCCAAAAAAAAAAAAAAAGAGGATTTTTTAAAAAAATAAATTAATAAAATCAATGTATAGAAACCAAACCAGCAGCAGTCCCCCCTGCTCCTCACCCCAGGCATCGCTGCTCTGTTTCCTCCTCTCCCCACCCGCCACCTCCCTGCTCTTGCTGGCAGCCTCCCCCCAAATCCACCCCCCCACCCCCCCCCCCATGTCTCCAGCGTGTCTGCCTGCCTGCCAGCTCCAGGGCGGGTTGCACCCAGCCTCCAACCCCAACCCCAAGCACTGGGGGATGAGGGGGCTGCCAGCACCCCCTGATTCTTTGGAACTGGCCCAGTTGTGCCTTAGGGGGGTTGGGTCTGGTGGTAAACTGGGGGTGTTGGGTTGGGGATGGGGAACCAGGGGGTGCAGTGGATTCGGTCGTGGGGAGGGGGGATGTGGGGGGTGATGGAAGCTGGGTGCATCCCGGCGTGCCAGCATCCCGGTGTGGGGGTGCCTGGTTTGTGGGGGGACACACCACCCCCAGGGTCACCCCATGGAGAGCTGGGTGCTGAGAGGGGAGCAGTAGGGTTGGGGGACACACACACCCCCCCACTTGAGCCCTCCCACCCCCGTAATGCTGATGGGGAATGTCCACAGGGACGGCGAGTGCTGGACCTGGGGGGGTCGGTGCCTGGGTGGGGGTCCCATCCCCTGCCAGCCCCCACTCATGGGGTGTCCCCAAAGAGGGCACTGCAGCAGCCCGGCCTCCCTCCCAGTTTGCACACCTAGGAGCCTACTGGTTCCCAGTGAGAGGAGCGGGAGGGAAGCAGCAAGTCTCCACTGCGGCTGGGGAAGACTCTGCAAACTGGGGTGAAAACTACCCCCTCCCCCCATCCCCAAATTCCCCCTCAGAGGGGCACAGCAGGACTCGGGGTGAGCCAGCAACAGCCCTCCCCATCACCCAGCATCACTCCCAGTGTCCAACCACCCCTTGGACACCCCCTAAAACCAGGAAGATGGGATTGAACTGCCTTTCCCAACCTGGAAAACTCTTGAGCTGACCAAAAACCCCCCAAAACCCCCCCCCAAACCCCCCTAAAAACCCTCCCAAAAAACAGTGTTTGGAGCCTTGAAATTCAAAGCGCTTTTATTAACACTTCTCCATCAGGGTTTGTTCTCTAGGAAAGCAGCAAAGGATGCTCAGAGGGACCCCCCATACACACACACACCCCCACCCCGGGTTTTGAGGGGGGTCCCATCAACCAGGGTTTTATTTTGGGGCGAGGGGGGAGGGGTGGTGGTGTATTTCTTATTAAAAAAAAGAGGGGAAAATAATAAGCAAACACAAAACCAGAGCGAAACCAGCTTGGTTTGGATCAACTTTATACAAACAAACCTTATGTACACTCTTACCCCCCCCACCCCCCCCAAAATACACCCCTATTTATATAAGGCAACATAAATAAGACCCTCAGGACTGTACAAGACGTATGAACACTGCGCTGCTGCTCTTAAAAAAATAGCATCACTCTCTTACAAAATACTACAGAGGTTGAGGGGGGTGGGGGTAGGTTTGGGGGTTGTTTTGGGGGTGTTGTTTTGTTTGGTTTGGTTTTTTTTTTGGTTGGTTGGTTTTATTTGTTTGGACCAGGCATCCCTGCTTCACCAGCAGCATCAGCTGGGCAGCGGGAGGCACTGGGAGGGAAAAAGGGACTTTTTCTCCTTAAAAAATAACTTAAAGGCATTTCTGAGCTGTTTAAATATTAAAATAGTTTTTTCTCCCCTCCACACACACACACATACACACACACATATCGCCCCCCCTCCCCATCTCCCTTCCCCCCACCTCTCTCCCCCCCCCCAACTTTTTATTTCTCTTTAAATAACCACCTGGTCTGAGCATCGTCCTGGGAGGTTCCAGTGAAGCTGCTGGGCTGGGAAGGGAGGGGGTGCCTGATTTTCCTCCTGTGGATACACACAGCCCCCCCTTTGCTGCTCCAAATTCTTCCCAGTCCCTGGATTTTTGGGGCTGAAGCACAGTCCTGCTCCTCTGGTGTGTGATGACCCCACGCTTCCCATCTCTGCATCCTCCTCACGGCTCCATCCCGACCGGAGTGGGGGTGCTCCAGGTGCTCCTCTCACCCCTCCCATGTGCCCACTGGTGCTGGGGGTGATGGGGATGGGGAATTTCCACGTGGAGCATCCCCATCCCACACAAAAGCAGCTCAGCTGGGTATCCCCAAGAAGCAGAGCTCCAGCGAGGGACCCCCCAGCCCTGGGTGGGACGTGGCTCCTCCTCAGGGGTTGGTTTTGGTGGGGTGTGATGGAAAAAAGGGGAGGAGGAGGAGGGGAAAAATAATGTGTAAGGAAAAATTGGCCACTTTTTCCTCGCCTGCCCTGGGCTGGGAGCTGGGATTAACCCTTTGCAGTCAGTCCTTGTGTTCCTGAGATGAGCTGGGAGAGGATTGGGGGGTGTGAGCTGGGGGGTGCATGGCCCTGGGTGCCCTTTTTTCTTAAAAAAAAAAAAGAAAAAAAAAGAAAAAAAAGAAGAAAAACCAAGAGTTGGGTTTTTTTTGGGGGAAAAAAGGAGGCAAAGGAGCTCTGCCAATGTCTCTGGTTCCTGTTCGTGCTGTTAATAGACGGCGCCGGTGTTGGGGGG
Source organism: Hypotaenidia okinawae (assembly GCA_027925045.1). Lineage (NCBI taxonomy): Eukaryota > Metazoa > Chordata > Aves > Gruiformes > Rallidae > Hypotaenidia > Hypotaenidia okinawae. The sequence goes on from BSDF01000024.1 coordinate 4,488,965, forward strand.
AGGCCCCGGGGAGGTGTGATGCATCGTGGCAGCCGGCGGCGCTTGGTGGGGTCCGTGGGGTCCGCTGAGGGTTTGAGGGTGATACCAGGGGTTGTGCTCCTCCAAAAACCCGGGGAAGAGCTGTAAGGAAGAGGCTGAGGAAGCGGGGTCCGTCCCGGCGCGCTGCCGTGAGAGTTACTGTCCCAGACGGCCGGGGAAGGGGGGAGTTGCAGGCCATGGAGTCGCTGTTGTTGGGGCTGTGCTCCAGAGGCACCTCGCCGTTCTTGTAGAGCTTCTTGAACTTGGAGCGGCGGTTCTGGAACCAGATCTTCACCTGGGGGCGAGGGGGGGACACACACAGGGAAGGGGGGCAAGGGAGGGACAGAGAGGTGTCAGCTCCTGGGTTGGAAGGGGAAGCGGGGTGCAAGGGGATGAGGGGGCCACTGGGAGGGATGAGGGTGTCACAGGGAGCTTCAGCGTGTGGGGACAGCGAAGGAACTGGGTGTTGTGGGGACCCCCGGAGATGCGGAGCATCGCTGGAAGCCCCTCCCCGCCCTGGGGACACGGGTGTTGTGGGGACCCCTGGAGACGCGGAGCATCACTGGAAGCCCCCTCCCCGCCCTGGGGACACGGGTGTTGTGGGGACCCCTGGAGATGCGGAGCATCACTGGAAGCCCTCTCCCCGTCATGGGGACAAGGGTGTTGTGGGGACCCCCGGAGATGCGGAGCATCACTGGAAGCCCCCTCCCCGCCATGGGGACACGGGTGTTGTGGGGACCCCCGGAGATGCGGAGCATCACTGGAAGCCCCTCCCCGCCATGGGGACACGGGTGTTGTGGGGACCCCCGGAGATGCGGAGCATCGCTGGAAGCCCCCTCCCCACCCTGGGGACACGGGGAGCCGGTCACACCAGGCATCACCCGAGCGTCGCCGGCGTCGGGCGAGGCGTCGGCACTGGACGCCCTTGGCCGCCGGGTAAGGGGTGTGTGGGGGTACAGGGACAGGACGGGGCGGTGGTTGTCACCCAAACAGGATGTCCCTCTGGGAGCAGGTGACGCGCTCCGTCAGCCCTTTGCCGAGTGTCCCCGATTGCTTCATCGCCCAAGGGAGGAGGAGGAGGAGGAGGAGGAGGAAGGCCAAGTGCTGGGGAGCGCGCGCCAAGGGCGGCACAAGGGCGCCGGCACCGGCCCGCAGGCAGGGAGGGCGCCGGGGACGGGACGGGGTGTGGGGGGACTGGGTCACCGGTGACAACCTGCTCGTCAGCACATCGGCAGGGGCGGTTTGTCCCTGTGCCAAGAGAACCCCAAAAGGGAGGGTTTCACCCCAAAGCTGGGGGCGTGGGGAGGACAAGCCCATGGCGCACGTCCCTGCTCTTCCAGTCCGGCCGAAACTGCCACCCCCCCACACTGGGTCTTATTCTTTTGGGGGGGGCCAAGGGGGGAATGTGGCTTCTGTCCCCAAATCCCCTCTCCCTGCCTGGACTGAGCGGGATGGGGGAGCCGGAGCGCTGGGAGGATGGGCTGAAGGGGACCCCCAGAAGGCCTGGCTGGAGGGGGAGCAGGATCTGGCCCCCAGGATCCCCCAGGCTGGCTGGACTCCGGGTCAGGACCTACTGCCAGGATGGGGTGGTCCGAGCACCCTGTCCCCAGCGTCCCACCCGGAGCACCCCGTCCCCAGCGTCCTGTCCCGCCCGGGATTTGGCATCCCAAATTACTGACCCAGGACCCTGCTGGGCACCGGGACAGGATTCAGCCTCAGACCCTCCCAGGGTGCCTGGGCAGAGCGAGGTCTGGGATGGGGCTGGGAGGGGGGTAACCCCCAAACTGGGGGTCTGTCCTCCTCCCTGCTCCTTCCCTCTTCTCCACCACAAAGCAGATCTGCTCCGTGGCGGGGGGGGGGGGGGGGGGGGCTGTAAACTGGTGGCAGAGGACCCCTGTGTCTCCACGCAAGCGGGGACCATCCATGCCCAGTAACCCCCCCAGACCCCCCCAAAGCTCTAACCACCCACCTGTGAACAGACCCCTCTCCCAAACCCCTCTGATTCGCGTTTTGCAAGGGGTGGGGAAGCGAGGGGGGGGGCGCACCTCCATCTCCCCCTCCTGCCCGTAGCTGGGAATTGGGGTGGTGAGGGGTGTCGGGGGGTGGGGTGGGGGTGTGCTCAGCCCTCACCTGGGTCTGGGTCAGCCCCAGCTGGGCTGCCAGTTCGGCCCGTTCGGGGAGCGCCAGGTACTGGGCTTTCTGGAAGCGGCGCTGCAGAGCCGCCAGCTGGTAACTGGAGTAGATGGTGCGGGGCTTGCGGATCTTCTTGGGCTTCCCATTGACCATCCGCACCTCCGGCTCCGGCTCCTCCTTCACCGACACTGGGCACAGAGCGGAGCTGTGAGGCCGCTGACAGGACCCTTCTCCCCCCAGCGCCGATTCCCCCCCCACACACCCCAACTCAGGGTTATCCCAGCGTGGTGACTCTGCTCCGTCCCCTGGAGCATCCCCCCCATCCCCATCCCCATCCCAGGACAGTCGCATCCATCTCCATCCCCCCCAGCAGCACTGGGGATGCCAGAGGGGATGCTGAGCCCTGTCCCAACATCCCCACCCCCCCCCCAACACACACACCCCCTTCCAAATCCTTCCCCAACTCCATGGTCGCCCCGTCCCCAAACTTGGGCAACTCTTTAGACGGGTGCAACTTCCCAAACCCATCCCAAAGGGATGGGGTGGGATGGATACAGACACACACACACACACACACACCTCTCCCTCCCTGAGCATCCTACCTGCTTCCTGGGCTGGGAGCTGCTGGTCCCTGAAGTGGCTGTACTGGCGGTAGGACGGGCTGTAGGAGTAGTCGGATTTGGGCGAGTAGGTGCCGGCGGTGCCGATGCCGTTGAGGTTGAACTGGTGGTAAGGGTAGTGGCTCACGGGCTGGCTGTAGGATTGCCCCGAGTAGTAGTCGTGCTGGCCCGTGTAGTAGCCCAGGTCGGTGACTGAGGACTCGGGCAAGGTGGGAGAGTCCTTGGAGGCGGCATGGCAGCTCAGCGAGCTGGAGAGATCCGTGAGGATGCTGGAAAGCTTCTTGTCGAAAGACCCGCTCATTGCTGGAACCCAGGGGATGGAGGAAGGGGGGGTATGTGTGGGGGGGAGGGGGTGGGGGAGGAGAAGGGGGGAAGGGGGAGGAAAGCTTGGAGCGGGGAGGAACCCCTTCTTTTTCAAGCCCGGCTTGTCCCGCTCGCCCCGCGCTGTAGGGCCTTGGTTGAACCCAGAGCCGGCTCCTCCGCTGCTGCTGCTGCTGCTGCTGCTGCTGCTGCTGCTGCTGCTTCTCCTCCTCCTCCTCCTCCCAAAGGAGCAGCCCAGAGTCTGTGCCCAAACCTCCAGCCCCGGCCGCCTGCTTAAAGCCTTTAATTAGGGAGCCGGGCAGGGTGGGTGCGCATTCCGATTGGCTCCAGAAATATTGCCTGGGAGGCAAAACAGGCTCCTGCCTCCTCTCTGCCAGTGGTTTGGGGTTGGCTGGTTGGGTGGTTGGGTGGTTGGGTGGTTGGGGTGGTGTTGTGTTTTTTTTTTTGGGGGGGGTTTTTTTTTTCTTTTTACTCTTTTCCTTCCTTTTTTTCCCTTTTTCCCCCTTTTTTTCCCTTTTTTTCCTTTTTTTCCTTTTTTTTCCCCTTTTTTTTCCCCTTTTTTTTCCCCTTTTTTTTCCCCTTTTTTTCCCCCCTTTTTTCCCCTTTTTTTCCCTTTTTCCCCCTTTTTTCCCCTTTTTTTTTTTCCTTTTTTTTTTCCTTTTTTTCCCCCCCTTTTTTTTTTTTCCCTTTTTTTCCTTTTTTCCCTTTTTTTTTTTTCCTTTTTTTTCCTTTTTTCCCTTTTTTTTTTTCCCCCCCTTTTTTTTTTTTTTTTCTTTTTTTCCTTTTTTCTTTTTTTTTTTTCCCCTTTTTTCTTTTTTTTTTTTCCTTTTTTTCCCCCCCTTTTTTTCCCTTTTCCCCCCTTTTTTTCCCTTTTTTCCCCCTCTTCTCTCAAGAAACAACAAAGAGTGGGGGAGGGAGAGGGATAAATAAAGATCCCCCCCTTCCCCAGCTCCTGGCTGCAGGGGGAAGGGAAGGGAAGGGAGGGGAAGGGAAGGGGAAGGGGAAGGGGAAGGGGAAGGGGAAGGGGAAGGGGAAGGGGAAGGGGAAGGGGAAGGGAGGGGAAGGGGAAGGGAGGGGAAGGGGAAGGGAAGGGAAGGGAAGGGAAGGGAAGGGAAGGGAAGGGAAGGGAAGGGAAGGGAAGGGAAGGGAAGGGAAGGGAAGGGAAGGGAAGGGAAGGGAAGGGAAGGGAAGGGAAGGGAAGGGAAGGGAAGGGAAGGAGGGAGGGGGGTTGAAGGGGTTTTGGGGGGTGTGTGTGCGGGGGGGTTGTTTGGAAGGGACTCTTGGTGCTGAGGGGGGATTTGGGAGAGGATGGGAGGGGTTGCTAAGGGGGAGGGAGGGAAGAAGGAAGGGTGGTGGTGAGGGGGAGGAGGGGTCCTGGTGTGGGGATGGGTATGATTTAGATACACCCCCTCCCCCTTCCCCCCTCCCCCCAGCTCCCACCGTCTCCCAGCAGTGACCAGTGTGTCCCCAAGGCAGAGCTGCCCCCCCACCCCCCCAGGCTCGTGGAGCGGGGGGACTCTCCCATACCCCAAAAGTTGCCATCCTCCCCCTTCCCTGTGCGACCCCCGGGGCAGTGACACCTCCCCCTCCCCCTGCCCCCCCCAGGGAGCGCTTTGCCCCTCTCCCACACACACCCCCCACCCCCAGCCGCGACCCTGACCCCCTCCCCTCCCCAAGGCCCCCCAGCAGTGTCAGCGGGCTCACGGGACCCCCGCCCAGCCCCTGCCACCCCCAGACCCCCCGCACAGCACCTTATGGGGGGGAGGGTGCGCTTTGAGGGGAGGGGGCACTTTTATTTTGGGGGGGGGGTGTCCCTGCCTCTGCTGACAGGCTCTTACCCCCGGGGGGGCGGGGAGGGGGCTACGGGCGGACCTTGAGGCTGGCCGGGGCTCCCCCCCCTCCATTAACCCCTGAGCCCCGCGCGGTGCGATGGCGCCACCTGGCGGCCGCGATGGGGACCAGCGCCCCCGGCACAGCCGCAGGTTCGAGTCCCGGCCCTGCCTCAGGTTCGAGTCCCGGCACAGCCGGAGGTTCGAGTCCCGGCACAGCCGGAGGTTCGAGTCCCGGCCCCGCCCCAGGTTCGAGTCCCGGCCCCGCCCCAGGTTCGAGTCCCGGCCCTGCCTCAGGTTCGAGTCCCGGCCCCGCCCCAGGTTCGAGTCCCGGCCCCGCCCCAGGTTCGAGTCCCGGCCCTGCCGCAGGTTCGAGTCCCGGCCCCGCCCCAGGTTCGAGTCCCGGCCCCGCCCCAGGTTCGAGTCCCGGCCCCGCCCCAGGTTCGAGTCCCGGCCCCGCCCCAGGTTCGAGTCCCGGCCCCGCCCCAGGTTCGAGTCCCGGCCCCGCCCCAGGTTCGAGTCCCGGCCCCGCCCCAGGTTCGAGTCCCGGCCCCGCCCCAGGTTCGAGTCCCGGCCCCGCCCCAGGTTCGAGTCCCGGCCCCGCCCCAGGTTCGAGTCCCGGCCCCGCCCCAGGTTCGAGTCCCGGCGCTGCCCCAGGTTCGAGTCCCGGCCCCGCCCCAGGTTCGAGTCCCGGACCTGCCGCAGGTTCGAGTCCCGGCCCCGCCCCAGGTTCGAGTCCCGGCCCCGCCCCAGGTTCGAGTCCCGGCCCCGCCCCAGGTTCGAGTCCCGGCCCCGCCCCAGGTTCGAGTCCCGGCCCTGCCGCAGGTTCGAGTCCCGGCCCCGCCCCAGGTTCGAGTCCCGGCCCCGCCCCAGGTTCGAGTCCCGGCCCCGCCCCAGGTTCGAGTCCCGGACCTGCCGCAGGTTCGAGTCCCGGCCCCGCCCCAGGTTCGAGTCCCGGCCCCGCCCCAGGTTCGAGTCCCGGCCCTCGCCGCAGGTTCGAGTCCCGGCCCTCGCCGCAGGTTCGAGTCCCGGCCCTGCCCCAGGTTCGAGTCTCGGTCCTGCCCCAGGTTCGAGTCCCGGCCCTGCCGCCACCGCCGGGGTCATGGGGAGGGTGGGAAAATGCTGAGAAATGGGACTGGAATGGACAGAGAGGGATAGGGAAAGGGATGGGGATGGGATGGGAATAGGGGTAAGGATGGGGATGGGGATAGGTATAGGGGTACAGATAGGGGTGGGGATGGGGATAGGAATAAAATAGATCTAGAAACAATAGGAAAAGTAGAAATAATAGGAGAAATAGAAATAGAAATAATATCTAGAGGTCAAGATCCAGCAGGAAACAGCCAGGACAAGGCAGGAGGCAACGACCCAGAATCTGAGGGTGAAGGCACAGACTTGCCTCCCCCTCATCAACCCCCCCCCGGCAAATGTAACTTGAGATTTGGTGAATTAATTCAGAGGGGACAGAAATGTCTGGGACAAGCCCAGCCCTGCCGCCTGTCCTGCTCCCGGCTCTCTGGGGGCCTCCCTGGGGGTTTCCCAAGGTCCCAGAGGAGCTGCTGGGACATCCCCAGGCCTGCCCCCCCGCCCCCCGGCCTGGCTGTCCCTCCAGCCGGACTGTCACCGGGGCTGGTTCCTCCTGGGAGAGGGTTTCTCCAGCAGGAAAAGCCGGTTGGAGAGCTGCAGGCCTGGGGAACGCGGCTGGGGAGCGGGGCACAGACTGGGAGCAGGTCTGTGCAGTCCTGAACCAGTTTGGGACTGGGAAGCACTGGTGCCCGAGGCTTCTCGGCCAGGCTGGCTCCTGCTGAAGCCCCAAATCCAGGAGATCATGGAGGGGGGCTGGAAGGGGTCCAGTTTGAGTGGACTGGGACAGTGGGAGGGGGCAGAAGGGGCTGTATTGGGGTACGTGGGGGTCTCTGAGGGTGGGTGGCAGGGCTGGACACAGGGACAAGCAAGCAACACCCCCCCACACACCTCAATCTGCCCCTCACAAGGTTGGAAGAGGTTTTCATCACCCCCCCTCGCCCCCGTGCCACAGATAAGGTTGAGGGGGTCACCCCCAGATGCCCCGGTTGAAAACGCCCACCCCCACCCCAGCAGTGCCCACGGAGGACCCCTCGTGTATCCAAACCCCCCTCCCTCCACCGCTGCCGGGGGATTGCGAGGGGGGGGGGTGGGGTGTCCCCGCAGCATCCCCGGGCGCGTGGCTCCATCTAGTGCCATTTCGGGGTAACGACACCCCCTCTTTGGGTGCTGGCACCCCACGCCTTGGCTGCTCGTACCGCCCCCCCTTGTGTGCAGATACCGCCCCGTCGGGTGTCAACACGCTCCTTGGGTGCAGACACCCCTCACCGGGTCCCAACACCCCTGTCTGGGTCCCAACACCCCTTTTTGGGTGCAGACACCCCACCTTTGGGTGCAAACACCTTTCCTTGGGTGGAAACACCCTTCCTGGGGTGCTACCCCCACCCCCCACCCGGGTGTTAGCTCCCTTCTGGGCACAGCCAAGGCCGTGGGGGTTGACAACCCGCTGGGCAAAGGGACAGACCCACTGCACCCCAAAAGTGTCCCCGTGGAGGGGGGCCCTTTGTCCCTGTGCCAAGGGCTGTGTCAGCTGCCAGGGAGAAAATCCACCCGTCCCAGGGGAGACGGCGGGTGCTGGGGATGCTCTGAGCTGGGATCAGGGATAACCCACACTGGGGGACCTCGGGATGGGGACAGGAGGACAGGGACAGAGGGACAGACAGGGGAACAGGGCGTAGGGGGACAGGGGCACTGGGGACAAGGGGCAGAGGAACAAGAGGGATGGGGGTAGAGAACAGGGGGACAGGAGATGGGGGGCAGTGGGATAAGGGACAGGGAGGCAGGGGACCGAGGGCTGGGGACAGAGGGACAGAGGACAGGGGGACAGTGGAACAGGGTACTGGGGACAAGGGACAGGGGATGGATGGGAATGAGCAACAGTAGGATGGGGGAGAGGGGGACAGGAGATGGAGGGCAGTGGGACAAAGGACAGGGGACTGGGGACAGGGGACAGGGGGACAGGGGGACAGGGGGACAGGGGGACAGGGGGACAGGGGGACAGGGGACTGGGGACAGGGGACAGAGGGACAGGGAACTGGGGACTGGGGACTGGGGACAGGGGGACAGGGGACTGGGGACTGGGGACAGGGGACAGGGGACAGGGGACTGGGGACTGGGGACAGGGGACTGGGGGACAGGGGGACAGGGGACAGGGGACAGGGGACAGGGGGACAGGGGACTGGGGACAGGGGGACAGGGGAAAGGGGACAGGGGGACAGGGGACAGGGGACAGGGGACAGGGGGACAGGGGACTGGGGACTGGGGACAGGGGAGTGGGGACAGGGGACTGGGGACAGGGGACTGGGGACAGGGGACTGGGGACGGGGACAGGGGGACAGGGGGACAGGGGACTGGGGACTGTGGACAGGGGACTGGGGGACAGGGGGACAGGGGGACAGGGGGACAGGGGGACAGGGGACAGAGGGACAGGGAACTGGGGACTGGGGACTGGGGACAGGGGACTGGGGACAGGGGACTGGGGACGGGAACAGGGGACAGGGGACTGGGGACAGGGGGACAGGGGACAGGGGACAGGGGACAGGGGGACAGGGGACAGGGGGACAGGGGGACAGGGGGACAGGGGGACAGGGGACTGGGGACTGGGGACAGGGGAGTGGGGACAGGGGACAGGGGACTGGGGACAGGGGACTGGGGACGGGGACAGGGGGACAGGGAGACAGGGGACTGGGGACAGGGGGACAGGGGACAGGGGACAGGGGGACTGGGGACTGGGGACAGGGGAGTGGGGACAGGGGACTGGGGGACAGGGGGACAGGGGGACAGGGGGACAGGGGGACAGGGGACAGAGGGACAGGGAACTGGGGACTGGGGACTGGGGACAGGGGACAGGGGACTGGGGACAGGGGACAGGGGACAAGCCCGTGCCGGAGCCCTGTGCGGCTGCCTCAGCGCTGCCCTCGGGGCTGTCCCCGGTGCCGTCACTCTTTCCAGCGACATTGGAGCTGCGCTGGGGCGTGGGGACATGGGGCGGGGGGCACAGGACATCCTGCCCGTCCCCCCTTCCCCCCAATCCTCCCGCAGCCCCGTGTTTCCTGGCACGGCTGGGAGCGGCTCCATGGCTCCCGGGGACCTTTGCCGGCGCTGGGGACCGCGGTGCCACCGCCGCCACCTCCCCGGGGGCTGGGGCAATGGGTTGGGGGGGGGGGGGGGGCTCGGTGATGCTGCGGCCGCCTCCCCTCCCCGGGGCCAACACCGCGGCTGTCCCGGGGCACCGCTCCCGGGGTCCCGTATTGCCCTTCTGCCCCCCCCCACCCCCGGCTCAGAGCGGGGGTCTGTCCGTCCAGCCCCTCAAGCCTTGGGGACAGCCCGGTCCCCGCAGCCGCCCCCCCCCCCCCGGTGCCTCCCGAGCGCCCGGCCCCGGCCGGAGGGGCCCGGCAGCCGGTACCGGGCAGGGAGCCGGCGCATTCCCGGCGTTCCCGGGCGGGCAGGCGCCGTGGGAGGCCGGGGATTTTCTCTCCTCCCGTCCCGCCCCGGCAGGTCCGACCTCCCAGCGGGGCACAACGGGGGTGGGGGGTGGTGGGAGGGGGGTCCGAGCTCAGCGTCCCATCCCGGGGTTCCCATCCCAGGGGGGGGGGGGTCTCATCCTCGAGGGGTCCCAACCCTATGGGGGTCCCATCCTCAGGGGTACCATCCCTGGGGGGTGTTCTCATCCTCGGGGGGAGGGCATCCTCTGGGGGGGGGTCCCATCCTTGGTGGGTGCCATTCTCAGGGGTCCAATCCCAGGGGGGGATGTCCCGTCCTCGGGGATCTCCTCCCCTGAGCGGAGTTCTCATCGTGGGGGGTCCCCTCCGGGGAATGGGGGTGTTCCCATCCCAAAGGATCCATCACGGGGGGCCGAGGTGGGGGGTCTCGTCCGCAGGGGTCCCAGGTGTGTGTGTGGGGGGGGGGTGTCTACCTACACCGAGTGTCGTGTGTCCCCCCCTTCCTGAGGGGGTTCGGGGGGGTCTTTTTTGGGGGGGAGGGATGGGGGCCGCTGCAGTCCCATGGTGGGGGGGGGAAGAGGAGGGGGGGGGGAGGAAGGGGAGGGGGGAGGAAGGAGGGGGAGGGGTTGGGAAGTGTGCGTGAACCGTGCGCGCGGCATGTACCACCGCGCGTGCTCCCGCCTCCCTCTGTGCACGCGCAGGTATGTCCCCGCCCCCTTAACCTCCCCCAATTCCACACCCCCACCCCCCCCCCCCCCACACACCCCCACCCTTCCCTGTGCGCACGCGCGGGGCTGCCCCTCCCTCCCTCCCTCCCTCCCCCTCTCCCTCCCCGCAGGTGCCCGGTACTAACTGGGGGGGGGGATATTAGGGGGAGGGGGGAGGGATGGAGGAAGAAGGAGGAGGAGAAGGAGGAAGAGGAGGAAGAAGGGGGGTGTAAAACGGTACGCGGCCCCTTTAAGAGGTGTGCCCGGAAGGGTGCATCCCCACCCCCACACCCCCCACACCCCTCACCTCCCCTCCACCCCCCCGCCCCGTAACGCACCGGCCCCGGTGGGGCGCGGTCGGTGGCGGCGTCTCCTCATCCTCCTCCTCCTCCTCCTCCTCCTCCTCCTCCTCCTCCTCCTCCTCCTCCTCCGGGTACCGGTACCTCTGGATCCCGGTTGCGGGATATGGAGGGATCCCGGGGGTTGCTGTTCCCTTTACTGGGAGCGTTTCTGGGCTCCGCCGCCTCCTTCAACCTGGACCTCGCCTTCCCGGTGCTCAAGGAGGGGACGAACCCCGGGGGCTTCTTCGGCTTCTCGGTAGCGCTGCACCGGCAGACGGAGCGGAGGGAGAGATGCTTGTGAGTACGGGGAGGGATGGGGGGGCAGGGAAGGGTTTGGGTAGGGGGGACCTTCGTGCTGCCCTGGGGACCCCCCGCCCTGGAAAGGGCGGGGGTCCCCAGGGCAGCACGAAGGTCCCCGTGGCTTGGCTCTGCATCCCCTGTATTGGGGAGGGGGCTCAGCATGATACTGGGGGCTCCCCCACCCCGGGTGCTGAGGGGGGGACACCCGTGGGGACCTGCTGGTGGGTATGGAGTTGGGGAGTTGAGCTGGGGTGTGGGGGGAAGGTACCCCAAACTGCCCCTGCGCTGATCCCCAGGGGGGATATGTGGGGGGGGGGGGTGGGAGGGAACATCCCCGCTTCCCTTCTGGACTGTTGGGGCTGAGCCGTGTGTCCGTGACACCCCACCTCCCCCAGCAGCCCTGTGTCTGTGTCCCCCTCCTCCAGCACCCCCCTGTGTCCGTGTCCCCCCACCCCACCCGGGGCAGTCCCATGTCCATCCCACCCTCCAACACCCCTATATGTCCATCCCCCCCAGCAGCCCCGTGTAATCCCCCTCCCCCGCCCCCCGCCCTCAGCAATCCCATTTTCCCCTCATCAGCCCCATGTCCATCATCCCCCTTTCCAGCACCCCCATTTCCCCCCCCCCCCAGCAGCCCCATGTCTGTCTCCCCCCAGTTTCCCCCCAGCAGCCCCATGTCTGTCTCCCCACCCCCACCCCCATTTTCCCCCCAGCAGCCTCATGTCAGTCTCCCCCCAGTTTCCCCCCAGCAGCCCCAGTTTCCCCCCAGCAGCCCCAGTTTCCCCCCAGCAGCCCCAGTTTCCCCCCAGCAGCCCCAGTTCCGCGGGGGAGCCCTGGGGACCCTGTGGAGCTGTAATTGCTGCTGCCCCCCGACAAAAGCCCTTTTCAACGGGTGCATCCCCCGTGAGATCTCGCCACGTCCCCCGCTGTCCCGTCCCCCGCTCCCCCCTCCCTCTCCCTTCCCCTAGGCAGCATCTCCTCCATCCCTCCTCCTCCTCCCGGCCGAGGTGCGAGGTGCGTGTCGGTGCTTGGGAGAAGCTGCGGGATGTGGGTTGGGTTTTCCTCGCTCCAGGGCACAGGTTTTTTGCTGGCTCACCCTCCCATGGCAGTCGGGTCTGCAGAGCAGGGATAAATTAGGGGGGGGGGTGTGATGGCCCTTCAGAGACCCCCCAGGGCTCCTTCTTCCCCCTGGCAGAGGGACCGTCGGCAGCTGCTGGAGGACGGAGGCATCTGCTGCTCCGCATTCCAGAGATGCATTTCGGCCGCTCACCCTGCCGTGGGACGCCCTGCTCTCGCTCCCGGCAGGGTGGGAGTAAAGCTGCTCCCCCACGGGACAGCTGTGGGGGTGCCGGAGCCAACCCAGCCCCCCTAGGGACCCCCCCCTCATCCCACATGGCTCCCATCCACAGCCACGTTCCCGGCTCCGGTGGCACCGCAGCAGCTGGCGAGGGGGGATCAGAGTCGGGGTCCTGGCTGGCCCGTGGCACAGCAGCTCACCCATCCTCTGCGAAGTTGCTGGTGGCTGTTGCTTTGTCTCAGGGGGGGTATTTTTTTTTTGGGGGGGGGGGGGTACTTTGGCCCCAGCAGCAGCTTGTGCTTCCCCCAGCGTGGGCCACGTGGCCTGTGCATGTCTGGGCGTGATGCTGGTGAGGTGTGGAGGCCCTGTGCTCAGTGGGGAAAAGGTTTTGGAGCACTAAACCCCACGGGGTGGGGGAGGATTTGCACCCCTCACACACACCCCCCTCATTTCCCTGGGAGCACTCCTCTGCCTGTCCCCGTTTGGGAGGAAGGGGGTACAGGGTACCCCTGGGAGCGATGCTGAGCGCATCCTTACTCCCCGCAGCACCTCGTGTCTGAGCAGCGGGGGGGTGGGGGTGCTGGGTGAGGTGGGGAGGGGGCAGCTCCTGCCAAACCTGGGCCAGGCTTGCTCAATGCAGGCAGGTCCAGGAGGTACCAGGGCTCTTGTGGAAGCAGCAGGAGAGAAATGTTGGCGTGATGATGGCCAGATGCTCCTGAGGAGCTGGGTGACCCCCCCCACTTCCTCCCCAGTTCCTGTGGGCAGGAGCCTGGCAGAGGTCTTGCTCCATCCTTGGTGTGGGGGGGGGTCTCTGCTGTCCTTCCCCGGGGCCTCAGGGCTGTTGGGGCAGATGCCATGAGGTGGGACAGGTGCAGGATGGAGGGGTGTGGGGGTGTCCCCAACATCCTCCCAGGGCTGCTTCCCCATGGCTGGGCCGGGATGGGAGGGGTGGGGGGGGACTGCAGCACCTTGGGGTGAAGCCACTCCCCTGCCTCAGCCGGGGGGGGGGGGGCAGCGGATGGAGTCTCCCCACACCCCTCACTTGCTGGACCAGCCCCGGCAGGTGCAGCCTCCCCGCAGCGGGGTGGGGGCAGGAAAGGGAGGGTCCCTGACGCCACCATCCCCGTGTCGCGGGGGGGGGTGATGGGGGGGTGGGAGTGGTGTCCTGTGCTTTTTTAAGCCTGGCCTGGCCCTGACATAGATTTGGGGGGGGGTGGGGTGGTGGTGAGAAAAGAGCGATGCTCTGCGGAGAGATGGGGAAGCTGATTCCCAGCTGGGGAAGGGGGGGGGTTAAGGAAGGGGGGGCACGCTAGTGTGGCACGGCCGCAGCTTCCCCCACCCCCCCCCCGGCTCCTGGGGTGTTTTTCACATCCTGGAGCTCTGCCCCGTGCAGCGGGTTTGTTTGCTCGCCCCTCCCCGGGCCAGGTGAAGGCGAGGTGGGAGCCGCGTTATCTCCCCGCCCGAGATTAAGAAACTCCTTTGGCTGCCGCCTCGGGGCCGGCTGCTCACCCGGGCTCCCGTGGGGGGGTGAGGGGGGAGGAGGTGGCTCGGCTCACAGCCGCCCCGGCAGGGCCTGGTGGGAGCTGAGTGATGCGGGGAAACTGAGGCACGGTGTGCCAGAGAGAGTGAGGGTCTCAGCTGCAAGGGGAGGCAGCACCGGCGTCGGTACCTTGTGCGTGCCTCAGTTTCCCTCTGGTGTGCGTGGGGGAGCAGGGGCTCTGCTGGATGTTTGGAGGGGGGGGAGGAAAGGGGGTGTCTTTCCGGCTGGCTGATGGGGAAGAGGGGAGCGTGTCCAGCCCTGCACCCAGCCGAGTTCCCAGCTTTCCCTCAGCCTGGCCGCTCCCCCCTCCCCCCTCCCCCCCTCCGCCTCGGGGCTGCCAAAAAGCTGCCGGGGTCCTGCTGGGCCGCAGCTCCTTGCCAGGCGCGGGGGGGGGGAGAGGGGGCGGATGCGCCGGCAACTTGGGAGGGGGAGGTCATCGGTCTGTCTGTCTGTCTGTCTGTCTGACCCTCAGTGCTTCGAGGAGACAGAGAGATGCTGGAGAGGCTTGGTGGGGGTCGGCTCCCAGCCCCCGGGTCCACGGGATGCTGGCAGGGAGGGGTGGGACACGGCAGTGCTTGGGGTGGGGGTCCCACTGAGCCAGGACCACCCCGGGGGGTGGTGGGGGGGGTGGTGTTGGGGGCAGATAGTGGCCACACAGCCCCTGGCAAGGGACTATATGTGTTCCCTGCACTTGGTGAGGGGGGAGCACCCAAAGGCTGTGTGGGACCTCCTGGGGTTGGGGGGGGGGGGCAGGGCACACCCCCCACACCCCAACATCTCCCTCCAGCCCTGAGTCACAGCCCAGCTGCCCTGAGTCACTTCCTCCCCAGATAAGTGGGGACAATGGTGCCCCTTGTCCCCCCTGTGTCCCTCAGGTATATTGGGGGGTGGGTGTGTAATTAGGGGGTCGGGAGGAACAAAACACACCCCCACCCCCCACCCCCCACGCCCTTGCTTATACACAGGTGGATCCCACTTTCTCAGGGGGATGCAGATGCTGCTGTCATCCCCAGCCCAGCATTCTTGGGGAGCCCCCCCTCACTCTGGGGGCTGTCCCACACTGCCGTGCCCCCCCCCGCAGCTGACTCAGCCCGAGCGATGCTGCCAGGGGTGCCCGTCATCGGGCGGGCACGGGGGGGGTGTGGGTGGGTGGGGGCTCTGGCGTGTCGGGACGGGGGCTGCCTGGGGCCCCACATTCCTCCTGTGCCGGGGCTTTGAGTCAGCAGCCCCAGCGCTGCCCGGACGCGCCCGTGTTCCCTGCGCTCAGCACAGGGTACCCCCACCTCCCCGCACAGGGTACCCCCACCTCCCCGCACAGGGTACCCGCAGCTCCCTTCCCAGCAGCAGGATGGAGATGTGAGCCTGGCTGAGAACTGGCCAGCTCATTACAGCAATGCCCTGGGATAAGGTATTTGGGGGGGGGTGCGCTGCGGCAGCTACCTGGGTGTCTTACCCCCCCTGCCCCCAGCAGCCCATCTCCATCCTGGCCATGAGGAGGGACGCGTTTCCTCCTCTAGCAGGGCACGGGCCGTGCCTCCCCCTCACCATTGTCCTCGGGATCCCGAAGGACTTCCAGGCGGAAAGGCTGGCCTTTCCGGAGCCCCCGGGCACGCCAGGGCTTCCCGCTGCCCCCAGCCCCACGGCAGGGCTGTGGGCCCTGTACCCCCTGGTGCTCCCTTCGATCCCCCACCTCTTCCCTTGGGATGGGGTACTGGGGGGAGGGGGGTCAGGTAGGTGCTGGGGTCCCTTCAGCATCACCTTTAAGCCCCCGGGGGGGATGACGCACGTGGAGCTGGGCTGGGCACCCCCAGCCTGGGCATCCCTCCAGGGATGCGGGCATCCTCCCCCTGCGTGGTACTGCTGTGACTCAGCTGGGACCTCTCTGCCCCTCCTGGCCCTGAGTCACCCCCTTCCCCCACCCCCCCACCCCCCGGAAGGGTGCTGCCTCCCCTGGGGACCCCCAGTGCTGCCTGGGGTGGGGTGGGGGTGAATCCATCCCGGATACCTCTTGGCAAGTGGGATGCACGTGTGGCCCTCTTGGAACTGGTCCCAGTTCACCCAGAGAGGGTGGGGAATTGGGAGGATGGGCTGGGGGGAGGGGGGAGGGTGTCGTTCCCCACTTTTGCCAGGACACCCGGTTCTCATGGGGGGGGGGGTGGGGGTGGGGGGGGGAGCCTGTCTACCGGACACGCCGCAGCTGTGCCGGGGAGGCCCTGGGCTCAAAGGTTGGCGGGGAAGAGCCCCGGCTGTTTACACAGGCACAGGGGCCCCGGCGCTGGCGGCAGCCGCCTTGTGCTGAGCAGCTCCCTGCTCTGCTGTCACGGCCGCCCCCGGGCTGACCCCCCCTTATCCACTGAGGGATGGGATGGGGAGAGGCCTGGGATTGGGATCCTGTGGGGAGGAGGTGAAGAGCACGTCTGACACCCCCCCCACCCCCCTTATCCACTGTGGGATGGGATGGGGAGAGGCCTGGGATTGGGATCCTGTGGGGAGGAGGTGAAGAGCACGTCTGTCTGTCTGTCTGTCTGTCTGTCCTCTGCCTTGAGCTGAGGGTTCTGTCCCTGTGCTGAGGGGGGTAGGGTGCAGGCAGAGGCTGGTTGCTGCCAGCTCTGTGTGTGTCCATCCAAGGGGACCCTCCCCCCCCCTACACACACACTCTCTGGAAGGGGGGGCTGGGGGTGCAGTGCCCCCTTTATTTGGGGGTGCCAAGGTGCGATGAGCTCCAAGGGAGCAGCTTCCCCCCCACAAGTGCCCGCTGCCCACTGTTGCACCCTCAAACTAGAAGAGCATTGGGGTGGGTGGACATGCTGCCCTCACCCCCCCATCGCTCATCTCTTTCCCCCCACTCCCCAGGCTGCTGGTCGGGGCCCCCCAGGACGTGGAGCCGGTGAATGGCACCCGCACGGGCGCCGTCTACGCCTGTCCCCTCACCGCCTCCACCCGCGACTGCCAGCGCCTCGACATCCAGATGAAGAGTACGTGAGCACCCCAAAACACCCCCCCCCCGGTAACCCCCCCACCTCCAGCACTCCGGGGTTGGGGGGTCCCCTCTCTCACACTGCCTCTCCCTCGCCCAGATGAGCCGGACAAGGCCATCATCGATGGCATGTGGCTGGGGGTGACAGTGGCCAGCCAGCGGCAGCCGGCCGGGAGGGTGCTGGTGAGTGTCCCTGCACCCCCATACTGCGCACCCCTGAGCTGCTGCTGTGTGTGGGCCTGGCAGAGAGCCTACGGGGGGGGGGGAGGGGAAGGTGTGTGGAGGGGTCCCTGTCACCTCCCCATCCCCTAGGGTGGGTGGCTGCAGGGGGGCAGGGCGCACAGACCCCTCAGTGGGGTGTGTGTGGGGGTGGCAGGACAGTGCCGTGCCCTATAACCCATTGTGGGTGGGGGGTGTCCCTGTCGTCTCCCCATCCCCTAGGGTGGGTGGCTGCGGGGGGGCAGGGCGCACAGACCCCTCAGTGGGGTGTGTGTGTGGGGGTGGCAGGAGAGTGCCGTGCCCTATAACCCATTGTGGGTGGGGGGTCCCTGTCACCTCCCCATCCCCTAGAGTGGGTGGCTATGGGGTGGCAGGGTGCACAGACCCCTCAGTGGGGTGTGTGTGTGGGGGGTGGCAGGATGGTGCCATGCCCTATAACCCATTGTGGGTGGGTGGGCGGGTGGGGGGTCCCTATCGTCTCCCCATCCCCTGGGGTGGGTGGCTGCGGGGGGGCAGGGCGCACAGACCCCTCCCTGCAGTGTGTTGGTGGGGGGGGGGTGTGTGCTCTCGGGTGGCAGTGCAGCACCATGCCCTGTAACCCATCATGGGTGTGGGGGGGTCCCTATCACCTCCCCATCCCCTGGGGGGTTGTGGCAGGGTGCACAGACCCCTCTCTGCAGGGAAGTGAGGGTGGGGGGTGCTCCCAAGTGGCAGGACAGTGCTGTGCCCTATAACCCATTGTGGGTGGGGGGGTCCCTGTCACCTCCCCATCCCCTGGGGTGGGTGGCTGCGGGGTAGCAGGGTGCACAGACCCCTCAGTGGGGTGTGTGTGGGGGGTGGCAGGATGGTGCCATGCCCTATAACCCATTGTGGGTGGGGGGGTCCCTATCACCTCCCCATCCCCTGGGGGGTTGTGGCAGGGTGCACAGACCCCTCTCTGCAGGGAAGTGAGGGTGGGGGGTGCTCCCAAGTGGCAGGACAGTGCTGTGCCCTATAACCCATTGTGGGTGGGGGGGTCCCTGTCGTCTCCCCATCCCCTGGGGTGGGTGGCTGCGGGGTAGCAGGGTGCACAGACCCCTCAGTGGGGTGTGTGTGGGGTGGCAGGATGGTGCCATGCCCTATAACCCATTGTGGGGGGGTGGGGGGGGTCCCCTGTCGCCTCCCCATCCCCTGGGGGGGCGAGGTGTGTGTCAGGGCGCATGGAGCCCTCTCCTCAGTGGGCTGAGGGTGAGGAGGTGCTCATGGGTGGCAGAACAGCCCCATGCCCTATAACCCATCCCGGGTGGGTGTGGGGGTCCCGGTGCCACACATTCCCCCCTCCCCCTCGTCCCCCCCCAACAGCAACACCTCAGCACCCTCTGCGGCTCCATCCCTGGTGCCACGAGCAGGGGAGGGGAGAGGAGGGGAGGGAAAGGGAGGGCAGGGGAGGGGAGAGGAGGGAAAGGGAGGGGAGGGGAGAGGAGGGGAGGGAAAGAAAGGGAGGGGAGGGGAGAGGAGGGGAGGGGAGGGGAGAGGAGGGGAGGGGAGGGGAGAGGAGGGGAGAGGAGGGGAGGGGAGGGGAGAGGAGGGGAGGGGAGGGGAGAGGAGGGGAGGGGAGGGGAGAGGAGGGGAGGGGAGGGGAGGGGAGGGGAGAGGAGGGGAGGGGAGGGGAGGGGAAGGGAGGGGAGGGGAGGGGAGGGGAGGGGAGGGGAGGGAAGGGGAGGGGAGGGGAGGGGAAGGGAGGGGAGGGGAGGGGAGGGGAAGGGAGGGGAGGGGAGGGGAGGGGAGGGGAGGGGAGGGAAGGGGAGGGGAGGGGAGGGGAGGGAAGGGGAGGGGAGGGGAGGGGAGGGAAGGGGAGGGGAGGGGAGGGGAGGGAAGGGGAGGGGAGGGGAGGGGAGGGGAGGGGAGAGGAGGGGAGGGGAGGGGAGAGGAGGGGAGGGGAGGGGAGAGGAGGGGAGGGGAGGGGAGGGGAGGGGAGAGGAGGGGAGGGGAGGGGAGGGGAAGGGAGGGGAGGGGAGGGGAGGGGAGGGGAGGGAAGGGAAGGGAGGGGAGAGGAGGGGAGGGAAAGGGAGGGGAGAGGAGAGGAGAGGAGAGGAGGGGAGGGGAGGGGAGGGGAGGGGAGGGGAGAGGAGGGGAGGGGAGGGGAGAGGAGGGGAGGGGAGGGGAGAGGAGGGGAGGGGAGGGGAGAGGAGGGGAGGGGAGGGGAGAGGAGGGGAGGGGAGGGGAGGGGAGGGGAGAGGAGGGGAGGGGAGGGGAGGGGAAGGGAGGGGAGGGGAGGGGAGGGGAGGGGAGGGGAGGGAAGGGGAGGGGAGGGGAGGGGAGGGAAGGGGAGGGGAGGGGAGGGGAGGGAAGGGGAGGGGAGGGGAGGGGAGGGAAGGGGAGGGGAGGGGAGGGGAGGGAAGGGGAGGGGAGGGGAGGGGAGGGAAGGGGAGGGGAGGGGAGGGGAGGGGAGGGGAGGGGAGGGAAGGGGAGGGGAGGGGAGGGGAGGGAAGGGGAGGGGAGGGGAGGGGAGGGAAGGGGAGGGGAGGGGAGGGGAGGGGAGGGGAGGGGAGGGAAGGGGAGGGGAGGGGAGGGGAGGGGAGGGGAGAGGAGGGGAGAGGAGGGGAGGGGAGGGGAGAGGAGGGGAGAGGAGGGGAGAGGAGGGGAGAGGAGGGGAGGGGAGGGGAGAGGAGGGGAGGGGAGGGGAGAGGAGGGGAGGGGAGGGGAGAGGAGGGGAGGGGAGGGGAGGGGAGGGGAGAGGAGGGGAGGGGAGGGGAGGGGAAGGGAGGGGAGGGGAGGGGAGGGGAAGGGAGGGGAGGGGAGGGGAGGGGAAGGGAGGGGAGGGGAGGGGAGGGGAGGGAAGGGGAGGGGAGGGGAGGGGAGGGGAGGGGAGAGGAGGGGAGGGGAGGGGAGAGGAGGGGAGGGGAGGGGAGGGGAGGGGAGAGGAGGGGAGGGGAGAGGAGGGAAAGGGAGGGGAGAGGAGGGAAAGGGAGGGGAGAGGAGGGAAAGGGAGGGGAGAGGAGGGAAGGGGAGGGGAGAGGAGGGGAGAGGAGGGGAGGGGAGAGGAGGGGAGAGGAGGGGAGAGGAGGGGAGGGGAGGGGAGAGGAGGGGAGGGGAGGGGAGGGGAGAGGAGGGGAGAGGAGGGGAGGGGAGAGGAGGGGAGAGGAGGGGAGAGGAGGGGAGGGGAGAGGAGGGAAAGGGAGGGGAGGGGGAAAGGAAGGGGAGGGGAGAGGAAGGGAAGAGGAGGGGAGAGGAAGGGAATGGAAGGGAAGGGGGGTGTTTATTTTGCACCCCTCATTTTTGGCGGGGCGCCGCAGTGGCTGAAGGAGGTGGTGATGGTGGTGGTGATGGTGATGGTGATGGTGGTGATGGTGATGGTGGTGATGGTGATGGTGATGGTGATGGTGGTGGTGATGGTGATGGTGATGGTGGTGATGGTGATGGTGGTGATGGTGATGGTGATGGTGATGGTGGTGGTGATGGTGATGGTGGTGATGGTGGTGATGGTGGTGGTGGTGATGGTGGTGGTGATGGTGATGGTGATGGTGATGGTGATGGTGATGGTGGTGATGGTGGTGGTGGTGATGGTGGTGGGTGGGGGGTGTTGCCTGGCTGTCCCGGCAGGCCTGTGCCCACCGCTACACCAAGGTGCTGTGGTCGGGCAGCGAGGACCAGCGGCGCATGGTGGGCAAGTGCTACGTGCGGGGCAACGACCTGCGGCTCAACCTGAGCGACGAGTGGCAGACCTACCACCACGAGATGTGCAACGCCAACACGGACAGCGACGAGACCGGCATGTGCCAGATGGGCACCAGCGCCGGCATCGCCGCCAACGTCACCTATTTCGGGGCTCCCGGCGCCTACAACTGGCAAGGTGGGGGAGCGGCACCCCCCCTTCTTGCCTGCCCCCCCCTTCTTACCTGGTCGTCCCCCCCGTCTTGCCTGCTCCCCCTCCCCCTTGCCTGCCCCCCTCCTTCTTGCCTGACCCCCCCTTCTTGCCTGACCCCCCCCCTTGCCTGCCCCCCCTTCTTGCCTGCCCCCCTCCCCTCTTGCCTGCTCCCCCTCCCCCTTGCCTGCCCCCCCTCCTTCTTGCCTGCCCCCCACTCCTTCTTGCCTGACCCCCCACCCCTCTTGCCTGCCCCACCCTTCTTGCCTGCCCCCCACCCCCCTTCTTGCCTGGTCGTCCCCCCCTTCTTGCCTGCCCCCCCTTCTTGCCTGCCCCCCCTTCTTGCCTGCCCCCTCCCCTCTTGCCTGCCCCCCACCCCCCTCTTGTCTGCCCCCTCCCCCTCTCGCCTGCCTTCCCCCCCTCTCACCTGCCTTCCCCCCCTCTCGCCTGGCACCCCCCCCTCTCGCCTGGCACCCCCCCCCTCTCGCCTGGCACCCCCCCTCTCGCCTGGCACCCCCCTCCTTGCCTGCCCCCCTCCCTCTTCCCTGCCCCCCCCCTCGCCTGGTCCCCCCTTTTGCCTGGCCCTCCCTCTTGCCTGCCCCCTCCTCTTGCCTGGTCCCCCCTTTTGCCTGCCCCCCTCCATTTTGCCTGGCCCTCCCTTTTTCCTGGCACCCCCTTTTTCCTGGCACCCCCTTTTTCCTGGCACCCCCTTCTTGCCTGGACCCCCCTTTTCCTGGACCCCCCTTTTTCCTGGCACCCCATCTATCTGTGCAAGGATGTCCCTGCTACCCACCTGTGCAACCCCCCTCCCTGTATGGTGTGAGCTCACGCGCAGGGTGTGAGGGGAGAGGGTGCCCCCTACCCTGCTGGGGGCATAATCCCCCCCAAATCCCCCCCTCTATCGCAGGTACTGACTACGTGCTGCAGCGGGACATGTGGGACCTGTACGACTTCTCCTACCCCAACACCAAGAGCGGCAACACCTACATAGGTGGGGGGCAGCGGGGCCCCCTGTGTCCCTTGGGGGGGGGATTTAGGGGCAACCTTGGGGTGGGGGCTAAGTGGATTGGGGGGGGGGAACCTTGGGGTGGGGGGTAAGTGGATTTGGGATTTGAGGGGACCTTGGGGCTTAGGTCAGTGTGAGGTTTAAGGGGGCTCGGAGCCCCCCAGGGATGCCTTGAGCAGGGGGGCAGTGACAGTTAGGGTGCTGGAGGGGGGTCTGGGTTGGGGGGTCTGTGGATGTTGGGGGGGGGCAGTGCTGGGGGTCTGGGGATGTTGGGGGGGGGCAGTGCTGGTTAGGGTGCTGGAGGGGGGTCTGGGGATGTTGGGGGGGGCAGTGCTGGAGAGGGGTCTGGGTGGGGGGTTCTGTGGATGTTGGGGGGGGGGCAGTGCTGGGGGTCTGTGGATGTTGGGGGGGGTAGTGCTGGGGGTCTGTGGATGTTGGGGGGGGGGCAGTGCTGGGGGTCTGTGGATGTTGGGTGGGGGTAGTGCTGGTTAGGGGGGCTGGAGGGGGGTCGGGGATGTTGGGGGGGGGGGCAGTGCTGGGGGTCTGTGGATGTTGGGTGGGGGTAGTGCTGGTTAGGGGGGCTGGAGGGGTTCCTGGCTGGGGATGTTGGAGGGGGGCAGTGCTGGTTAGGGTGTTGGAGGGGGGTCTGGGTGGGGGGTCTGTGGATGTTGGGGGGGGGGGCAGTGCTGGGGGTCTGTGGATGTTGGGGGGGGCAGTGCTGATTAGGGGGGCTGGAGGGGTTCCTGGCTGGGGATGTTGGGGGGGGGCAGTGCTGGTTAGGGGACTGGAGGGGGGTCTGGGGGGGGGTGTCTGTGGATGTTGGGGGGGGGGGGCAGCGCTGGTTAGGGTGCTGGAGGGGGGTCTGGGTGGGGGGTCTGTGGATGTTGGGGGGGGCAGCGCTGGTTAGGGTGCTGGAGGGGGGTCTGGGTGGGGGGTCTGTGGATGTTGGGGGGGGGGGGCAGTGCTGGGGGTCTGTGGATGTTGGGGGGGGGGCAGTGCTGGGGGTCTGTGGATGTTGGGGGGGGCAGCGCTGGTTAGGGTGCTGGAGGGGGGTCTGGGTGGGGGGTCTGTGGATGTTGGGGGGGGCAGCGCTGGTTAGGGTGCTGGAGGGGGGTCTGGGTGGGGGGTCTGTGGATGTTGGGGGGGGGGCAGTGCTGGGGGTCTGTGGATGTTGGGGGGGGGCAGCGCTGGTTAGGGTGCTGGAGGGGGGTCTGGGTGGGGGGTCTGTGGATGTTGGGGGGGGCAGCGCTGGTTAGGGTGCTGGAGGGGGGTCTGGGTGGGGGGTCTGTGTGTGGATGCGGGGGCCCGGGGGGTGGCAGTGTGGTGTGTGTGTGTGTGGGGGGAGGGGGTGCCGTGCCCAGGCCGTGCCCCACGCCCCGGGGGGGGTCGGCGCAGGGTACGCGGTGGAGCTGGGCCGCGCGGTGCTGCAGCAGGACGCGGTGACCGTGGTGACGGGCGCCCCCCGGCACGCGCACGCGGGGGCGGTGCTGCTGCTGAGCCGCGGCCCCCAGCACGCGCTGCGCCGCAGCCGCCTCCTGCGCGGGCCCCAGGTCGGCTCCTACTTCGGCAGCGCCCTGGCCCTGGCCGACCTCAACAGCGACGGGTGAGGGCGGGGCACCCCCCAACCCTCCTGGGGAGGGGATACACCCCCCCCCCAAAACTCCTGGGGATGGGATACTCCCCCTCCCCCCAAAACTCCTGGGGATGGGTTACCCCCCCCCCAAAACTCCTGGGGATGGGATACTCCCCCTCCCCCAAAAACGCCTGGGGATGGGTTACCCCCCCCCCCAAAACTCCTGGGGATGGGATACTCCCCCTCCCCCCAAAACTCCTGGGGATGGGTTACCCCCCCCCAAAAACTCCTGGGGATGGGTTACCCCCCCCCCCAAAACTCCTGGGGATGGGTTACCCCCCCCCCCCAAAACTCCTGGGGATGGGATACTCCCCCTCCCCCAACCCTCCTGGGGATGGGTTACCCCCCAACCCTTCTGGGGATGGGATCCCCCCCAAAACTCCTGGGGATGGGATCCTCCCTCCCCCAACCCTCCTGGGGAGGGATACACCCCCCCCCCAAAACTCCTGGGGATGGGTTACCCCCCCCCTCAAAACTCCTGGGGATGGGTTACCCCCCCCCCCAAAACTCCTGGGGATGGGTTACCCCCCCCCCCAAAACTCCTGGGGATGGGTTACCCCCCCCCCCAAAAACTCCTGGGGATGGGTTACCCCCCAACCCTTCTGGGGATGGGATCCCCCCCAAAACTCCTGGGGATGGGTTACCCCCCCCCCCAAAACTCCTGGGGATGGGATCCTCCCTCCCCCCAACCCTCCTGGGGAGGGGATACACCCCCTCCCCCAAAACTCCTGGGGATGGGTTACCCCCTCCCCCAAAAAACGCCTGGGGATGGGTTACCCCCCCCCCCAAAACTCCTGGGGATGGGATACTCCCCCTCCCCCAACCCTCCTGGGGATGGGTTACCCCCCCCCAAAAACTCCTGGGGATGGGATACTCCCCCTCCCCCAAAACTCCTGGGGATGGGTTACCCCCCCCAAAAACGCCTGGGGATGGGTTACCCCCCCCAAAACTCCTGGGGATGGGATACTCCCCCTCCCCCCAAAACTCCTGGGGATGGGTTACCCCCCAACCCTTCTGGGGATGGGATCCCCCCCAAAACTCCTGGGGATGGGATCCTCCCTCCCCCAACCCTCCTGGGGAGGGGATACACCCCCCCCCCAAAACTCCTGGGGATGGGTTACCCCCCCCCAAAACTCCTGGGGATGGGATACTCCCCCTCCCCCAAAACTCCTGGGGATGGGTTACCCCCTCCCCCAAAACTCCTGGGGATGGGTTACCCCCCCCCAAAAACTCCTGGGGATGGGTTACCCCCCCCCCAAAACTCCTGGGGATGGGTTACCCCCCCCCAAAAACGCCTGGGGATGGGTTACCCCCCCCTCAAAACTCCTGGGGATGGGTTACCCCCCCCCAAAAACTCCTGGGGATGGGTTACCCCCCCCCCCCAAACTCCTGGGGATGGGTTACCCCCCCCCAAAAACTCCTGGGGATGGGTTACCCCCCAACCCTTCTGGGGATGGGATCCCCCCCAAAACTCCTGGGGATGGGATCCTCCCTCCCCCCAACCCTCCTGGGGATGGGTTACCCCCCCCCAAAACTCCTGGGGATGGGATACTCCCCCTCCCCCCAAAACTCCTGGGGATGGGTTACCCCCCCCCAAAAACGCCTGGGGATGGGTTACCCCCCCCTCAAAACTCCTGGGGATGGGTTACCCCCCCCAAAACTCCTGGGGATGGGATACTCCCCCTCCCCCCAAAACTCCTGGGGATGGGTTACCCCCCAACCCTTCTGGGGATGGGATCCCCCCCAAAACTCCTGGGGATGGGATCCTCCCTCCCCCCAACCCTCCTGGGGAGGGGATACACCCCCCTCCCCCAAAACTCCTGGGGATGGGTTACCCCCTCCCCCAAAAAACGCCTGGGGATGGGTTACCCCCCCCCCAAAACTCCTGGGGATGGGATACTCCCCCTCCCCCAACCCTCCTGGGGATGGGATACCCCCCCCCAAAATGTCCTGGGGATGGGTTACCCCCGAACCCTCCTGGGGAGGGGATAACCCCCCCAAACCCTCCTGGGGATGGGATAACCCCCCTAAACCTCCTGGGGATGGGATACTCCCCCCCCCAAGCCTCCTGGGGATGGGATACCCCCCCAAATCTCCTGGGGATGGGTTACCCCTTCCCCAAATCTCCTGGGGATGGGTTACCCCCCCAAAAATGTCCTGGGGATGGGTTACCCCCCCAAAACTCCTAGGGATGGGATACCCCCCCCCAAATCTCCTGGGGGTCCCACTTGGGGCATCCCACATCTCAAGCAGGGTCCCTGTGGGTCAAAGCGTGGGGGTTGGGAGGGGGGCACAGCTCCTGGGGTGGGGGGTTGGGGGGGTGTGTCTCATTGCTTTGGGGTCTTTCTGTGGATTATTAGGGGGTGGGGCTGACCCCCAGCTCTGACCGCCCCCGCAGGTGGCAGGACCTGGTGGTGGGAGCCCCCTACTACTTCCAGCGGCAGCAGGAGGTGGGGGGCGCAGTCTACGTCTACATGAACGAGGTGGGGGGCTTCCAGGAAGACCCCAGCCTGGTCCTCACCGGCCCCAGCTACTCCGGCTTCGGCTTCGCTGTGGCCAGCATCGGGGACATCAACCAGGACGGCTTCCAGGGTGAGGGGCTGGGGATCCTGGTGGTGGGGGGGTGTGTGTCTCCAGAGAGGTTTGGGGTGAAGTAAATGAGGTGGGGGGGCGGGGGGGTGGGTGAAGCGTTTTAGTGGGGGGAAGAGGTTCAAGGAGGAGAGGGGGCTGGGTGAGTGGATTGAAGAGGGGATGAGGAGTGTGAGGGTCCCCATGGGGCAGCCATCCCCATTCCCATCCCCATTCCCATCCCCATTCCCATCCCCATCCCCATCCCCATTCCCATCCCCATCCCATCCCCATCCCATCCCATCCTCATCCCATCCCATCCCCATCCCATCCTATCCCATCCCATCCCATCCTCATCCCATCCCATCCCATCCCATCCCCATCCCCATCCCCATTCCCATCCCCATCCCCATCCCATCCCCATCCCCATCCCCATCCTATCCCCATCCCCATCCCCATCCCCATCCTCGTGGGGCTGATCCTGCTTCTCTCCCCCCAACCCAGATATCGCTGTGGGGGCTCCTTTCGAGGGACCTGGCAAGGTCTACATCTACCACAGCAGTGCTGAGGGGCTGCTGGAGAGACCCCGGCAGGTAACAGCCCCGGGGAGGGGGTGGTGGGGAGCAGGGTGCGGGGAGAGGTGGGGTGGTGGGGAGCCCCTCACCGCAGCTGCAGGGCTCCGCGCCTCCTCCGAGCATCCCGTGCTGTGGGGTGGGATGCAATGAGGTGGGAGGGGGTGGGGAGGGGGGATCCCCAGATCCACGGGGCTGATGAGCAAGGGGTGACACCCCCCCCCCCCCCACTCTTCCCCAATCTGCTGTGCCCCCCCCAAGGTGATCAGCGGGGCGGCTCTGGGCCCCGCCAGCATGGGCACCTTCGGGTACTCGCTGAGCGGGGGGCTGGACGTGGATGGCAACTCCTACCCTGACCTGCTGGTGGGCAGCTTGGCAGAGAGGGTGGTCCTGCTCAGGTAAGGGGAAGGGGGGGGGGGCGGTCCCGCAGCCCTCCATCCTCCCTGCCACCTCCCGGGACGGTGGGGACAGATGGATGGATGGACAGACACACGGGGACACACGCCCCCCCCCCCCCCCAGAGCTCGGCCCGTCATCAACATCCTGAACAAGAGCTTCACGGTGACCCCCAGCAAGGTGGACCCTGCACGGTGCACCCCCGACTCCTGGTGAGCCCCCAGACCTGATCCCCACCCCCCACCCCCCAATTCAGCCAGTGTGACCCCTTGTCCGTGTGTCCGTCCGTCCCCAGCATCACGGTGTCCGTCTGCTTCTCCTACAACCAGAGCGCCGGGGACCCCGCGTACAGGGAGAGGATCAGTGAGTGGGGGGGGGGGGCACAGGGAAGGGGGGAGGTGTTCACCAGTGCTTGTGCAAGGGGGGTGTGGGGGGCGGGGGGGGGGGGGCAATCAAGGCAGGTCGTGTGGGGGCGTGCACGGGGGAAACACGTGCCAGAGGCACACACGTGTGTAACCCCCCCCCCCCAAACTCATCTCCCCCCACCCCCCAGCCCTGGAGTACACGCTGGAGGCTGACAAGGACCGGCACCCCCCAGGGTCAGGTTTTGGGGGACACATTCGGCCACCTTCCGGGGGACCTTCCCCATGCCCGAGACACGCTGCCAAACCAAGGAGCTGCTGCTGCTGGTGAGTACACGTGGGCACGGCCATGTACACGTGGGCACAGACATGTACACGTGGGCACGGCCATGTACACGTGGGCACGGCCATGTACACGTGGGCACGGACATGTACACGTGGGCACAGCCATGTATACGTGGGCACGGACATGTACACGTGGGCACGGACATGTACACGTGGGCACAGACATGTACACAAGGGCACGGACATGTACACGTGGGCACGGCCATGTACACGTGGGCACGGCCATGTACACGTGGGCACGGCCATGTACACGTGGGCACGGACATGTACACGTGGGCACAGCCATGTATACGTGGGCACAGACATGTACACGTGGGCACGGACATGTACACGTGGGCACAGACATGTACACGTGGGCACGGACATGTACACGTGGGCACAGACATGTACACGTGGGCACGGACATGTACAAGTAGACACAAGCGTGTGTAACGTGTGAACATGTGTGTAATGTGTACATGCATGTTCTCACATGTTACATGCACCTTCACACGTTACACGCATGTTCACACATGTTACACACCTATTACATGCATGTTCAGAAATGTTACACTTGTGTTTACAATTGTTACACTTGTGTTTACACGTGTGTTCACGGAATGTTACACGTGTGTTCACGCGTGTTCACGCATCTCATTACACTTCTTTCACTTGTGTTTACATGCGTGTTCACGCGTGTTTACTCATCTCATTACGCTCTTTTCATTGTGTTTACACGCGTGTTCACACGTGTTCACGCATCTATTACACCCTTTTCTCTTGTGTTTACACACGTGTTCACGCGTGTTCACGCATCTCATTACGCTCTTATCACTTGTGTTTACACGCGTGTTCACGCATCTCATTACGCTCTTATCACTTGTGTTTACACGCGTGTTCACGCATCTCATTACGCTCTTATCACTTGTGTTTACACGCGTGTTCACGCATCTCATTACGCTCTTATCACTTGTGTTTACACGCGTGTTCACGCATCTCATTACGCTCTTATCACTTGTGTTTACACGTGTGTTCACGCGTGTTCACGCGTGTTCACGCGTGTTTACGCATCTCATTACACTCTTTTCACTTGTGTTTACACGCGTGTTCACGCATCTCATTACACTCTTTTCACTTGTGTTTACACGTGTGTTCACGCGTGTTCACGCATCTCATTACACTCCTCTCTTGTGTTTACACGTGTGTTCACGCATCTCATTACACTCTTTTCACTTGTGTTTACACGCGTGTTCACGCGTGTTCACGCATCTCATTACACTCTTCTCTTGTGTTTACACGCGTGTTCACGCATCTCATTACACTCTTTTCACTTGTGTTTACACGCGTGTTCACACGTGTTCACGCGTGTTTACGCATCTCATTACACTCTTCTCTTGTGTTTACACGTGTGTTTACGCATCTCATTACACTCTTTTCACTTGTGTTTACACGCGTGTTCACGCGTGTTCACGCATCTCATTACACTCTTGTCAGTTGTGTTTACACGCGTGTTCACGCGTGTTCACTCATCTCATTACACTCTTCTCTTGTGTTTACACGCGTGTTCATGCATCTCATTACACTCTTTCCTGTTGTGTTTACACGCGTGTTCACGCATGTTTACACATCTCATTACGCTCTTTTCACTTCTGTTTACATGCGTGTTCACGCGTGTTTACGCATCTCATTACACTCCTCTCTTGTGTTTACACGTGTGTTCACGCATCTCATTATACTCTTTTCACTTGTGTTTACACACGTGTTCACGCGTGTTCACGCATCTCATTACGCTCTTATCACTTGTGTTTACACGCGTGTTCACGCGTGTTCACGCATCTCATTACACTCTTTTCACTTGTGTTTACACGCGTGTTCACGCATCTCATTACACTCTTTTCTCTTGTGTTTACACGCGTGTTCACGCGTGTTCACGCATCTCATTACACTCTTTTCACTTGTGTTTACACGCGTGTTCACGCATCTCATTACACTCTTTTCACTAGTTTTTACACGCGTGTTCACGCGTGTTCACGCATCTCATTACACTCTTTTCTCTTGTGTTTACACGCGTGTTCACGCATCTCATTACACTCTTGTCAGTTGTGTTTACACGCGTGTTCACGCGTGTTCACTCATCTCATTACACTCTTCTCTTGTGTTTACACGCGTGTTCACGCATCTCATTACACTCTTGTCAGTTGTGTTTACACGCGTGTTCACGCGTGTTCACTCATCTCATTACACTCTTCTCTTGTGTTTACACGCGTGTTCACGCATCTCATTACACTCTTTCCTGTTGTGTTTACACGCGTGTTCACGCATGTTTACACATCTCATTATACTCCTCTCTTGTGTTTACACGTGTGTTCACACATCTCATTACACTCTTTTCACTTGTGTTTACACGCGTGTTTACGCATCTCATTACACTCTTTTCACTTGTGTTTACACGCGTGTTCACGCGTGTTCACACGTGTTTACACATCTCATTACACTCTTTTCACTTGTGTTTACACGCGTGTTCACACGTGTTCACGCGTGTTTACGCATCTCATTACACTCTTTTCACTTGTGTTTACACGTGTGTTCACGCGTGTTCACGCATCTCATTACACTCTTTTCACTTGTGTTTACACGCGTGTTCACGCATCTCATTACGCTCTTATCACTAGTTTTTACACGCGTGTTCACACGTGTTCACGCATCTCATTACACTCTTCTCTTGTGTTTACACGCGTGTTCACGCATCTCATTACACTCTTTCCTGTTGTGTTTACACGCGTGTTCACGCATGTTTACACATCTCATTATACTCCTCTCTTGTGTTTACACGTGTGTTCACACATCTCATTACACTCTTTCCTGTTGTGTTTACACGCGTGTTCACGCATGTTTACACATCTCATTATACTCCTCTCTTGTGTTTACACGTGTGTTCACACATCTCATTACACTCTTTTCTCTTGTGTTTACACGTGTGTTTACGCATCTCATTACACTCTTTTCACTTGTGTTTACACACGTGTTCACGCGTGTTCACGCATCTCATTACGCTCTTATCACTTGTGTTTACACGCGTGTTCACGCATCTCATTACGCTCTTTCCTGTTGTGTTTACACGCGTGTTCACGCATCTCATTACACTCTTTTCACTTGTGTTTACACGCGTGTTCACGCGTGTTCACGCGTGTTCACGCATCTCATTACGCTCTTATCACTTGTGTTTACACGCGTGTTCACGCGTGTTCACGCATCTCATTACACTCTTTTCACTTGTGTTTACACGCGTGTTCACGCATCTCATTACGCTCTTTTCACTTGTGTTTACACGTGTGTTCACGCGTGTTCACGCATCTCATTACGCTCTTATCACTTGTGTTTACACGTGTGTTCACGCGTGTTCACGCATCTCATTACGCTCTTATCACTTGTGTTTACACGCGTGTTCACGCATCTCATTACACTCTTTTCACTTGTGTTTACACGCGTGTTCACGCGTGTTCACACCTGTTCACGTATGTCATTACACTCTTTTCACTTGTGTTTACACGCGTGTTCACGTGTGTTTACGCGTGTTTACGCATCTCATTACACTCTTTTCACTTGTGTTAACATGCGTGTTCACGCGTGTTCACACCTGTTCACGCATCTCATTACACTCTTTTCACTTGTGTTTACACGCGTGTTCACGCATCTCATTACGCTCTTTCCTGTTGTGTTTACACGCATGTTTACGCGTGTTCACGCATCTCATTACACTCTTTTCACTTGTGTTTACACGCGTGTTCACGCGTGTTCACGCGTGTTCACGCATCTCATTACACTCTTGTCAGTTGTGTTTACACGCGTGTTCACGCATGTTTACACATCTCATTACACTCTTTTCTCTTGTGTTTACACGCGTGTTCACGCGTGTTCAGACGTGTTCACGCATCTCATACACTCTTTTCACTTGTGTTTACACGCGTGTTCACACGTGTTCACGCGTGTTCACGCATCTCATTACACTTGTTTCACTTGTGTTTACACACGTGTTCACAGATGTTACATGCCTGTTACACAGGTGTTTCCACATGTTACACACATACTCACATGTTACAAAATGCTACACTTGTGTTAAACTCGCGTACACATTACAGGAATTTTACACGCGTGTTCACACGTGTTACAAGGATGTTACACATGTAAACACAAGGGTAACATTTTTGAACATGCGTGTAACGTGTCAAACATGTGTAAACACAAGTGTAACATTTGATAACACGCATGTAACTTGTGAACACACGTGTAACATGTGTGAACACACGTGGAACAAGTGTAAACACAAGTGTAACATGTCTGAACATGTGTGTAACATGTCAAACATGTGTGAACACGCGTGTAGCAAGTGTACACACAAGAGTAACAAGTGTAAACACAAGTGCAACAAGTGTGAACACACGTGTAACATGTGTGAACACATGTGTAAACACAAGTGTAGCCACAAGTGTAAGCACACATGTAACACGTGTGATCACACATGTAACATGTGTGAACACACGTGTAACACAAGCATAACATTTGTGAACACATGTGTAACATGTGTGAACACGCGTGTAAACACAAGTGTAACACATGTGAACAGAAGTGTAACAAGTGGTGGGGGCTCCTTGCAGAGGGGTGGGTTTGGGAAGGGAGGCAGAGGTCCGTCCTTCCATCACTGCTGTGATGAGTTTGTTGGGTCTCGTGAGCAGGAGCTGGTACCCCAGGGTTGGCGGGGGGTGTGGGGGGGTGGGGGAGGCTGCCAGGCAGCAGCAGGGGGTGGATGGGGAGGGAGCGGGGGCTGTGCTGTGATCTCCACCACCCCCCAGGAGAACATCCGAGACAAGCTGCACCCCATCGTGCTCTCCATGAACTACTCGCTGGTGGAGAAGCCCAGGACCTTCCAGCTGGGTCCCCACTCGCTCGACCCCTTCCCCATCCTCAACCAGGACCAGCCCCACGAGAACGAGACCAAGGTGCCTGCGATGGGGGGGAGGTGGGGGGGTATGCTGGGTGCACCCCAAGGCCTGGGAGAGGGGGGAGGGGTGTGGGGGTGGGCACAGGCTCCCGGGGACACCCCCATCCCTCCAGGTGGAGTTCCAGAAGGAATGTGGCTCCGACAACCAGTGCTACAGCAACCTCCAGCTCCAGAGCAGCTTCGTCACCGACCAGAACCAACCCTTGCCTAGGTGACAGCGGGTCCCTCCTGGGTCTCCCCACCCCCTTCACCCCCCCACCTTTGTCCTGGGGTTTGGGGTGGGGAGGGGGAGGTGGTGTGGGTTGTGAGGTCTCCACGGGTGTGCTGAGCGCGGCCGGTTCTCTGCGCAGGGTGAACGGTACCCAGGTGCTGCACTACAGCCGGGACGTGCGGAAGCTCCACCTGAGCATCAACATCACCAACACCCCCAGCACCCCGTCCGACGGGGAGGATGCTCACGAGGCCCTGCTCAACCTCACCGTGCCCGACAGCCTCCTGCCCTCCGCTGTCCGCCCTGTAAGCGGCCAGCACCACCCCCTCATGTCCCCCCCCCCAAAAAAGGTGCAAGGGTCAAGGTGGGTTCTGCCAGCACCTTCCCTCACCTCCCCTCCCCTCCCCTCCCCAGAGCGGAGCCTGTACCTTCGCTGAGACGGTGCTGTGCGAGCTGGGCAACCCCTTTAAGAGGAACCAGAGGGTGAGCGCTGCCACAGCATAGTGGGGGGGCCCCCACAGCGTGAGGGTGTGGGGGTGTGGAGGGGGTTGGGGGGTGGGGGGTTGGGGGTGCATTCACACGCTCAGTGAGGACTGGATGCTGGAGTCAACCAGCAGCTTGGCCAGCACGGGCTGCAGGTCCTCCTGGGTGCTCTGCCTGCCACAGCATGGAGGGGGGTCAGCAGCCTCTGGACAGCGTGGGGCAGCCCCCTCCTCCCCCCAACCAATGGGGTCCCCACCCTGCCCGTCCCGTGAGCACTGCCGGGTTTCCATCCTTCCCAGACCATCCAGGAGCCCTTTCCCACTCTGGGAATCCTTTCCCACCCTGAGAAGCCCCTTCCCACCCCGAGAAGGCCCTTCCCACCTTGGGAAGCCCCTTCCCACCCTGAGAAGCCCCTTCCCACTTCCTCCCCCCACCTCCTCCCCCTCACCTCCTCCCCCTCACCTCCTCCCCCGCCCATCTCCCAAGCACTTTTTTGGGGGGGCTCAGCAGGCAGGTTGGGGGGAGGGTCTGGGGGGGGTCTGGCCGAGCTGCTCCATGGCCTCTCCGCGCTGCAGGCAGAGCTGATCATCACCTTCGAGGCCATTGGCATCGTGCTGGACACACGGGAGATCGAGGTGTGGCTGGACCTGTCCACGTGAGTGTCCCTCAAGGGCTGGGAACGGGGTGGGAAGGGGCTTCTCAGGGTGGGAAGGAGCTTCCCAAGGTGGGAAGAGGCTTCTCGGGGTGGGAAGGGCCTTCTCAGGGTGGGAAGGGGCTTCTCGGGGTGGGAAGGGGCTTCTCGGGGTGGGAAGGGCCTTCTCGGGGTGGGAAGGGGCTTCTCGGGGTGGGAAGCGGCTTCTCGGGGTGGGAAGGGGCTTCTCGGGGTGGGAAGGGGCTTCTCGGGGTGGGAAGCGGCTTCTCGGGGTGGGAAGGGGCTTCTCAGGGTGGGAAGGGGCTTCTGACCAGGGCTGTCCAGGGGCTGCTGACCCCCCCACCCCCCATGCTGTGGCAGGCAGAGCACCCAGGAGGACCTGCAGCCCGTGCTGGCCAAGCTGCTGGTGGACTACAGCATCCAGTCCTCACTGAGCGTGTGAGTGCACCCCCAACCCCCCCACCCAACCCCCTCCACACCCCCCCAGCCCCCCCCTCCCCCCACCTCCCCTCTCATCCCTCTGCATCCCCTTCCCACACGAATTGGGCCGTGTTGGGAGTGGGCAGAGCTCCCCCCCTGCCCCCCACCCCGTGCCCCAGGAGTGGGGCAGACGGGTGCCCCAGAGATACTCCCTATATCTGTGTGTATATCCCCCCCCCCCCAGAACCTCCCCCCACTCCCAGTCCTACTTCAGTGGGGCTGTGGTGGGCGAGTCAGCCATGGAGCGGGAGCAGGACGTGGGCAGCCCCCTCACCTTTGACTTCCAGGTGAGCTGGGGGAGGGCACCAGTACCCAGGGGCATCACTGGAGGAGGAAGGGGGGTGCAATTTGGGGGTGTGTGGGAGTGCTGGTCTCCATCCCCTGCTCCCCCAGGTGACCACCAAGGGCGAGTCGCTGGGCAGCCTGGGCACCATCCTGCTGGGTTTCGAGTGGCCCTACGAGATCCCCAACGGCAAATGGCTCCTGTACCCCACCCAGATCCTGGTCAACACCAACCAGACCTGTCACCCCCCGGGGGGGTCATCAACCCCCTCAACCTCACCGTGAGTCACCCTAGCCACAGCCTGGGTGCTCCCAGCTCTTCCCCACCCCCTCACACACCCCCGGGGTGGGCAGAGCTGCCCATCAGGGCTCTGATGGGGTTTTTCTCCCCTCGCACCCTCCCCAAGTTACTGGGGGAGGAGGCTCCATCCAGGCGCAGGAGGGAGTTGGACCCCCCCGAGCCGGGGGAGCCCCCCATCACCCTGGCCACGGGCAAGAAAGCCAAGTCAGAGGTGGTGCTGGTGAGTGGGTGCTGCTGGAGGGGGGGGAGGACCACTCTGCCCGCTGCTTTTTAGCACCGGTGGGATGTGCTGAGGGTCCTGGGGACCCTGACCCCCCCTGACATCCCACCCCCACCCCATATCTCCCAGAGCTGCTCCAAGGGTACCGCTCACTGCATCTGGTTGGAGTGCCCCCTCCTGCACCCCCAGCACCCCACCACCTTCAGCATCCGCGCCCGGGTGTGGAACAGCACCTTCATCGAGGTCAGCACGGGCTGGGCATGGTGGGGGGGTGATGGGTGGGGGGGTGATGGTTTTGGGAGGGGCGATGGGCTGCTCCCTCAGGGATGGTGCTGAACCAAGGCACTGAGTTTGCCAGGTCTCAGCTCTGGACCCAACACCCATCCCCTTCCCCCCAATTCTGTGCCCACCTCCCCCCGCCCCCCCAAATTACAGCACCTTCATCAAGGTCTGCACGGGCTGGGCATGGTGGGGGGGTGATGGGTGGGGGAGGTGATGGTTTTGGGAGGGGCGATGGGTGAAGGGGCTGCTCCCTCAGGGATGGTGCTGAACCAAGGCACTGAGTTTGCCAGGTCTCAGCTCTGGACCCAACACCCATCCCCTTCCCCCCCCATTTCTGTGCCCACCTCCCTCCCCCCGCCCCCCAAATTCCACCCCCCCCAGGAGTTCAGCAAGTTTGACCGGGTGAAGGTGGCCGGCACAGCCACGCTCTTCCTGCGCACCCATGTCCCCACCATCAACATGAGGAACCACACGGTGCGGGTGAGCCACGCCCGGAGCCTCTTACTGGGAGGGACTGGGAGGCTGCTGGGAGCTCTGCCCCTGAGGAAGCTTCTCCCTGGCCCTTCCAGTTCTCGGTGGACGTGGACTCGGAGCTGACGGAGGAGCAGCCGGCTGAGATCGCCCTGTGGCTGGTGCTGGTGGCCGTGGCGGCCGGGCTGCTGCTGCTGGGGCTGATCATCCTCCTGCTCTGGAAGGTGAGGGGGTGTCTGTCCCCGTCCCCCTCCTGTGGAGGGAGCGTGGGAGCCCTGCTGAGACCTGGCAGACTCATGTCACCAGTGGCTGCCGTCCTTCCCGCCTGGCTGTGGTGTGGGGTGGAAGGTGCCCTCCACCCCTCCTTGGTTTGGAAGGTGTGCCGCCCCCCCGCCCCCCCACTGGCTGGAAGGTACCGGTGAGGAAGAGGAGCAGAGTCCTGACGTAACCCCTGGTGCAAAGTATTGGGAAGTGGGGGGGGGGGCTGCAAAAGCCCCCACCCACAGCAGGGCTGGACCAGGTGGCTCCCACCTCCCCCTGCACTGCAGGGATGGAAGGCTGGGGGGAGAAGGAGGGGGGGGTGTCCTCCAACCCCCTGGGGACCCCGCTTTACCTCGGAGGGGTCCCCAGTGCCGCCCCCCCAGAGCATCCCCTGGGGTGCGCATCACGGTGAGGGTGCGATGACCCAGCTCCGCGCCCTATTCCATTCCTCCCCACCCCAAGGAGGGGGGGCCAGGGGCAGCCCCCTCCTCTCTCCCATCCTCCCCCCTGACCCCCATCGCCTCCTTCCCCGCAGTGCGGCTTCTTCCGGCGGGCCAACACGCGCGCCATGTACGAAGCCAAGGGGCAGAAGGCGGAGATGCGGATCCAGCCCTCGGAGACCAAGCGGCTGACAGACAGCTACTAGTGGGGAGGGGGCCAGGGGTGGGAGGGTGGGGGGGGCAGCCCCCACTGCTTCCCCCTTTCCCTCCCCCTCCCCAGGGCGCCCACGCCACCCGCTTGGTAATACTCCGTGGGGGCCGGTTCTATCGGCATCCTCCTCTTCCTCAGCATCCTCTTCCTCAGCATCCTCTTCCTCAGCATCCTCTTCCTCAGCATCGTCTTCCTCGCTGCCTGTCTCAGTATGGGTCCCACGGAGGGATGAGGGGGTGGGGGTGGGGGTGGGGGGGTGTCTCACTCTGCTCTCTGCCTCCTCCACTGTCTCTGCCCTTGGGGGGTCTCTGGTGCTGCGCTCCAGCCCCACGCTGACCCCTCTTCTCCTCATCCTCCTCCTCATCTTCCTCTTCCCCCTCCCCAACCCCCGCAGTGCGACTTCTTCCGGCGGACCCGCTACTACCGCATCATGCCCAAGCACCAGGCGGTGCGGATCCGGCAGGACCAGCGCCCCCAGCCCGCCGGCCTCCTGCCCCGCCGGCGCAAGAAGCACTGGGTGACCAGGTGGCAGGAACCCGAGAAGTACTACTGACCCCCTGCCCCCCCCCAACCCACCCCCCCCAGCCCCCTCGTGTGGGGCTGAGCGCGAGGGCTTTGCACAAGAGCATCCTCACCCTGCCCCTGGCTCCCTGCGTCTCCCTCCCCCCCCCACCCTCTGCTGCTCCGGGCTCGGCTCTTGCACGCTCGGCTCTTGCACGCTCGTGCCTTGCACGCTCGTGCCTTGCACGCCTTGTGGGGGTTTCAGCCCCCAAATGTGCCCACCCTGCCCCATCCCTTGACGTGACCGCTGCTGGTCTCACCCAGTGCCTTTCCCCCCGCCCCCGTGCAGACACTCCTCCCCCGTGTCCTGCACCCCTCCTTGCACACCAGGACACGTCCTTGCACGCCGGGGACACACTCGCTTCCCCCTGCCCCCCAACCCATGGACCCCCCCTTGGGTGTGGGGCCAAAGCTACTTAAATGGGGGGGGGGGGGCAGCTCATTCCTTCCTCCCCTGCCTCCTCCTCCTCTTCCCCGAAGCAGTGCAGGGGGCTGATCCTGCTTGCTCATCGCCCCCTCCCCCGGCACCCCACAGCTTTTGGGGGGAGGGGGGGCAGGCAAAGCGTGAGGCTGTGGGCCCCCCCCCCAACCCCAGCCTCATGTCCCGGGGGTCTGTCTGTCTTGTCTGTCCCACCCCCGGGGCCTTAAGTTATTCCCTGTCAGCGCGCTGGGGGCTGAGCTCCAGAGCGCATCGGTACTGGGGGAGGTGGAGGGGTGTGTGTGGGGGGGGTGTCCTGTGCCCCCCCCCGCCCCCGCCTCACCCAACCCCCACTAGTCTGGGGCCCAATAAAGCCTCGCTCCGGGATTTGTAACCTCCGCTGGCCCCGTGTGCTGGGGGGGGGGTGTGACCTGGGGAGGGGGGCAGAGGTTTGGGGGGGGGGGGGTGTGGAGCGGGCTCCGAGGGGTTAAACCGAAGGGCTCCGCTGCGGGGGGCGTGGCCTGCACGGAGGGGGCGTGGTTAATACATGAGGGCGTGGTCACCCGAGGGGGCGTGGTTACCGCGGAGGGCACGGCCCCGTGCGGAGGGGTGTGGTTAGGGAGGGGGGCGTGGCTGCCGCAGAGGGGGCGTGGTCAGACCGGGTGGGGGGGTGTGTGCCTATCGCGGGGGAGGGGGGGCGTGGTTACAGGTGAGCGCGCGGTGCTAGCGTTGAGGGGGCGTGGCCAGCACCGAGGAGACGTTGTTCTCGCGGAGGGGGGCGTGGTTTCGCTCGAAGGGGGTGTGGTTACGGCCGAGGGGGTGTGGTTACGGCCGAGGGGGTGTGCCCAGCACCGAGGGGCGTGGTTACACCAGCGGAAAGGGGGCGTGGCTGGCTGAAGGGGCGTACCCGTCACGATGGGGGCGCGGCCAACCAGCAGCTCCCTCTCTGACCCCGCCCAGCGGTGGGCGGAGCTAACCCCAGCCGGCGGGCGGCAGGCGGGGGCGGGGAGGCAGGCGGGGCGCTGATTGGCGGAGAGGCGTGTTGTTTGCGCGCGGCGGTGGGCGGAGCGAGCCGGGCCGGGCCGGGCCGGGCCGGGCCGGGGGAGGAGGTGGGGGGGGGAGCGGCTGGCTGGGGCCGGGGGTCGCCATGCGGCTGCTGCGGTGCCTGGGCAAGAGGGCGGCGCTGGCCGGGGTGCCCACCTACATCGAGCACTTCAGCAAGTTCTCGCCGTCGCCGCTCTCCATCAAGCAGTTCCTGGACTTCGGTAAACACCCCAACCCCCCTCCCACCCCCCCCCACCCTCCAACCCCCCCCCCCCGACCCCCTGCCCCCCCCCCCAGCCGCGGGAGGGGTACCCCCAGGACAGGGTGGGGGTGGGGTGTCTGTGGGGCTGCGTATGTCCCTGTCGTCCCCCCCCACGCAGGGAGGGACCGGGCTCCAGCCGGTAAACCCCGGGCGCCGCGGTAAATACCCGGGGAGGGGGGAGGGGGGAGGTTGGGAGGGGGGAAGGAGGGGGCGGGGCTCTGGGGAGGGGTTTGGGGGGAACGCCCCCTCCTCCCGGGGAATAAAACCCCGCGTGAGAAAGCCCCGGGGGGGTCCCCATATCTGTGCGTGGGAGGGGTGGGACTATCCTCCTCCCCCCGTCCCCCTCTCCTTCCTCCCCCTCTCCTTCCTCCCTTCCCCCCTCCCCTTCCCCCTCCTCCCTTCCCCCCTCCCCCGTTCCCCTCCTCCCCCTTTCCCCCCTCCCCCGTTCCCCTCCTCCCCCTTCCCCCCTCCCCCGTTCCCCTCCCCCCTTCCCCCCCTTCCCCCCCCGTTCCCCTCCTCCCCTTCCCCCCCTTCCCCCCCTCCCCCGTTCCCCTTCCCCCCCGTTCCCCCCCTTCCCCCCCGTTCCCCTCCTCCCCCTTCCCCCCCCGTTCCCCCCCCTTCCCCCCCGTTCCCCTCCTCCCCCTTCCCCCCCTTCCCCCCATCCCCCGTTCCCCCCTCCCCTTCCCCCCCTTCCCCCCCTTCTCCCCCCTTTCCCCCCTCCCCTTCCCCCCTTCCCCCCCTTCCCCCCCTTTCCCCCTCTCCCCTTCCCCCCCCTCTCCCCTTTCCCTCCCCTTCCCCCCCCCTCCCCGAGTACCCTGTTGCTGTTGGGGGGTGGGGGTTACCCCAGGAGCTGCCCTGGCCCCGGGTAAATATCTCTTTCCCCCCCTCCCCCCTCCCCCCCACTCACCCAATGCCGGGTAACTAACAGCTGGGAACACCCCCCTGAACACCCCACCCCACCCCCCCCAATAACCACACGTGGGGGGTGTTGGGGTGCTCCCCCTCCCTCCCCCCCAGTGCAGGCAGGTGCTGGGCTGGGTGATACCCCGGTGGGGGGAGATGCCCCCTCCCAGTGCTGTCACCAGGCTCCTGTGTGTGTCCCCCCCTGTGTCCCCCCCGGGGTGTTAATGTCAGCGCTATATTTACCCCTGTCCCTCTGGGTCGTCCCACCCTGAGCCTGGTGGCTGCACCCTGGGGGGTCCCTGCCTGGCCCCCACCCCCCCCCCAAGTTCTATCCCGTCCCAGCACTGGGAACCCCCTCGAGTCCCAGTCCTGATGTGTGTCCCCCCCTTTCCCAGGGCCTTGGGGGCAGCTCCCACCCCCCCCCCCCAAATCCCCCCCTGCCAACTCCTGGCTGGGGTCACCCAGGTCCTGGGGACATTTGGGTGTCCCCAGCTCTGAGGGTGGCCCAGGTCTTCACCCTGCCCCCCCATCCGCCAATCCCAGCACCAGTCTGGGCTGCACTGGGCTGTACTGGGCTGCACTGGGTGTCCATCCTTCCCCCCTTCCTCCCCCCAAAAATCCAGCACCAGTCTGGGCTGCACTGGGCTGTACTGGGTGCCCATCCTGCCCCCCCCCCCAATCCTAGCACCAGTCTGGGCTGTACTGGGCTGCACTGGTCTGCACTGGGTGCCCATCCTTCCTCCCCCCACACACACAATCCTAACACCAGTCTGGGCTGCACTGGTCTGCACTGGGTGCCCATCCTGCCACTCCCCCCGCCCCAATCCCAGCACCAGTCTGGGCTGTACTGGGCTGTACTGGATGTCCATCCTGCCCCCCAATCTCAGCACCAGTCTGGGCTGCACTGGGCTGTACTGGGCTGCACTGGGTGCCCATCTTGCCCCCCCCCGCCCCCCAATCTCAGCACCAGTCTGGGCTGTACTGGGCTGCACTGGGTGCCCATCCTGCCCCCCGCCCCGCCCCAATCCCAGCACCAGTCTGGGCTGTACTGGGTGTCCGTCCTGCTCCCCCCTCCCCCCCTTCCTCCCCCCAAAAATCCAGCACCAGTCTGGGCTGTACTGGGCTGCACTGGGTGCCCATCCTGCCCCCCCAGCCCCAATCCCAGCACCAGTCTGGGCTGCACTGGGCTGCACTGGGTGCCCATCCTGCCCCCCCAGCCCCAATCCCAGCACCAGTCTGGGCTGCACTGGGCTGTACTGGGCTGCACTGGGTGCCCATCCTGCCCCCCCCCCCGCCCCAATCCCAGCACCAGTCTGGGCTGCACTGGGTGCCCATCCTGCCCCCTCCCCACACACAATCCCAACACCAGGCTGGGCTGTACTGGGCTGTACTGGGTGTCCATCCTTCCCCCTCCCCCCACCCCCAATCCCAGCACCAGTCTGGGCTGTACTGGGCTGCACTGGGTGTCCATCCTGCCCCTCCCCCTTCCTCCCACCAAAAATCCAGCACCAGTCTGGGCTGTACTGGGCTGCACTGGGCTGCACTGGGTGCCCATCCTGCCCCCTCCCCCCGCAATCCCAGCACCAGTCTGGGCTGCACTGGGCTGCACTGGGTGCCCATCCTGCCCCCCCCCCGCCCCAATCCCAGCACCAGTCTGGGCTGTACTGGGCTCCACTGGCTGCCCATCCTTCCCCCCGCCCCAATCCCAGCACCAGTCTGGGCTGCACTGGGCTGTACTGGGCTGCACTGGGTGTCCATCCTGCCCTCCCCCAATCCCAGCACCAGTCTGGGCTGTACTGGGCTGCACTGGGCTGCGCTGGGTGTCCATCCTGCCCTCCCCCAATCCCAGCACCAGTCTGGGCTGCACTGGGCTGTACTGGTCTGCGTTGGGTGCCCATCCTGCCCCCCCAGCCCCAATCCCAGCACCAGTCTGGGCTGCACTGGGCTGTACTGGGCTGCACTGGGTGCCCATCCTGCCCTCCCCCAATCCCTTCCTCCCACCAAAAATCCAGCACCAGTCTGGGCTGTACTGGGCTGCACTGGGCTGTGCTGGGTGCCCATCCTGCCCCTCAACACACACAGTCCCAGCACCAGTCTGGGCTGCACTGGTCTGCCCTGGGTGTCCATCCTGCCCCCCTCAATCCCAGCACCAGTCTGGGCTGCACTGGGCTGTACTGGGCTGCACTGGGTGTCCATCCTTCCCTTCCCCCAATCCCAGCACCAGTCTGGGCTGTACTGGGCTGCACTGGGTGCCCATCCTGCCCCCCAGCCCCAATCCCAGCACCAGTCTGGGCTGCACTGGGCTGTACTGGGCTGCACTGGGTGCCCATCCTGCCCCCCCCCCCCCGCCCCAATCCCAGCACCAGTCTGGGCTGCACTGGGCTGCACTGGGTGCCCATCCTGCCCCCTCCCCACACACAATCCCAACACCAGGCTGGGCTGTACTGGGCTGTACTGGGTGTCCATCCTTCCCCCCTCCCCCCCAATCCCAGCACCAGTCTGGGCTGTACTGGGCTGCACTGGGTGTCCATCCTGCCCCTCCCCCTTCCTCCCACCAAAAATCCAGCACCAGTCTGGGCTGTACTGGGCTGCACTGGGCTGCACTGGGTGCCCATCCTGCCCCCTCCCCCCGCAATCCCAGCACTAGTCTGGGCTGCACTGGGCTGCACTGGGTGCCCATCCTGCCCCCCCCCCCGCCCCAATCCCAGCACCAGTCTGGGCTGTACTGGGCTCCACTGGCTGCCCATCCTTCCCCCCCGCCCCAATCCCAGCACCAGTCTGGGCTGCACTGGGCTGTACTGGGCTGCACTGGGTGTCCATCCTGCCCTCCCCCAATCCCAGCACCAGTCTGGGCTGTACTGGGCTGCACTGGGTGTCCATCCTGCCCCCCCTTCTTCCCCCCAAAAATCCAGCACCAGTCTGGGCTGTACTGGGCTGCACTGGGTGCCCATCCTGCCCCCCCAGCCCCAATCCCAGCACCAGTCTGGGCTGCACTGGGCTGTACTGGTCTGCGTTGGGTGCCCATCCTGCCCCCCAGCCCCAATCCCAGCACCAGTCTGGGCTGCACTGGGCTGTACTGGGCTGCACTGGGTGCCCATCCTGCCCTCCCCCAATCCCTTCCTCCCACCAAAAATCCAGCACCAGTCTGGGCTGTACTGGGCTGCACTGGGCTGTGCTGGGTGCCCATCCTGCCCCTCAACACACACAGTCCCAGCACCAGTCTGGGCTGCACTGGTCTGCCCTGGGTGTCCATCCTGCCCCCCTCAATCCCAGCACCAGTCTGGGCTGCACTGGGCTGTACTGGGCTGCACTGGGTGTCCATCCTTCCCTTCCCCCAATCCCAGCACCAGTCTGGGCTGTACTGGGCTGCACTGGGTGCCCATCCTGCCCCCCCAGCCCCAATCCCAGCACCAGTCTGGGCTGCACTGGGCTGTACTGGGCTGCACTGGGTGTCCATCCAGCCCCCCCCCAGCCCCCTTCCAACTACAGACAGGGACCCGCTCCTGCCTCCAGCCTTCCCAGTCCCCCCAGTCCCCTCCAGCGGAGGGACAGGAGTGAAGCCAGCCTTGGGGCTGTGTGTCCGCGTGTGTCCGTCCCGTGTCCGTGTGTCCGTCCCCAGGCTCCAGCAATGCCTGTGAGAAGACCTCCTTCGCCTTCCTGCGGCAGGAGCTGCCCGTGCGGCTCTCCAACATCATGAAGGAGATCAACCTGCTGCCCGACCGCGTCCTGCGCACGCCCTCCGTGCGGCTGGTGCAGAGCTGGTGCGACTGGGAGGGACTGGGAGGGACTGGGGGAGGCACTAGGGGGTCCCTCCGTGCGGCTGGTGCAGAGCTGGTGCGACTGGGAGGGACTGGGGGCACTGGGAGGGACTGGGGGAGGCACTAGGGGGTCCCTCCGTGCGGCTGGTGCAGAGCTGGTGCGACTGGGAGGGACTGGGAGGGACTGGGGGAGGCACTAGGGGGTCCCTCCGTGCGGCTGGTGCAGAGCTGGTGCGACTGGGAGGGACTGGGAGGGACTGGGAGGGACTGGGAGGGACTGGGGGAGGCACTAGGGGGTCCCTCCGTGCGGCTGGTGCAGAGCTGGTGCGACTGGGAGGGACTGGGAGGGACTGGGGGAGGCACTAGGGGGTCCCTCCGTGCGGCTGGTGCAGAGCTGGTGCGACTGGGAGGGACTGGGA
The DNA here is from genome assembly GCA_027925045.1 of Hypotaenidia okinawae. Lineage (NCBI taxonomy): Eukaryota > Metazoa > Chordata > Aves > Gruiformes > Rallidae > Hypotaenidia > Hypotaenidia okinawae. The sequence continues at coordinate 4,533,156 of BSDF01000024.1, forward strand.
GGGACTGGGGGCACTGGGAGGGACTGGGGGGCACTGGGGAGTCCCTCCTAGTGCAGAGCTGGTGTGACTGGGAGGGACTGGGAGGGACTGGGGGCACTGGGAGGGACTGGGGGCACTGGGAGGGACTGGGGGAGGCACTAGGGGGTCCCTCCGTGCGGCTGGTGCAGAGCTGGTGCGACTGGGAGGGACTGGGAGGGACTGGGAGGGACTGGGGGAGGCACTAGGGGGTCCCTCCGTGCGGCTGGTGCAGAGCTGGTGCGACTGGGAGGGACTGGGAGGGACTGGGAGGGACTGGGGGAGGCACTAGGGGGTCCCTCCGTGCGGCTGGTGCAGAGCTGGTGCGACTGGGAGGGACTGGGAGGGACTGGGAGGGACTGGGGGAGGCACTAGGGGGTCCCTCCGTGCGGCTGGTGCAGAGCTGGTGCGACTGGGAGGGACTGGGAGGGACTGGGAGGGACTGGGGGAGGCACTAGGGGGTCCCTCCGTGCGGCTGGTGCAGAGCTGGTGCGACTGGGAGGGACTGGGAGGGACTGGGGGAGGCACTAGGGGGTCCCTCCGTGCGGCTGGTGCAGAGCTGGTGCGACTGGGAGGGACTGGGAGGGACTGGGAGGGACTGGGGGAGGCACTAGGGGGTCCCTCCGTGCGGCTGGTGCAGAGCTGGTGCGACTGGGAGGGACTGGGAGGGACTGGGAGGGACTGGGGGAGGCACTAGGGGGTCCCTCCGTGCGGCTGGTGCAGAGCTGGTGCGACTGGGAGGGACTGGGAGGGACTGGGAGGGACTGGGGGAGGCACTAGGGGGTCCCTCCGTGCGGCTGGTGCAGAGCTGGTGCGACTGGGAGGGACTGGGAGGGACTGGGAGGGACTGGGAGGGACTGGGGGAGGCACTAGGGGGTCCCTCCGTGCGGCTGGTGCAGAGCTGGTGCGACTGGGAGGGACTGGGAGGGACTGGGAGGGACTGGGGGAGGCACTAGGGGGTCCCTCCGTGCGGCTGGTGCAGAGCTGGTGCGACTGGGAGGGACTGGGAGGGACTGGGAGGGACTGGGGGAGGCACTAGGGGGTCCCTCCGTGCGGCTGGTGCAGAGCTGGTGCGACTGGGAGGGACTGGGAGGGACTGGGAGGGACTGGGGGAGGCACTAGGGGGTCCCTCCGTGCGGCTGGTGCAGAGCTGGTGCGACTGGGAGGGACTGGGAGGGACTGGGAGGGACTGGGGGAGGCACTAGGGGGTCCCTCCGTGCGGCTGGTGCAGAGCTGGTGCGACTGGGAGGGACTGGGAGGGACTGGGAGGGACTGGGGGAGGCACTAGGGGGTCCCTCCGTGCGGCTGGTGCAGAGCTGGTGCGACTGGGAGGGACTGGGAGGGACTGGGAGGGACTGGGGGAGGCACTAGGGGGTCCCTCCGTGCGGCTGGTGCAGAGCTGGTGCGACTGGGAGGGACTGGGAGGGACTGGGAGGGACTGGGGGAGGCACTAGGGGGTCCCTCCGTGCGGCTGGTGCAGAGCTGGTGCGACTGGGAGGGACTGGGAGGGACTGGGAGGGACTGGGGGAGGCACTAGGGGGTCCCTCCGTGCGGCTGGTGCAGAGCTGGTGCGACTGGGAGGGACTGGGAGGGACTGGGAGGGACTGGGGGAGGCACTAGGGGGTCCCTCCGTGCGGCTGGTGCAGAGCTGGTGCGACTGGGAGGGACTGGGAGGGACTGGGAGGGACTGGGGGAGGCACTAGGGGGTCCCTCCGTGCGGCTGGTGCAGAGCTGGTGCGACTGGGAGGGACTGGGAGGGACTGGGAGGGACTGGGGGAGGCACTAGGGGGTCCCTCCGTGCGGCTGGTGCAGAGCTGGTGCGACTGGGAGGGACTGGGAGGGACTGGGAGGGACTGGGGGAGGCACTAGGGGGTCCCTCCGTGCGGCTGGTGCAGAGCTGGTGCGACTGGGAGGGACTGGGAGGGACTGGGAGGGACTGGGGGAGGCACTAGGGGGTCCCTCCGTGCGGCTGGTGCAGAGCTGGTGCGACTGGGAGGGACTGGGAGGGACTGGGAGGGACTGGGGGAGGCACTAGGGGGTCCCTCCGTGCGGCTGGTGCAGAGCTGGTGCGACTGGGAGGGACTGGGAGGGACTGGGAGGGACTGGGGGAGGCACTAGGGGGTCCCTCCGTGCGGCTGGTGCAGAGCTGGTGCGACTGGGAGGGACTGGGGGCACTGGGAGGGACTGGGGGAGGCACTAGGGGGTCCCTCCGTGCGGCTGGTGCAGAGCTGGTGCGACTGGGAGGGACTGGGAGGGACTGGGAGGGACTGGGGGAGGCACTAGGGGGTCCCTCCGTGCGGCTGGTGCAGAGCTGGTGCGACTGGGAGGGACTGGGAGGGACTGGGAGGGACTGGGAGGGACTGGGGGAGGCACTAGGGGGTCCCTCCGTGCGGCTGGTGCAGAGCTGGTGCGACTGGGAGGGACTGGGAGGGACTGGGAGGGACTGGGAGGGACTGGGGGAGGCACTAGGGGGTCCCTCCGTGCGCCTGGTGTAGAGCTGGTGCGACTGGGAGGGACTGGGAGGGACTGGGGGCACTGGGAGGGACTGGGGGAGGCACTAGGGGGTCCCTCCGTGCGGCTGGTGCAGAGCTGGTGCGACTGGGAGGGACTGGGAGGGACTGGGGGCACTGGGAGGGACTGGGGGAGGCACTAGGGGGTCCCTCCGTGCGGCTGGTGCAGAGCTGGTGCGACTGGGAGGGACTGGGGGCACTGGGAGGGACTGGGGGAGGCACTAGGGGGTCCCTCCGTGCGGCTGGTGCAGAGCTGGTGCGACTGGGAGGGACTGGGGGCACTGGGAGGGACTGGGGGCACTGGGAGGGACTGGGGGAGGCACTAGGGGGTCCCTCCGTGCGGCTGGTGCAGAGCTGGTGCGACTGGGAGGGACTGGGAGGGACTGGGGGCACTGGGAGGGACTGGGGGGTCCCTCCGTGCGCCTGGTGCAGAGCTGGTGCGACTGGGAGGGACTGGGAGGGACTGGGGGGTCCCTCCGTGCGCCTGGTGCAGAGCTGGTGCGACTGGGAGGGACTGGGAGGGACTGGGAGGGACTGGGGGAGGCACTAGGGGGTCCCTCCGTGCGGCTGGTGCAGAGCTGGTGCGACTGGGAGGGACTGGGGGCACTGGGAGGGACTGGGGGAGGCACTAGGGGGTCCCTCCGTGCGGCTGGTGCAGAGCTGGTGCGACTGGGAGGGACTGGGAGGGACTGGGAGGGACTGGGGGAGGCACTAGGGGGTCCCTCCGTGCGGCTGGTGCAGAGCTGGTGCGACTGGGAGGGACTGGGGGCACTGGGAGGGACTGGGGGGTCCCTCCGTGCGGCTGGTGCAGAGCTGGTGCGACTGGGAGGGACTGGGGGCACTGGGAGGGACTGGGGGAGGCACTAGGGGGTCCCTCCGTGCGGCTGGTGCAGAGCTGGTGCGACTGGGAGGGACTGGGAGGGACTGGGAGGGACTGGGGGAGGCACTAGGGGGTCCCTCCGTGCGGCTGGTGCAGAGCTGGTGCGACTGGGAGGGACTGGGAGGGACTGGGAGGGACTGGGAGGGACTGGGGGAGGCACTAGGGGGTCCCTCCGTGCGGCTGGTGCAGAGCTGGTGCGACTGGGAGGGACTGGGAGGGACTGGGAGGGACTGGGAGGGACTGGGGGAGGCACTAGGGGGTCCCTCCGTGCGCCTGGTGTAGAGCTGGTGCGACTGGGAGGGACTGGGAGGGACTGGGGGCACTGGGAGGGACTGGGGGAGGCACTAGGGGGTCCCTCCGTGCGGCTGGTGCAGAGCTGGTGCGACTGGGAGGGACTGGGAGGGACTGGGGGAGGCACTAGGGGGTCCCTCCGTGCGGCTGGTGCAGAGCTGGTGCGACTGGGAGGGACTGGGGGCACTGGGAGGGACTGGGGGAGGCACTAGGGGGTCCCTCCGTGCGGCTGGTGCAGAGCTGGTGCGACTGGGAGGGACTGGGGGCACTGGGAGGGACTGGGGGCACTGGGAGGGACTGGGGGAGGCACTAGGGGGTCCCTCCGTGCGGCTGGTGCAGAGCTGGTGCGACTGGGAGGGACTGGGAGGGACTGGGGGCACTGGGAGGGACTGGGGGGTCCCTCCGTGCGCCTGGTGCAGAGCTGGTGCGACTGGGAGGGACTGGGAGGGACTGGGGGGTCCCTCCGTGCGCCTGGTGCAGAGCTGGTGCGACTGGGAGGGACTGGGAGGGACTGGGAGGGACTGGGGGAGGCACTAGGGGGTCCCTCCGTGCGGCTGGTGCAGAGCTGGTGCGACTGGGAGGGACTGGGGGCACTGGGAGGGACTGGGGGAGGCACTAGGGGGTCCCTCCGTGCGGCTGGTGCAGAGCTGGTGCGACTGGGAGGGACTGGGAGGGACTGGGAGGGACTGGGGGAGGCACTAGGGGGTCCCTCCGTGCGGCTGGTGCAGAGCTGGTGCGACTGGGAGGGACTGGGAGGGACTGGGAGGGACTGGGGGCACTGGGAGGGACTGGGGGAGGCACTAGGGGGTCCCTCCGTGCGGCTGGTGCAGAGCTGGTGCGACTGGGAGGGACTGGGAGGGACTGGGAGGGACTGGGGGAGGCACTAGGGGGTCCCTCCGTGCGGCTGGTGCAGAGCTGGTGCGACTGGGAGGGACTGGGGGCACTGGGAGGGACTGGGGGGTCCCTCCGTGCGGCTGGTGCAGAGCTGGTGCGACTGGGAGGGACTGGGGGCACTGGGAGGGACTGGGGGAGGCACTAGGGGGTCCCTCCGTGCGGCTGGTGCAGAGCTGGTGCGACTGGGAGGGACTGGGAGGGACTGGGAGGGACTGGGGGAGGCACTAGGGGGTCCCTCCGTGCGGCTGGTGCAGAGCTGGTGCGACTGGGAGGGACTGGGAGGGACTGGGAGGGACTGGGGGAGGCACTAGGGGGTCCCTCCGTGCGGCTGGTGCAGAGCTGGTGCGACTGGGAGGGACTGGGAGGGACTGGGAGGGACTGGGGGAGGCACTAGGGGGTCCCTCCGTGCGGCTGGTGCAGAGCTGGTGCGACTGGGAGGGACTGGGAGGGACTGGGGGCACTGGGAGGGACTGGGGGGTCCCTCCGTGCGCCTGGTGCAGAGCTGGTGCGACTGGGAGGGACTGGGAGGGACTGGGGGCACTGGGAGGGACTGGGGGAGGCACTAGGGGGTCCCTCCGTGCGGCTGGTGCAGAGCTGGTGCGACTGGGAGGGACTGGGAGGGACTGGGAGGGACTGGGGGAGGCACTAGGGGGTCCCTCCGTGCGGCTGGTGCAGAGCTGGTGCGACTGGGAGGGACTGGGAGGGACTGGGAGGGACTGGGGGAGGCACTAGGGGGTCCCTCCGTGCGGCTGGTGCAGAGCTGGTGCGACTGGGAGGGACTGGGAGGGACTGGGGGCACTGGGAGGGACTGGGGGAGGCACTAGGGGGTCCCTCCGTGCGGCTGGTGCAGAGCTGGTGCGACTGGGAGGGACTGGGGGCACTGGGAGGGACTGGGGGGTCCCTCCGTGCGCCTGGTGCAGAGCTGGTGCGACTGGGAGGGACTGGGAGGGACTGGGGGGCACTGGGGAGTCCCTCCTGGTGCAGAGCTGGTGCGACTGGGAGGGACTGGGGGCACTGGGGGGGGCACTGGTGGGGGGCACTGGGGGCACTGGGGGGGGCACTGGGGGGACTGGGGGAGGCACTAGGGGGTCCCTCCGTGCGGCTGGTGCAGAGCTGGTGCGACTGGGAGCACTGGGGGGGGGGGGGGGGCACTGGGAAGAACTGGGACCCACACACTGGTGCTGCTGGGGGGAAGTGGGGAGGGACACTGGTGCCCAGTCCCGCCTGGTGCTGGGTGTGGAGGTGCCACCCCTGGTGTCCCTGGGGGTCCTGCTGCTGCTGGGCCATTTTGGAGGGGGGGTGTCCCCCTGTTTGAGGGGGTGCTGAGCCCATTTTGGGGGGGGGTGTCCCTGTTTGAGGGGGTGCTGAGCCCATTTTGGGGGGGGTGTCCCCCTGTTTGAGGGGGTGCTGAGCCCATTTTGGGGGGGGTGTCCCCCTGTTTGAGGGGGTGCTGAGCCCATTTTGGGGGGGGTGTCCCCCTGTTTGAGGGGGTGCTGAGCCCATTTTGGGGGGGGTGTCCCTGTTTGAGGGGGTGCTGAGCCCATTTTGGGGGGGGGGTGTCCCTGTTTGAGGGGGTGCTGAGCCCATTTTATGGGGGGGTGTCCCCCTGTTTGAGGGGGTGCTGAGCCCATTTTGGGGGGGGTGTCCCCCTGTTTGAGGGGGTGCTGAGCCCATTTTGGGGGGGGGGGTGTGTCCCTGTTTGAGGGGGTGCTGAGCCCATTTTGGGGGTGGGGTGTCCCTGTTTGAGGGGGTGCTGAGCCCATTTTGGGGGGGGGGTGTCCCTGTTTGAGGGGGTGCTGAGCCCATTTAGGGGGGGTGTCCCCCTGTTTGTGGGGGTGCTGAGCCCATTTTGGGGGGGGGGGTGTCCCTGTTTGAGGGGGTGCTGACCCCTCTCGCCTTGTGGGCTGGATCCCCGGGCCACCCTGTGGCCCCCCCGTGCGTTGGGGTCCCCGGGGTGCCCCCAGGGCTGGGGGGGTCACTGCTCCCCTTCCCCAGGTACGTGCAGAGCCTGCTGGACATCATGGAGTTCCTGGACAGGGACCCCGAGGATCGGGCCACCCTGGGCCAGTAAGTTAGGAGGGGGGTAACAGCGACACCCCCTCATCCCCACCCCTCGGGGTGCCACCCCCTTTCCCAAGCTCCCCAAACAGCTCCCCACCCCCCCATTCCCTCCAGCTCACTGGATCCGGCTCCGGGTTTTCCCCAGTGCCGGCAGCTCCTGGGATCCACCCGGCCTGGATCCAGCTCTGCCTGGACCGGGTGTCCCCAAACACCCCCCAGCCCCGGTTGGAAAACCCGGCCTGGATCACGGCTCTGCCTGGATCGGGTGCCCCAGACCCCCCCATCCCCGGTCGGAAAACCCGGCCTGGATCCTGGCTCTGCCTGGACCGGGTGCCAGTTCCCCCCAGCCCCTGTCGGAAAACCCGGCCTGGATCTCGGCTCTGCCTGGATCGGGTGCCCCAAAACCCCCCCAAACCCCTCTATCCCCGGTCGGAAAACCCGGCCTGGATCCCGGCTCTGCCTGGACCGGGTGCCAGATCCCCCCAACCCCCCCTGCCCCGGTCGGAAAACCCGGCCTGGATCCCGGCTCTGCCTGGACCGGGTGCCCCAACCCCCCCAACCCCCCCCGCCCCGGTCAGAAAACCCGGCCTGGATCCAGGCTCTGCATGGACCGGGTACCCCAAACCCCCCAGCCCTGGTCGGAAAACCCGGCCTGGATCCTGGCTCTGCCTGGATCGGGTGCCCCAAACCCCCCCAAAGCCCCCCATCCCCGGTCGGAAAACCCGGCCTGGATCCCGGCTCTGCCTGAACCGGGTGCCCCAAAGCCCCCCATCCCCGGTCGGAAAACCCGGCCTGGATCCCGGCTCTGCCTGAACTGGGTGCCCCAGACCCCCCCATCCCCGGTCGGAAAACCCGGCCTGGATCCCGGCTCTGCCTGGACCGGGTGCCAGATCCCCCCACCCCCCAACCCCCCCTGCCCCGGTCGGAAAACCCGGCCTGGATCCCGGCTCTGCCTGGACCGGGTGCCCCAACCCCCCCCCAACCCCCCCCAGCCCCGGTTGGAAAACCCGGTCTGGATCCTAGCTCTGTCTGGACCGGGTGCCCCAGACCCCCCAGTCCCGGTCGGAAAACCCGGCCTGGATCCCAGCTGTGCCTGGATCGGGTGCCAGTTCCCCACCACCACCACCCTTACCCCCCCCCCCATCCCCGGTCGGAAAACCCGGCCTGGATCCCAGCTCCGCCTGGACCGGGTGCCAGATACCCCCCCCCAAAACGCTCCCAACCCCGGTCGGAAAACCCGGCCTGGATCCCGGCTCTGCCTGGACCGGGTGCCCCAACCCCCCCATCCCCGGTCGGAAAACCGGGACTGGATCCAGGCTCTGCATGGACCGGGTACCCCAAACCCCCCAGCCCTGGTCGGAAAACCCGGCCTGGATCCCAGCTCTGCCTGGACCGGGTGCCAGTTCCCCCCCAGCCCCGGTCCTGAGGTGGCTCCTCCGGGCAGGTTCACGGCCGCGCTGGTGACCATCCGGAACCGGCACAACGACGTGGTGCCCACCATGGCTCAGGGGGTCATCGAGTACAAGGAGACCTACGGGGACGACCCGGTGTCCAACCACAACATCCAGTACTTCCTGGACCGCTTCTACCTGAGCCGCATCTCCATCCGCATGCTGCTCAACCAGCACAGTGAGACCCCCCCGGGACCCCCCCAACCCCTGCTCATCCAACACAGTGAGACTGCCCCCACCCGGGACCCCCAGGGACCCCCCGGGACCCCCAGGACCCCCCAGGACCCCCCCAACCCCTGAGCCACATCTCCATCTGCATGCTGCTCAACCAGCACAGTGAGACGCCCCCCGGACCCCCGGGACCCCCCAACCCCTGCTCAACCAGCACAGTGAGACACCCCCCCGGGACCCCCTGGACCCCCCCGGGTCAACCCCGGGACCCCCAAACCCCTGATCCACATCTCCATCCACATGCTGCTCAACCAGCACAGTGAGACCCCCCCCCGGAACCCCCCAACCCCGGATCAACCAGCACAGTGAGACCCCCCAGGACCCCTAGGAGCCCACATGACCCATCCAACATGCTGCTCAACCAGCACAGTAAGACCCCCTCCCGGGACCCCCCAGGACCCCCCGGGACCCCCCAACCCCTGCTCAACCAGCACAGTGAGACCCACCCCCTGGGACCCCCCAGGACCCCTCCCTGGGACCCCCCAGACCTCCCCAACCCCTGACCACAACAGCCCCTCCAGACAGGTGGGGTCGTGCCCCAAATGTGCCCCGTGGGTTCTGCCTGGAGTGTGGCCCCCCTGCCCCAAATGTGCCCCCTCCCTGCCCCAGATGTGCCCCCCCCCACCCCAGGGATCCCACCCTGAGCATCCTCACTGGCCCCAGCTGCCCCCTGGCCACGTCTCAGCCCTGACACCCCCCCACCAGAACTACCCCCCTGCCAGAACTATCCCCCCCCCAGAACTATCCCCCCTCCCCACCCTGCCCCTACACACATCCCTGCCCCCCTCCCTATTTCCCCCCCCCAGCCCCCTCCATCCCCTTTGCCCTCACCCCAGGGTGTGGGGGGGGTGTGGCAGGAAGCCAGGCTGGGGGGTGGGGGGGGGGGGCAGTGAGGACCCCAACCCCCTGACCACAACCCCCCACCCCCTTATTTCCCCCCCTCCCCCAGCACTGCTCTTTGATGGCAGCACCAACCCCGCTCACCCCAAGCACATCGGGAGCATCGACCCCCACTGCAGCGTGGCCAACGTGGTGAGAGGTCTGTGGGGTCTGGGGGGGGGGGCTCCCCACCCCTGGGGGGGGCCATAAATTGGGGAAGGAGGGGGTGGGGAGGTGGTTAAAAGAGATTCCCCCCCCCTTCCCCCTCCCCCCAATCTTCCCCTTGCCCTGGGATCTGCTGATTGGGGAGCCATTCGTGTCACGAGTTGTGGCTGGCCTCAGCCCTGAAGGACCCCCCAGAAACTTGCTGGGAAATAAAGGGGGGGGGAGAAATCTTCCCTCTCCCTTCATGCTGGGGGTGCTGACCCCTCTGTGTGTCCCCCCTAACCTCCTTCCCAGATGCCTACAACATGGCCAAGCTCCTGTGTGACAAGTACTACATGTCCTCTCCTGACCTGGAGATCCAGGAGGTGAACGGTGAGCTTGGGCTTGGGGGGGCTGGGGGTAGGAGAAGGGAGGCTGTCCCTGCCTTGGGGGGGGGGGGATTCTCAGGTGGCTTGTTGAGGGTTGGGGAGGATGATGAAGGTGATGGCTGCTCTCTTCTTCCTCCTCCTCCTCCTCCTCCTCAGCCAGCAGCTCCCAGCAGCCCATCAGCATCGTCTACGTCCCATCCCATCTCTACCACATGCTCTTCGAGCTCTTCAAGGTAACCCCAGCCCTCTTGGGGGGGTGTTTTTGGGGGGGGGGGGCCAGGAGGTCCCCTGAGTCACCCCTGTACCCACAGAACGCCATGAGAGCCACGGTGGAGAGCCACGAGCACAGCCCACGGCTGCCCCCCATCCGGGTGATGGTGGCCCTGGGCCAGGAGGACCTGTCCATCAAGGTGTGTGAGCTTTTGGGGTGCCCAGGCCTGGAGGGACCCCTGGGTGGTGGTGGGGAGCCCAGGCGTGGGGTGTCACAAGGGAGTTTTGGGGTCCCCAGACCTGGAGGGACCCCTGGGTGGTGTGTGGGGAGCCCAGGCGTGGGGTTTTTGGGGTGCCCAGACCTGGACCCCTTGGTGGTGTTGGGGAGCCCAGGCGTGGGGTTTTTGGGGTCCCCAAACCTGGACCCCTTGGTGGTGTTGGGGAGCCCAGGAGTGGGGTTTTTGGGGTCCCCAGGCCTGGAGGGACCCCTTGGTGGCGTGGGGAGCCCAGCAGTGGGGTGTCACACACCCCCTCCCAAGGGAGTTTTTGGGGTCCCCAAACCTGGCCCCCTTGGTGGTGGCGGGAGCCCAGGAGTGGGGTTTTTGGGGTTCCCAAACCTGGACCCCTTGGTGGTGTGGGTGTCACTCCTCCCCAAGGGAGTTTTTGGGGTCCCCAGGCCTGGAGGGACCCCTGGGTGGTGTGGGGGGAGCCCAGGAGTGGGGTGTCACACTCCCCCCAAGGGAGTTTTTTGGGATCCCCAAACCTGGACCCCTTGGTGGTGGGGGTGTCACTCCCCCCAAGGGAGTTTTTGGGGTCCCCAGGCCTGGAGGGACCCCTTGGTGGTGTGGGGGGTCAGGAGTGGGGTGTCACACTCCCCCCAAGGGAGTTTTTGGGGTTCCCAAATCTGGAGGGACCCCTGGGTGGTGGTGGGGAGCCCAGGAGTGGGGTGTCACACCCCCTCCCCAAGGGAGTTTTTGGGGTTCCCAAACCTGGACCCTTTGGTGGTGGGGGGAGCCCGGGAGTGGGGTGTCACACACCCCCCCCCCCAGGGAGTTTTTGGGGTCCCCAAACCTGGAGGGACGCCTTGGTGGTGGGGGGAGCCCAGGAGTGAGGTTTTTGGGGTGCCCAGACCTGGAGGGCCCCCTGGGTGGTGTGTGGGGAGCCCAGGAGTGAGGTTTTTGGGGTCCCCAAACCTGGACCCCTTGGTGGTGTTGGGGAGCCCAGGAGTGGGGTTTTGGGGTCCCCAGGCCTGGAGGGACCCCTTGGTGGCGTGGGGAGCCCAGCAATGGGGTGTCACGCCCTCCCTCCAAGGGAGTTTTTGGGGTCCCCAGACGGGAGGGACCCCTTGGTGGCGTGGGGAGCCCAGCAGTGGGGTGTCACACACCCCCTCCCAAGGGAGTTTTTGGGGTCCCCAAACCTGGCCCCCTTGGTGGTGGGGGGAGCCCAGGAGTGAGGTTTTGGGGTTCCCAAACCTGGACCCCTTGGTGGTGTGGGTGTCACTCCTCCCCAAGGGAGTTTTTGGGGTCCCCAGGCCTGGAGGGCCCCCTGGGTGGTGTGGGGGAGCCCAGAAGTGGGGTGTCACCCCCTGCCCCCCATCCCTGGCAGATGAGTGACCGGGGGCTGGGCGTCCCCCTGCGCCAGATCGAGCGGCTCTTCAGCTACCTGTACTCCACAGCCCCCACCCCCCAGCCCGGCTCGGGGGGGCCCCCTGGTATGTACCCCCCACCCCCCACCCCAGGGATGGGGCACCTCAGGGGAGATGGGCTTTGGGGGATGGGGGAGGTTTGGGGGGTGCCTAGGGGCGGCATGGAGGCATTTGGGGGTGCTCAGGTGGGGAGGCTGAGGGGTGATGGGGATATGGGGGTGCCCTGGGGAGACTTTGGGGGGGCAGTGGGGACACTGGGGTGCCATGGGGACACTTTGGGGGGGTGATGGGGACATGGGGGTGCCCTGGGGACACTTTGGGGGGGTCAGTGGGTACACTGGGGTGCCATGGGGACACTTTGGGGGGGCAGTGGGGATATGGGGGTGCCATGGGGACACTTTGGGGGGGTCAATGGGGACACTGGGGTGCCATGGGGAGGCTGGGGGGGGGGCAGTGGGGATATGGGGGTGCCATGGGGACACTTTGGGGGGGCAGTGGGGACACTGGGGTGCCCTGGGGACACTTGGGGGGGTGATGAGGACACTGGGGTGCCCTGGGGACACTTTGGGGGGCAGTGGGTATATGGGGGTGCCCTGGGGACACTTTGGGGGGTGATGAGGACACTGGGGTGCCCTGGGGACACTTTGGGGGGCAGTGGGTATATGGGGGTGCCCTGGGGACACTTTGGGGGGTGATGGGGACACTGGGGTGCCCTGGGGACACATTGGGGGGGTGATGGGGACACCGGGGTGCCCTGGGGAGGCTGGGGGTGCCCTGGGGGTGCTGACCCCTGCTCTGGGTCCCCCCTTGCCCCCCCACCCCAGGCTGGTTTTGGCTGTGGGTGCCCTGTGGGTACTGACCCCTCTCTGTGCCCCCCTCCCCCCAGGCCAGCTTAGGCTGGGGGTGCCCTGGGGGTGCCCTAGGGGTACTGACCCCTCTCTGTGCCCCCCTTTCCCTGCCCCCCCAGGCCAGCTTTGACTGTGAGGAGGCTGGGGGTGCCCTGGGGGTGCTCTGGGGGTACTGACCCCTGCTCTGTGCCCCCCCCCAGGCCGGTTTTGGCTGTGGGGAGCCCTGTGGGTTCCCTGTGGGTACTGACCCCTCTCTGTGCCCCCCCTTGCCCCCCCCAGGCTGGTTTTGGCTGTGGGGAGGCTGGGGGTGCTCACCCCTGCTCTCTGCCCCCCTTCCCCCCCCCCCCAGGCCAGCTTTGGCTGGGGGGTGCCCTGGGGGTGCCCTGGGGGTACTGACCCCTCTCTGTGCCCCCCCTTGCCCCCCCCAGGCTGGTTTTGGCTGTGGGGAGGCTGGGGGTGCTCACCCCTGCTCTCTGCCCCCCTTCCCCCCCCCCAAGGCCAGCTTTGGCTGGGGGGTGCCCTGGGGGTGCCCTGGGGGTACTGACCCCTCTCTGTGCCCCCCCTTGCCCCCCCCAGGCTGGTTTTGGCTGTGGGGAGGCTGGGGGTGCTCACCCCTGCTCTCTGCCCCCCCTTCCCCCCCCCCCAAGGCCAGCTTTGGCTGGGGGTGCCCTGGGGGTGCCCTGGGGGTACTGACCCCTCTCTGTGCCCCCCCTTGCCCCCCCCAGGCTGGTTTTGGCTGTGGGGAGGCTGGGGGTGCTCACCCCTGCTCTCTGCCCCCCTTCCCCCCCCCCCCAGGCCAGCTTTGGCTGGGGGTGCCCTGGGGGTGCCCTGGGGGTACTGACCCCTCTCTGTGCCCCCCCTTGCCCCCCCCAGGCCAGCTTTGGCTGGGGGTGCCCTGGGGGTTCCCTGTGGGTGCTCACCCCTGCTCTGTGCCCCCCTTTCCCTGCCCCCCCCAGGCCAGCTTTGACTGTGAGGAGGCTGGGGGTGCCCTGGGGGTGCCCTGGGGGTACTGACCCCTCTCTGTGCCCCCCTTGCCCCCCCCAGGCCGGTTTTGGCTACGGGCTGCCCATCTCCCGCCTCTACGCCAAGTACTTCCAGGGGGACCTGCAGCTCTTCTCCATGGAGGGCTGGGGCACCGACGCCGTCATCTACCTGAAGGTGGGACCCATCCTGGGGAAAGGGGGGGCTGGGAGCCCTGGGACCCTCCTTACACCCCCTTTTCCCTCTGCCCCCCCCCCAGGCCCTGTCCAGGGACTCTGTGGAGCGGCTGCCTGTCTACAACAAGTCGGCGTGGCGGCACTACCAGGCCAGTCAGGATGGGGGGACTGGTGTGTCCCCAGCACCGAGCCCAAAAACACCTCCACCTACCGTGTGCCCTGAGGGGGGGGGGCACCATTGTCAATAGCCCCCCCCCCAACCCCCTATCCCTTCCCTTTCCCTCCCCCCACCCCCAGCATGGTGGTTGAGCATCCCCCCGGATGCAGGTGAAGTTTGGGGGGAGGGGGGTGTGTGTCCCCCCCTTTGGTGGTGTTTAGGTACATGGCGGGGGGTTGGAGCAGGGGGGCACCATTGTCAATAGCCCCCCCCCCCCAACCCCCTATCCCTTCCCTTTCCCTCCCCCCACCCCCAGCATGGTGGTTGAGCATCCCCCCGGATGCAGGTGAAGTTTGGGGGGGGGTGTGGAGGTGGAGGTGGGGGGTGTCCCCCCCTTGGTGGTGTTTAGGTACATGGGGGGGGGGTTGGAGCAGGGGGGCACCATTGTCAATAGCCCCCCCCAACCCCCTATCCCTTCCCTTTCCCCCCACCCCCAGCATGGTGGTTGAGCATCCCCCGGATGCAGGTGAAGTTTGGGGGGAGGTGGGGGGTGTCCCCCCCTTGGTGGTGTTTAGGTACATGGGGGGGGGGTTGGAGCAGTGGGGAGAGGGTAAAAGCCCTGTTGCCCCCACCCCCCTCCGCACCCCACCTTGGGGGTGCAGCGAGCTCCTTTCCCAGTCTGACCAGTAGCACTTCCCTGCCCCCCAGCCCTCACTGGAGGGGGTGTGGGGGGGTGGTGTATGGAGGGGGGGGGAACTCCTTGCACCCTCCCAGTCCCATCTGCTCAGGCCTGAGCCGCCCCCCCCCCCCCACCCCACCTTGGGGGTGCAGCGAGCTCCTTTCCCAGTCTGACCAGTAGCACTTCCCTACCCCTCCAGCCCTCACTGGAGGGGGTGTGTGTGTGTGTGTGTGTGTGTGTGTGTGTGGAGGGGGGGGACACCAGGCCTGACCCCCCCCAGCTTCCTGTGCCATCCCTGGCATTGCACTACTGAGCTGTTTCCCTCCCCCCCCCAGCCCAGGGTGGGCTCCCCACACAGACTCTGACCTCTTTGGGACCCCCCCACCCCAGCCCCCCCTCACCCCCCTCTGCTGTCAGTAAATCTGATGTGGACTCAGCTTCTGGTGTGGTGTTTTAGGGTCCCAGGACACCCCCTGACCCCCCTGACCCCCACCCCCCGCACCCCTTCATCCAAGTGAGTCACTGTGCCACCACCCCCTGCCCGTGCCTCAGTTTACCCACCCTGGGCACAGGCAGAGGAGGGGCCCTGGGCAGGAGCTGTGTTCTGCCCCCCCCGCCCCCCCGTCCCCAATCCCCAGTTGCCCCCAGTTTGGCCCTGAGCTGCCCCCACCCCATCTTACCTCCCAGTCCCATCTGCTCAGGCTCACACTGGTCACACTGGTTTGCACTGGCCCTTGATACCCTTTTATTTCCTGGGGTGTCCTCTGGGACTGGGGGGTGGGGGGGGGGGTGTCTGTGTTCACTCCTTGCACCCCGATTTTGGGGAGGGGGGTGTGCCTGGAGGGGGTCAGGCCATGCACTGTCCTTGGCCAGTTCCACGCTGTGCTGGGAGGTGGGGGGAGGGGGGCTGGGACCCCCCTCCATGGCCCCGGGGGGCTGGCACCCCCCTGCCCTGTGGGGTCCCCACCCAACACCACCTGTCCCTGGGAGCATCCCGCTGAGGTACCCACACCCCTCCCGTTGGGGCACCTAGAACCTCCCGTCTGCATCGTCGACTCCATCAATGGGGTACCTAGAACCTCCCCCCATCTCCTGCCCTGTGGAGCAGCCAGTTGACCTCATCACAGGTACCCAGAACCTGGTGTCCCCATTGAGGTACCCAGAACCTGGTGTCCAGTTGAGGTACCTAGAACTCGGTGTCCAACTGGGGTACCTAGAACCTGGTGTCCCCATTGAGGTACCTAGAACCCGGTGTCCCCATTGAGGTACCCAGAACCTGGTGTCCCACTGGGCTGCCTAGAACTTGGTGTCCCGTTGGGGTACCTAGAACCTGGTGTCCCCATTGAGGTACCCAGAACCTGGTGTCCCTATTGAGGTACCCAGAACCTGGTGTCCAACTGGGCTGCCTAGAACTTGGTGTCCCGTTGGGGTACCTAGAACCTGGTGTCCCCATTGAGGTACCCAGAACCTGGTGTCCCTATTGAGGTACCCAGAACCTGGTGTCCAACTGGGCTGCCTAGAACTTGGTGTCCCGTTGGGGTAACTACAATCTGGTGTCCCCATTGAGGTACCTAGAACCCGGTGTCCCCATTGAGGTACCCAAAACCCGGTGTCCCCATTGAGGTACCTAGAACCCGGTGTCACCGTTGAGGTACCCAGAACCTGCTGTCCAACTGGGGTACCTAGAACCCGTTGTCCCCATTGAGGTACCCAGAACCTGGTGTCCCCATTGAGGTACCCAGAACCTGGTGTCCCCGTTGAGGTACCCAGAACCTGCTGTCCCCATTGAGGTACCCAAAACCCGGTGTCCCCATTGAGGTACCCAAAACCCGGTGTCCCCGTTGAGGTACCTAGAACCCGTTGTCCCTATTGAGGTACCCAGAACCTGGTGTCCAACTGGGCTGCCTAGAACTTGGTGTCCCGTTGGGGTACCTAGAACCTGGTGTCCCCATTGAGGTACCCAGAACCTGGTGTCCCACTGGGCTGCCTAGAACTTGGTGTCCCGTTGGGGTACCTAGAACCTGGTGTCCCCATTGAGGTACCCAGAACCTGGTGTCCAACTGGGCTGCCTAGAACTTGGTGTCCCGTTGGGGTAACTACAATCTGGTGTCCCCATTGAGGTACCTAGAACCCGGTGTCCCCATTGAGGTACCCAAAACCTGGTATCCCCATTGAGGTACCTAGAACCCGGTGTCCCCATTGAGGTACCCAAAACCCGGTGTCCCCGTTGAGGTACCCAGAACCTGCTGTCCAACTGGGGTACCTAGAACTTGGTGTCCCATTGATGGGATGGGGATGGGATGGGGGGCACGGGGACTTGGGGGTTACACGGGGGCCGTGGGGTAGGATCAGGCTGGGGGGGATGCTGGGATGCCGGATCGGGCCCGGCTCGCGCGGTGCTGAACGGACACGCCGTGCACGCGCACCACCCCCCCACCCACCTCCCATCTGCCTCCCCCAGCGACCCCAGACTCCCAGTACCACCCCCGCCCCGACCCCCCCAGTGCTCCCCCCAACCTTCCCAGTGCCCCCCCAGCACCCCCAGTGCCCCCTGTCGTCCCCCCCACAGTGCCCCCTGTCCCCTCTCCCCAGTGCCCCCCCAGCCCCCCCAGTGCCCCCTGTCCCCTCCCCCTCCCCAGTGCCCCCCCCCAGCCCCCCGTCCCCCCCCCAGTGCCCCCTGTCCCCTCCCCCTGTCCCCCCTCCCCAGTGCCCCCAGCCCCCCCACCCTCCCCAGTGCCCCCAGCCCCCCCAGTGCCCCCCCCGCCCCCCCAGTGCCCCCTGTCCCCCCTCCCCAGTGTCCCCTGTCCCCTCTCCCCAGTGCCCCCCCAGCATCCCCAGTGCCCCCCCCAGTGCCCCCTGTCCCTCCCCCTCCCCATTGCCCCCTCCAGCCCCCCGGTCCCCCCCCAGTGCCCCCTCCCCAGTGCCCCCCAGCCCCCCTGTCCCCTCCCCCAGTGCCCTCTGTCCCCTCCCCTCCCCCAGTGCCCCCAGCCTCCCCCACCCCCCCCAGTGCCCCATGTCCCCCCCCCAGTGCCCCCCAGTGCCCCCCAGTCCCGCAGGACAGAGGCTCAGCCGGTACATACAGATATATATATATATATACACCCCCCCGGATACGTGTGAGATTAAATACCCCTCCCCCCCTTAAATACACCCCCCCACCCCCCTTCCAAGTGGCTCCAATCCAGTCGGATCCCCCCCTCCCCCCCCCCTTATTCCCACCCCCCACCCCCCCCGCGTTGCCCCCCCCCCCCCCCAGTATAACCAGCGCTGGCTCCCAGTTGCCCCCACATCCAGTTACTGTCGGAGACTCGGGGGGGGGGGGCTTGGAGGGGGGGGGGGGCGAGGGGGGGCTAAATAGAAACAAAACCTAAAGGGGTTCCCCCTGGGCCCCCCCCCCGACCCCCCCGACCCAGTTGGAGTTGGCCAGCGGTGGGGGGGGAGGGGGGTGTCCCAGCCCCAGAGAAATACTGTGATTTATTGGGGGGTATTTACAGTTTGGGGGGGGGGGAAGGGGGGGCATTGCCCCCCAGCCTGGAAGGGGACACCCCCCCCCTCTGTGTGTGTGTCCCCCCCCGCCCAGGGAAGGCGAAAGCCCTGGGCTTGGGGAGGGTAGTGGCGGTTGTTTTGGGGGGGGTGGGGGCACACCCCCCCCGGTAGAGGGGCCCCCACACCCCTGGGGGTAGGGGGTGCCCCCCCCCCCGGCCATGCCTGCTGCAGGGGTTGGCAAAGGCTGAGGTGGTGGGGGGGGGGTCCCTCCTGCCCTGGGGTGAGGGGGGGTCACGGGGGGGGGTGTGGGAGGGGGTAATTGGGGTGTCCCCCCCCGTGGGGAAAGTCCATAGTGTCCCAGGCACCAAACCCGGGGGGGAGGGCAGGAGGGGGGGGGCACCCGGGGTAAGTCCACAGGTTTGGAGGGGGTGTCCAAAGGCAACTGACCCCCCCCGGCCGGTGCTCCAGGAGAGTCCCAAGAAGAGGAGCTGGGGATGGGGGGGGGGGGCTCCCCAATATGGCTCACTTTGGGGGGGGGAGCATTGCTGCCTGCCCCCCCCCTTTGCCCTCCCACCAGCATCCAACCGGGGGGGCCAGCTCTGCGACTGGGATTTTGGGGGGGGGGGGTGTCACGTCAAGGGGAGGGTGCACTTGGAAGGGGGGGGGGTCGGGGGGGGGTCCATGTCCCCCACCCCCATCGGTCCATCACGTCACCACGAGACTCACACTGGACACAGACACGAATGCGGGGGGGGTGTGTCCCCCACCCCCACCCCCCAAAAATACCACCCCCCCCACAGGCTGCGTGTGTTCCCGCGGGGGGGGGCACATCGAGGGGGAGGGGGGCTGGGGGGGCACCAGGATGCCTTGGCAGGGGGGCTCCCCTCTTCCCTAATGGGGAAAGGGTGATGGGGGGGTGGGCAAAGGGAATTTTGGGGGGGGGGGAGGAAAGAGGGCTTGGGGGGAGGGGAGGGGGGAGAGGGGTTGCCCCCCCTCCCAAGGGGGGGTTTAAGTCGGGTTGGAATTTTTCAGTGTCTGCAGCTTGGCCTCCAGGTCAGAGATCTGAAAAACAGCAAAGGGGAGAGGTCTGAGCTGGGGGGGGGCCGGGGGGCCCGGGGGGGGGCTGGGGCCTGGGGGGGGGCATGGGGACAAGGGTGCGGACTTGGGGGAGGGAGGAGAGAGGGGCTGGGGGGGTAGGATGGGGATACGGGGGGTGGATTGGGGATGGGGGGGCTGGAATGGGGATGGGGGTGAGTTGGGGGGGGGATGGATTGGGGATGGGGGGTGAGTTGGGGATGGGGGGCTGGAATGGGGATGGGGGGGTTTGAATGGGGATGGGGGTTGAATGGGGATGGGGGGTGAGTTGGGGATGGGGGGGATGGATTGGGGATGGGGGGGCTGGAATGGGGATGGGGGTGAGTTGGGGGGGGGATGGATTGTGGATGGGGTGGCTGGAATGGGGATGGGGGTGAGTTGGGGGGGATGGATTTGGGATGGGGGGTGAGTTGGGGATGGGGGGCTGGAATGGGGATGGGGGGTTTGAATGGGGATGGGGGTGAGTTGGGGGGGGATGGATTGGGGATGGGGGGCTTGAATGGGGATGGGGGTGAGTTGGGGATGGGGGGGCTTGAATGGGGATGGGGGGATCTGAATGGGGATGGGGGGTGAGTTGGGGATGGGGGGGTTGGATGGGGGATGGGAGGGCTTGAATGGGGATGGGGGGCTGGAATGGGGATGGGGGTGAGTTGGGGATGGGGGGGTTGAATGGGGATGGGGGTTGAATGGGGATGGGGGGTGAGTTGGGGAGGGGGGATGGATTGGGGATGGGGGGGCTTGAATGGGGATGAGGGGTGAGTTGGGGATGGGGGGGTTGGATGGGGGATGGGAGGGCTTGAATGGGGATGGGGGGTGAGTTGGGGGGGGCTGGAATGGGGATGTGGGGGCTGGAATGGGGATGGGGGTGAGTTGGGGATGGGGGGGTTGAATGGGGATGGGGGGTGAGTTGGGGAGGGGGGATGGATTGGGGATGGGGGGGCTTGAATGGGGATGAGGGGTGAGTTGGGGATGGGGGGGTTGGATGGGGGATGGGAGGGCTTGAATGGGGATGGGGGGTGAGTTGGGGGGGCTGGAATGGGGATGTGGGGGCTGGAATGGGGATGGGGGTGAGTTGGGGATGGGGGGGGTTGAATGGGGATGGGGGGTGAGTTGGGGGGGGGATGGATTGGGGATGGGGGGGGCACATCAAGGTGGGGAGGACATGGGGGTGGTGGGGAGGGAAGGAGAGGGGGGAGACACGGGGATGGGGGGGGACAGGGCGGGGGGCGGTGCTGGAGGCTCAGCATGGAGCTGGGGGCACAGTGGGGGGGGGGCTGCAGGGGGGTGGTGGGCGAGTCTCTGTGGGGTGTCGGGGGGACGATTTGGGGGTGATGGAGGAGGGTGTAAGGGGGGGGGCGCATGGTGGGGGGGGGGCTCTGCGGGGTACAAGGGACCCCCCCCCCCCCAAAACACCTACTGCCTGCCTGCGCCCTGGTGCCCCCCTGGGTGGGTGCCAGCCCCCCCCTCCCCCCAACCCACAGCAGCCTCCCTGGCACTGCGGGATCCTGGGGGATCTGGTGATCCCACAGAGGATCCAGGGATCCCACAGAGGATCCACTATGACCCAGCACAGCTCTGGCCCCTCCTGGGGAGGGGGGAACCAGATTGGAAAGGGGGGTGGAGGGGGTGGGGATCCAGTGTAGCTAGCATGGAATCCAGTGTGATCTGTAATGGGATCCAGCATGACCAGCATGGGATCCAGCTCCCAGCAGGGGATCCAGTTCCCAGCAGGGGATCCAGCGTGACCCCCACACCTCCCAAGGAGCCACGGTGGGATCCCCCAGCCTGGGATCCAGCGCCCCAGGAGATCTC
Organism: Hypotaenidia okinawae; assembly: GCA_027925045.1. Lineage (NCBI taxonomy): Eukaryota > Metazoa > Chordata > Aves > Gruiformes > Rallidae > Hypotaenidia > Hypotaenidia okinawae. The sequence goes on from BSDF01000024.1 coordinate 4,553,990, forward strand.
TTGGGATCCAGCAGGGGATGTCAGGCCCTGCAGCGGGGATCCCCTGCGGCCCCCCCAAACCCACCCCCACCCCCCCACTGCAATCCAGCGTGGGATCCAGCAGCCCCCTCCCCATCCGCTGCCGGTGATGAGAGCACAATCCAGGAGGAGCCCAAAGTAGATCCCCAGCGATCCAGTGTGGGATCCAGCGGCCGGAGCATCAGTCCAGGGGTGGGGGTGAAGCTGGTGACCCCCCCATACCCACCCCCACACCCCCTTCCCCTGCTGTGTGGTTCCACTGCCGCCCCAGGCGTGGGATCCAGCGGAGCAGCAGATCCAGCGGGGATCCAGCGGGGATCCAGCGGCGTGGCGGGCGCGGCGTGGCGGTGGGGCCCAGGCCGGGGGGGTTGTTGGGGGGGGGGGTGCTCAGGGGCACCCCGTGTCCCGGTGCCCGGTGCCCACCTTCTCCTGCAGCTTCTCCATCTCCTCCCTGTGCGCCAGCTCTGCCTCCTCCAGCACCCGCCGCTGCGCCGTCTCCTTCTTCAGGAACTCGATCTCCCTGTGGGGAGCAGACCCCCTGTCACACCCCCACCCACCCACCCCCCACCCCATCCCAACCCCCCCACGGGCTCGGGGGTCAGGGGGACACCCACACACCCCAGGGTGGCGGCCAGGGATCTCCCAGGAATGGTCATTGGATGCCCAGGAAGGGGTTGGTGCCCCAGGGATGGGTCCATGCCCAAGAGAAGGTCCTTGCATCAGGGACGGTCCCTTCCCAGGGATGAAGGATGCCCAGGAAGGGGTTGGTGCCCCAGGGATGGGTCCATGCCCAAGAGAAGGTCCTTGCATCAGGGACGGTCCCTTCCCAGGGATGAAGGATGCCCAGAAAGGGGTTGGTGCCCCTGGGATGGGTCCATGCCCAGGAGAAGGTCCTTGCATCAGGGGTGGTCCCTTCCCAGGGATGAAGGATGCCCAGGAAGGGATTGATGCCCCAAAGGCAGGTCCATGCCCAAGAGAAGGTCCTTGTCCCAGGGATGGTCCCTGCCCAGTGACAAGAGCTGCCCAGGAAGGGGTTGGTGCTCCAAAGGCAGGTCTATGCCCAGGAGAAGGTCCTTGCATCAGGGACGGTCCCTTCCCAGTGATGAAGGATGCCCAGAAAGGGGTTGGTGCCCCAGGGATGGGTCCATGCCCAGGAGAAGGTCCTTGTCCCAGGGATGAAGGATGCCCAGGAAGGGGTTCATGTCCCAAAGGCAGGTCCATGGCCAAGAGAAGGTCCTTGTCCCAGGGATGAAGGATGACCAGGAAGGGGTTGATGCCCTAAAGGCAGGTCCATGCCCGGGAGAAGGTCCTTGTCCCAGGGATGGTCCCTGCCCAGTGACAAGGGATGCCCAGGAAGGGGTTGGTGCCCCAGGGATGGGTCCATGCCCAGGAGAAGGTCCTTGTCCCAGGATGGTCCCTGCCCAGTGACAAGGGATGCCCAGGAAGGGGTTCATGCCCCAGGGATGGGTCCATGCCAAGAAGAAGATCAAGGGACAGGTCCTTGTCCCAGGATGGTCCCTGCCCAGTGACAAGGGATGCCCAGGAAGGGGTTGGTGCCCCAGGGATGTCCCTGCCCAGGGAACAGGCTCATGCCCCAGGCAGGCTGGGTGCCCAAGGACAAGGGGTACCCATGAGGGTCTCAGGGCCCCAGGGGTGGCTCCACCATCCCCTTGGGATGGCTCATTCCCCACGCCTGGGGAGAAGGGGTGCCCAGGGGGAGGGGTGGGTGCCCAGGGGGAGGGGTGGGTGCCCCAGGGCCCTCACTTTTGCTGGTACTCCTTGATGAGCCTCTTGGCCTTGCTGTACTTGCGCTCCAGCGTCTGGTACTGGGCCTGGGTCTCCTTGAGGTGCTCGTCCACGGCCTGGCAGAGGTTCTGTGCCTCCATCCAGTACCCCTCCAGCTTCTCCATCCGCTCCTTGTTCTCCTCCACGCTCTGCTCCAGCTGGGCCTTCTCAGCCCGCCAGCGTGCCTTCTCCTGCTCCAGGCACTGCAGCTGGGGGGCACGGGGGGGTCAGGGCACCGAGCAGCACGGCCAGGGAGTGGGGGGAGATGTTTGGAGGGGGTGGGGGAGATGGGGAGATGTTTGGAGAGGATGGAGGATGTGGGGAGATGAGATGTTTGGAGGGGTTGGGGAGAGGAGGAGATGGGGAGATGTTTGGAGGGGATGGGGGAGATGGGGAGATGTTTGAAGGAGGTGGGGAACATTTGGAGATGGGGAGATGTTTGGAGGGGGTGGGGGACATGGGGAGATGGGGAGATGTTTGGAGGGGATGGGGGAGATGGGGAGATGTTTGGAGGGGATGGAGGAGATGGGGAGATGTTTGGAGGGGGTGGGGGAGATGGGGAGATGTTTGGAGGGGGTGGAGGAGATGGGGAGATGGGGAGATGTTTGGAGAGGATGGAGGATGTGGGGAGATGAGATGTTTGGAGGGGATGTGGGAGATGGGGAGATGTTTGGAGGGGATGGAGGAGATGGGGAGATGTTTGGAGGGGGTGGGGACATGGGGAGATGGGGAGATGTTTGGAGGGGATGGAGGAGATGGGGAGATGTTTGGAGGGGGTGGGGAGATGGGGAGATGGGGAGATGTTTGGAGGGGATGGGGAACATTTGGAGATGGGGAGAAGTTTGGAGGGGGTGGGGGAGATGGGGAGATGTTTGGAGGGGGTGGGGGAGATGGGGAGATGTTTGGAGGGGGTGGGGACATGGGGAGATGGGGAGATGTTTGGAGGGGATGGAGGAGATGGGGAGATGTTTGGAGGGGATGGAGGAGATGGGGAGATGTTTGGAGGGGATGGGAAACATTTTGAGATGGGGAGATGTTTGGAGAGGATGGAGGATGTGGGGAGATGAGGAGATGGTTGGAGGGGATGGAGGAGATGGGGAGATGTTTGGAGGGGATGGGGAATATTTTGAGATGGGGAGATGTTTGGAGGGGATGGGGGAGATGGGGAGATGTTTGGAGGGGGTGGGGGAGATGGGGAGATGGGGAGATGATTGGAGGGGATGGGGAACATTTGGAGATGGGGAGATGTTTGGAGGGGTTGGGGAGATGGGGAGATGTTTGGAGGGGATGGGGAGATGGAGATCTGGGGCGAGGAGCTTGGGGAGATGGAGGGGGGTCCCTCCCACCACGGGGAGCCATGCCACCCGCTCACCTTCCTCTTCAGCTGCTGGATCTCAGCCTCGGTGACGGCGTGCTTGATCTGGAGCTGCGAGAGGAGCCGGGGGTTTGCATGGGGGGGAGCACCCCCTGGCACCCCCAACCCCCCCATCCAGCCCCTCCTCACCTCCTTGAACTTGTGCACCAGCTTCTCCGGGTCCATCTCCACGGGGGACAGCGCGTCCTCGCTCTCGGCCAGCTCGAACACCTCGATGGCCACGTCACCGCTGGGGAACATGGGGCTCATCTCCTCCTCCTCATCCGTGGCGTACTCGCCCGTCTGCGGGGGGCACGGAGCGGCACTCACCCCCCAGCCTGGCACACGCACCCCCCCAACCCCGTCCCACTGAACCCCCCAGCCTGGCACCCCCATAGCCCCATCCCACTGACCCCCCAGCCTGGCACCCCCCAGCCCCATCCCACTGACCCCCCAGCCTGGCACCCCCCAACCCCATCCCACTGACCCCCCCAGCCTGGCACCCCCCCAACCCCATCCCACTGACCCCCCCAGCCTGGCACCCCCCCAACCCCGTTCCACTGACCCCCCCAGCCTGGCACCCCCCCAACCCCTTCCCACTGACACCCCCAGCACAGTACCCCCCAACCCCATCCTACTGACCCCCCCAGCCTGGCACACCCCCCCCCCCCCACCCCCCACCACCCCATCCCACTGACCCCCCCAGCCTGGCACACACCCCCCACCCCCCAACCCCATCCCACTGACCCCCCCTCCACGGCACCCCCCAACTCCATCCCACTGACCCCGCCAGCCTGGCACACACCCCCCCCCCCTCCAACCCCATCCCACTGACCGCCCCAGCCTGCCACACATTCCCGCCCCCCAGCCCCATCCCACAGACCCCTCAGCCTGGCACACCCCCAACCCCATCCCACTGACCCCCCCAGCCTGGCACTCCCCCAACCCCGTCCCACTGACCCCCCAGCCTGGCACCCCCCCAACTCCATCCCACTGGTCCCCCCAGCCTGGCACACACCCCCCCCAGCCCCATCCCACTGACCCCCCCAGCCTGGCACCCCCCCAACTCCAATCCACTGACCCCCCCAGCCTGGCACACCCCCCACACACACCCCCCAACTCCATCCCACTGACCCCCCCAGCCTGGCACACACACCCCCCAGTCCCGTCCCAGTGACCCCCCAGCCTGGCACCCCCCCAACCCCATCCCACTGACCCCCCAGCCTGGCACCCCCCCAACCCCGTTCCACTGACCCCCCCAGCCTGGCACACCCCCCCACACACCCCCCAACTCCATCCCACTGAACCCCCCAGCCTGGCACACACACTCCCCCCAGCCCCATCCCACTGACTCCCCCAGCCTGGCACCCCTCCAACCCCATCCCACTGATCCCCCCAGCCTGGCACCCCCCGACCCCATCCCACTGACCCCCCAGCCTGGCACACACTCCCTCCCCCAGCCCCATCCCATTGACCCCCCCAGCCTGGCACACACACCTCCCCCCCAGCCCCATCTCAATGACCCCCCAGCCTGGCACCCCCCCAACCCCGTTCCACTGACCCCCCCAGCCTGGCACACACACCCCCCAGCCCCATCCCACTGACCCCCCAGCCTGGCACCCCCCCAACTCCATCCCACTGACCCCCCCAGCCTGGCACACACACTCCCCCCACCCCCCAACCCCATCCCACTGACCCCCCGCAGCCTGCCACACCGCCCCCCCCAACCCCCTAACCCCATCCCACCTGGGGAAACTGAGTCACCAGCCCCGGGTCAGGTTTGGGAGGGAGGGGGATGGGCTCCCCCCCTGCCCGTCCCTAGCACTGGGGGGGTGGGGGTGCTGTGACCCTCACCTCCTCATCATCCTCGGGGTACTGGGTGTAGCGCTGCTCGATCATCTCCCGCTGCCACCGCTCCTGCTCCAGCGTCTGCTGGATGAGCTGGGCCACCTCGCTCTGCTCACCCGGCTTCTCCCGCCCGATCAGGAACCTGG